>JAWNKV010000186.1:0-597500 GCA_035041805.1 Amiota mariae | reverse complement strand
ATTTAAAAAGGATCAACACATCTACATACTCGTAACTCGAAAAAAAACACTTTTATATCTTTTTATTTGTTAGTTTGTATTACAAAAATATGCAAACAAACCCGGAGAAAACGCAAAAAAAAAGAGGAAAGAATTCTTTCAGTGAAGTCAAAAAAAAACCTATGTAGGGCTTACCTTTTCTGGATTGCTACCTTGTTGTGGTAGGGGGACTCAGAAGACATGAGGTCCATGACAGCATGTCGGTGGTAGTTTAGGATTTCAATAGAGGCTCCAATTGCGGTAAACTCTATAGCGCGTAGCTCATCTATCTTATCTTATCCTATCCTATCCTATTTTCACAATATTGCATATCATAGCAATGGAACTTACAAACAAATATATGTAAATAACAAGAGGGGCAACCTGGTTGTGTACATAGAAGAGTACGCTGGAATAGGAGAATGAATTTATTATTATTATGGAAATGAAAGTTATCGCGAAGTATTAGAACGATAGGAACAGAGAAACAAAAATTATTGTAGGTAGGTACATAAAGTAAATTTAAATACTTACGATCATAAAAGAGGGCTATTGCTAATGATACTACATTTCTGTTCTGTTATAATCATATACATCATTGTAAAACTTCAATACTGAGTACATCCAACCTAGGGTTGGATAAGAAGGAATGAAGAAAGGTGGAAATGAAAAAGTATTCTACTATGCATTTTAACATAACTTCAAGGAGGTGAGTTGACAATTCTGGCTAAGAATGTTATCGTCACCATAAGAAGTCATCGTCATCGCAACATCGTCATTATTATGAGAGAATGTAAAATTGCATTTAAAAAAGAGAAAAAATGACAAAAAAAAAATGTTGCATATCATAAATAAATGTAAACGCAAATAAATCAACTTTGTTGACATTTGTCAGTTGCGAACACTCACTTTCACATGCACACATTATAACATATATACATACGAGTACACAGAGACAGAGTATTATGCCAAGGCAAACAGAATGAAATCAGCCTCACTCAACTTGAACATGAACAGGAAAAAGTCGTTGACGTTTGGTCTTCTTATGTACATATATGTACTCGTATATATGTAAGTATATATACAGAAAACATATATAAATATAAGGGAGTGTTTGGGATTGAAGGCGACATAAAATGTCAAGCGCATTTACTAAAAAGTCATTCACTCTCGCTTTGTCATTCAGGCCGGCGTTGGCGGCAGTAAAGAGTAACCAAAAAACAACATAAAAAAAAAAAATTATAAAAATTCCCCAACAACATGCAAAATCAGTAAGAAGATAATTTATATATTCACAACAACAGAAGCAACTACAAAATTGAATCGGATTAACAAAAGACTATATCATAAGGAACTATCATAAAGACAAACTGACATACACGTTCGTTTATATGAGTACATCATAATTTTACTTCTTTATTATGAGAACGAATTGTTAATAAAAAGTTAAAATACTATGTAGGTTGATGATGACAAGATGATGATGGAAATGAAAAATATTCAGACACAAGTGGCGCATGAAAATAAGAAATTGTAGTAAATATCTATGTTAGTACAGTAAAATATGATAATGCAGGTTTTTCTCAGTGATTCACTCATTTCGGAACCATTGTTGGAGAAATAGTTGAAACTTCACTTTAATATGTGGAGCACTAAAAAAAACTACATACTAGTAGTTTTACTATTTTAGAAAATACATTATGAATGAAAGTATGATTCCTCATCACATTAAGAACTGGACAAAAGAAAATTGCAGATGATTTCTTAAATTGTGCTGATTTGATTTATTCATATTGTATATTTTGTAATATATTGTAATAATATGGAACAAATAACATTACGTACGTTTATAAACATACAATAAACAACATATGTCACTCATCAAGTAAATTTAGAGTTCCTGCATCATACTTACACACCTCACTCTTTTCGATGTCTTTAATTTTTGGGGTGTTCCTTTAGGGTTTTTCAAATATTCCTTATTCGCAAACCTTCTACATGAATCACTCGTTCTATTGGTGAAAACCGTATGAAAATCCGTTCGGTAGATTTTGAGTTCATCGCGTTCAGACATGCAGACAGGTGCAGCTTGTGATATTGTTTTTTAATGATAAGATTTCTTCAAAAATTCACCTTCAAAATTTATCTCCAACATCTACTAAGTACTACATACGAGTTAGGTGAGTGTTGAGTAGAATTATTTGCTAGTGTGTATTTCTGTACAATCATCGGATCGCCAACTGTTTACGTTAAGTAAAACTGTGTAAATGTTTTGAAGCAACTTTTTTAGTTGCATCATATGTTAAGTTGAAGAGTTTTCCCATCGGATTGTAGCAGACTTTTTTCGTGCTTAGTGAAGGAAAACATATAATCACATTGATTGTATTTGGATGAATCATTTGATCTTATCTTTTATCTTTGGGATCTGATAATATGTGATAAAAATTAAAATCGGAACTTGAGTTACAATATTATTTCATAAGTGCAATAGTTAAGTCCATGTATTTTGAATATCTACAAGGCGGTTTTCTTCTTAAAATAATAAGTAGTTTTTAAAGTCAAGTAATCACTTACATATATTCTAACTTCATCGAACTTTCTAATTACAATATTTCAAATGCATTCTTATATAAACATATTGTATTTATTTAATCATATATATATATACAAGTAATATAAAGTTAAGTTGTTGTCCAAGTCAAGTAAGTTTATTGAATACCCATGGGCAAGTAAATCTACAATATATATGTACTTAAGCAACCCAACCCAACCAATACTTTCTCTATAATGTACAACATTTGTATTCTATTGTGATAAAGACATAAGAATTTGTATAATATAACAATAAATATAGAACAAAAAATTGTTTAGTTTTGTACAAAACAAAAACAGCTGTTTTCATAAGTAACGAAGTGGTATAAAACTCAGTTGCCCATTTAGCATTTACCATTTTTATTTGTTAATCTGTTTAGAAGCGTTAAATACTCTCTGGGCTCTGGCAATTATGGTGGCATTCGCTAATGAGTTAATTGTCGCTATCGTTTGTCTCTTGGTTAGTTGGTCGGTAGGACTGAGGTTGGATTGTTGGGTTTTACGGTCCTTCTGTCTATCAACTGATTTGAGTGAAGAAGCTTAGATTTGATTTTTGGGAGGAAATATTTTAGTTCATTTCTTTTTTTTTTTCGTAATTTTCGTCATCATAATTATCATAACCAACAACAGCCACAGAGAAGACAACAACATTTTTGTTGTCATTTGGCATTTTGAGTTTATTGTAATTCACCATAATTTCATTAATTAAGTAACGCAGCACAAATTATAATTAAAATAAAACTGCTGAGTTTTTGGTTTCGTCAAATTCAAATCCAAACTACTACTGAGAAGACACAGACGCAGACACAAGAAGTTGAAAATAGTAATTATGACGAAAAAGAAATCATTAAAAATTAAAACTCAGCAATGCTGCTTTATTTAAGCTTTGGCTTTGGCTTTGTCATCATCATCAACATCTACGTATTAATTCTTTTTACTGTAGAATTATGGAACTCTGTCTAAATTATAATACGTAGAATATTTCTATTTTATGAATTTTATATTTTGGTTAACTAACATTTCTTAACATCTCTGTTTGTCAATGTGCCTTTATTTGTATTTGTCAGTTTGTCAATTTCTACTAGTAAATATATAAATTTCACCACATAGTGACAAATTGCAAACGAGGCAATTACGGAAATTCATTTGTTTGTCATTCTTACTCAGGGATCGGACATAAGTATCTCATGTTTTACAACCTGTCCTTATCAGAACACCCTTTATACACTCTCATCCCATTCCATCCAATCTCATCATCATCATCAACTGTCTTTATGTGATTTACCCTTGAGCTTAATGAGCGAAAACTTCTTGTGCAAAGTACGATATTATTTGCAAATTTGACAAAATCAAGAATAATGAAGAAAAAAATAAATAAAAAAACAAAAAAATAATTTCGGTACGTTTCAGAATAACCAAAATTAAACACCTTTGACTAAGCAAAAAATAAGTACACTATTTTTCATCTGTGACCATACACTTCTCAATTGTTCCCCCAATAAATGTTTAACATTTTATTAATCAGAAATTTTTAGTAATTAAAACCAAATCATCATGTTTTCATGATTGATCTAGGCCAAAGTGGATCGAATGATATCTTTAATGAAGGTTTCATTATATGTACCTCAACTATCTGCTATAGCGATTACTAGACAGATATACGATATTGTACAATGATTTGATTGTTCCAATTTTTTATGTTTATTATAATCGATCTTTTGAAGTTTCCTTTAAAATGTTCCATATAAAAATATTTTTTTTAATTAACACTACCTTTATTTTTAATATAAAATTATTAATTTAAAACTCTTCAGTTTAAATGGGATTAATTTAAAAAGTTCCATTGAAGGGGGAACTCATTCTAAAGAACTAGGGGAAAAAATTCCATACAGACTAAATCAATTACAATATATTATTAAAGAGTCTTTGATGTCTCTTATGGAGGGTTACAAGCATCACTATGATGCAATAATACCCTATTTAGAATATGTTTGAAAGACAGTATTAAACGTATCAAATTCAATACCATTGGACTTTCAAACACGTTTTTTTCAAGTTTTTCTATGTAACATTGGTTAAATATTCATATTGATGTTTAATGTATTTATTTAAAACACGAAAAACTTTGTTTGTAAGTAATTCAAAAGAAAGCAATAAATGCTTGTTAGTAATGACAAACATCCCAAGTTATGATTATCAATCTCAGCTCAAGTTGTGATGCTTCTCCACAATGTGGAAAATTTGGAAAACAGAAAAAAGAAAATGAGCGATTCAAGGAAAATGACAAAGTCAACAAAAAGGAAAATGTTTACTTGGCATGATACAAGTACTACGCCGAGTAAAGAATAGTTAAATATTATATTGAAGTCTATTGTAAGAATTATGAGTATGCACTACTTAGTAATTCAGCCGTCTGAGCCATTGAAGAGGTTTTGATTAGTATAAGTTGAAAGAACTCGGATAGGGCATACGTTATACGTTATACAATATACATATGCACATTTATAGAGAGGAGATGGAAAGTAAGAAATTGAGAGTTGCATAAAAATGAAACTGAATTTTAATATTTTGTGTGCTCCGAATTCTATGAAAACGTTGATGATTTTGGTGAGGATGAGTTGATTGTTGTTATTGATGAACTCAATATCAGTTTCATTTCCAATTCGAACTCAATTCATGTCGATTGGATTTTGATATACGAGTATGTACGTATGTATAGTCATGTATTTTATACATACAATCTTGTAATCAACAAAAAAAACAAAAAAAAAAAAAAAAAAAACACACACAACCAACCTAAACAATGTTCTCCATTTGTTGTTCTTATTGTATTTGTGTTGCTGATAATAATAGAATACAAAAATAAAAATTATGATAATAATGATGAAAACTTAAACCTTTGACCTGATATAATTTCTAGGGCAACATTGGCCCTTATGAGTGGTGGCTACACATTATAATACACAAACAACTAACTACAGAAAGAGATAATGAATAAATGAATGATTGAGTAAGTGAATTCAAATAAAAGTTTTAAATAAAATTTACATTTTATATATTCGAAAATAAGAAATTTTAAAAAATTTCGAATAGAAAAACGTCTATATATTTCTTTTTTTATAAAGGACGATAAATTGAAGATAGACACATTAAGAAAGGATTCGATCTACTATATGTATATGTTAAATACAAAATGATTATCGGCACAAACAATTCCTTTCTATTATATATATTCAGATATTCACATCTGGAATGATAGAAAGAATGATATTTTTTCTATTTTGAATCACAATTGAAAAATAGATGTTTGACAAAGACTACTTGATTGATTTTAAAATATGTCTCTAAGCATTATATGCTATATTTGATCCACCAAATGCGACCGATTCTGTACGTCGATTTAGATGAAATAAACCTTATACATATGTTACTCACAACAAAGCTTCTTAATAATTCAATTTTGAATACAATGAATGTCTTTTACGTGATACACGCACAAAAAAACAAACATACAGACAAAGTCTACGATTTTATTATATAGTATGTATAGATATGTGTATGTATAGATATGAACTTGACAATTTCAATAATTAGACTTTAAGTTATATTGGAATTTGAAAAAATTGGTTTGCCGCTAGTTGAATCTGCAAATTCCTTATAGTATGTTTTGTATGTATTTACATTTATTTATCAATGTATTAGCAATTCTATTAATTGGAATTTATTGAAATTATCCAAATATGAGTAAATATGTGCATATAGTTGTCAATAACATGGATATACACATACATTCATGCATTTTAGCATTTATATGTATATATATATATATATATATATATATACATATAAATGTGAATATCGTATGTATAAATAAATGTGGATATTGAAGCTAATTGAAATCAATTGAGTTTACAGCTGTTTACAGCTGCACTGCATCACTGGCAACAACAATAATAATAATAATATGTACTATTGTATATATATAGTAGTAGCAACAACAGTAGTTTTCTTCATGAAATTAATGCATGTTATGCAAAGAATGTTTATGCAATAAAATATTTTTTAATTAAGGCAAATATGGTTGATCAATTATCAAGAATCAAAGAGCAAAGTACATTTGAAGCCAAGCCAAGAGTAGATGTGACACTACAAGTGAACACAAGGTGTTTATTGAAACAATTCTCAGATATTTTGTTGGTTATGTGATTTGGAAAAGCCTCATTTGGTCACAAATTTCTTATCAGTTAAGCGAAGCATTTAAATAAATTAATATTGTTGTTGTTGGAATTACAACTATCTATCGTAAAGACAATAAAATTGTCTTTCAGAATCCTTATATTTGTAGGTGATATCTGCATTAGCATTAAAAATATCGTATATTAAACATTGCACAAGCGTATAAAAGAATGCCGTACGAATTAATAGTGGTCGGCGCTCGTATTTAATGTTGATAAGATTATGTAAAATGTGAAATTTATAACATTTCAAATTAAAGTAAACCACAAAAACCAACAGTTTTGTGTTATTTGATACGACAAAATATATTAATTAATTTTATAAACAAATTATTTGATAAATGAATTACAATAATAATTAAAATAACAAATCATACGTATACAAAGTACAAAGGTATTCATAATAATACATAGATAGTGATAATAAAAATATGTCGATTGATTGAAATAATATAATAAATAATAAATATTCTAATTTGTTTGTATGTATTATGCCAATAGAGATTAAATGTATTATGGAATATGTTACAAATTTTTATGATTTATAATAATTTATGTTTTTATTATTGTTAGAATCGGATTTCATTATTTGTAATTATTTAATAAACAAAAATCAGTTTAAAATTATAGCATGTATTTAGTATATACGAGTAATGTAATTTGATTTATGTAGGTAAGTGTATATCCGATTTTTTTAATATAATCAATTTTTAGCATATTTTATGTTGTTAGGTTAATCATTTTAGACAAATTTTAACTGCAGAGCTTAATAACTAAGACTGACTTCTTGTCATAAGTACTGACACACATATCTAACGATTTGTCTTATTATACTGTGTGATCATAAATCTCCGAGAGCAATTTCAAACTGTTATACAATTTTGAAAATGCTGATTGTACCCATTAACTTTATGAAATGTATGATATATATTTATTTATACGTGCATAATACAATATAAGAAGACTGACTCGATCTTCACTCGTCTACGAATTGATAAAGATGCCATCAACCCATAAATACATACATATTTACTTAATGGGCGATACGCACCCTTTATGACACATTTGCAGTCAAGCGAAGGTATTAACGATGCACCTTGAAGCATCAGAAATGCACTTTTTCCTAACTCTACAACTTCATCATCACTACATAAGATATTATTCTTCCCAAAAACTGGTGACCTCATAGACTTATATTCTATTCTAATATTATAATAATTTTTTGAGTTAAAGAAATATCTATTGTTAACAATTAGTTTTAGTATTAAATAAACTTTTTTTTTTTAAATATATACAATTAAATTAAATTATATGATGTTAAATATAAAGTTTAACTATCGTTAATTTGATGAATTGAAAATTTGTATTGTAAAAATACTTTAAAGAAGTATATTTGCTGGTTAATTCATGTAGGAAAAATAATACATACAATTAAAGTTATGTTCGTTTTGTTGTATCCCAGATAATCTGATATAAGATTGCAAAGATTTCTAAATTAAAAAGTTTTGCAATCACAATATTAAGATTAAAAAACTTACCAGCAATGAAGAAGATAACTGACATATGTATACAATATCTTCTTTTCAGTTGAATTCGATCCGTATAATGTCAAATTGAAATTGTTAAAACAAAATTAATTATAAACACTAAGCTGAGAAATACTAAATACAATAAGATATTCTTATTTCCGTTTATAAATTTATCAACGACGTTCGTTTATACACATAGGTTATATTTAGGGTCACCTATAGAATATACATCATAATAATACTTTGTGGAATTGATTTATCAGAGGTATTTCAATATAGATCACAATATCTGTTATGTTTGAATTAGAAAGATACAAAAATCCATCACATATAGAACTCGAGTTACATTAAAATAAATTTATATTAAATAAACCCATTTTATTTTTTTTATTGTAGTTTTTCAGCAAAAACTTTATATGCAAAATTTTATTCACCAATTTCAACCGATTCTGTAGGCCGATTTTGATGAAATAAACCTTATTTGTTACTCACAACAAAGCTTTTTATTTCTTAATAATTCAAGTTTGAATACATTGATTGGTTTTTAATTATGAATTGATATTTAGTACACTTTAATTAAATACAATGAAACCACCAAAAGCCACTCAGTTGCATATTGACTTTAGACTAGTGTTATTATAAAGATTCCAATGCAAAGATTTATTTGTTGAATTGCAAAAGAAATCAGCTTGCTTAGCATTTTTGCAATTATTGTACATCTTTGTTTACAATCTGGATTTAATAGTAGACAGAAAAGTGGTAAGAATTCATAAACAGTTAGAACATAATAAGATGCTACTCTAAATCAATCTATGGTTATCTAAAGAGCTAAAACGAAAAAATTCGATGTCTAGGCTAGCTAAGATTGTTTTTGCGCCTGGTTATTTATTTTTGGAGGTAAGTTAGACCAATTGTACAGTGAATAATAAATCTAAAAGTTTTCTACAACAAGAACACTGTAATCATGCGAAAAACTAGTTTTAAATTAACCAGTATTTTAAGTTTATTGTACTGTTAAGACTTTCTTTTAATTTAATATGATCCTTTCAAAAGAAGGCACATTACAATGTTACGTATTCTGCTAGGAATACCATTAGAATACTTAATCATTTGTCCCTTGAAGTTTGTTTGTTTGTTTGTTTTATTGTATTATTGGTCTGCTACTATGAACATCATATTTGTACCTTTTCACTGAAATGTTGGAATGTTATTGCATCTATCACCGTTATGATTAACTTGAATTCAGTTGGATATACTTATGTACATATGTATTGTAATATATTCGTGTTTGTAGTATCTGCTCCATTCGGTCTACAACAACACATATAGATATTTCTAACTTAATGTAGAGCAAGCTGGATGCATATAATAATATTGGTTTATGATGGAAGATGGAAGCAGGCGATCGGGGTAAGGTTGGGGGATATTGTTTGTGTGCCGATATGGCAAGCAAAATTCAAATAAACATAACAATGGAATTGGCATCCAAAATAATGTACAGTAGCATTAGCTCAAATAATGGATTATCAAAACCAAAACCAAAAACAAATCATGTTATTGATGTGCACAAAGTCGCTTGATTTCAACTCAACTGAAAATACTCTCATCTCATTCTTTTCCCCTTTTGCTGTCCCTTTCTTACTCTTACTTACTATGATTTGCATTCGATTGTGTAATTTGCTTTCATTGTCTCTTTCACTACAATGATGTCGTCGTTATTTTACATTGATAGGCGTATTTTCTATGGGTCAAGTTAAGCAAATGCCAAGGGCGAACACAAACTACGTTGAATTCATTGAATTGATAAACAGATTCATAAATTTTTAAGCAGATAGAGCAAAGGAGAAATCCTGAATAAAAACCAAAAATTTAAAAAAAATCCCTAGATCAAGAAAGGTTCACCAAACTAACTACAGCGCCATGTAAGCCAATAAAACAAAAAATCTCCAAGGAGTATACTATTATTCTCCCAAGTATGTTGATTTATAAATGTGTTAGTAAATCGAGGACCATATATGTGAAGATGTTTTTGCAATCCGAGGTAGTTAGGAGACCCTAAATTCTGTTTTGCTTAGGGCATCCATAAGAGAAATGCGCCACTGCATGAATGTGTGAAAATCAAAAGTGTTACAAATTCATTTGACGAGCAAAGGAGATGTACTTTGCCATAGACAGATTGATGGAAAGAGGGGGCAAGAGAAAAAGAAATGTTAATAGCATGCGACAAATTGATGGATATAAAGAAACTGAAAAAAAAAAAACCAGTAAAAAGGCTATGCCGAAGTTCTAATACTCTTTACGCCCCTCCTAGTGGTCCAAGGGTATTTAAATTTACATGGCTGATATGGGTTAGATACTATAAGTATCCAAATTTCAAGTCGATAATATAAAAAAGAACATGAATTTAGAACTGGGTTATTTCGAAAAATGTACAAAAACTGTGGGGCTAGTTTGTATACAGACAGACGGACAGGACTAAATCAAATATATACTTTATGGGGTCTCCTTCTGTGTGTTACAAACTTTATGATAAACTTATAATACATACTATTCTGCGTGAAGAGTATAACAAAGGCAGCAACAAAGTAAACATAAAATTTATATTCCGAGTAGTTTTTATTGTTGTTGTTGTTCTTATTGAAAGAGAAACACTGTTGTTGTTATTATTATTGTAATGAGTCCTTATTGTTATTGTAATTGTTGTTGTTGCCAACGCTCATTATTCAAATACAAAATCAGAAGTGCAATTCAATAAAAACAACAGCAACAACGTATAAAGGTATGTACTTAACATACAATGCTCACGTTTAGTTTATTTCTCTTATACACTATTCACATTAGTGTGACAACTTTGTTGTGATGTTTGTAACACATATAACCATATGGTAGAGGGCCCCCATTGGAGAATATGAGGAAATGATCAGCGTGACAAATAAAATAGTAGATTATCTCTGATCTTGTTATTTATGGTATGCTAACTAGTCTCTCAGTTTTGTAGCTATCGATCTAGTAGACACTTATTGTTATCGTCAACTGACAATAAATATTAAAAGTAGATAAATCTTCGATAATTGGAAAGGTTATGTCCAAAACAAAAATCACTTCTATGTTGGGGTTATTGTTGTTTTATCTTTTTAAAGCGATCTACAATCATTTATTTTCGAACCAGCTTATGGAACAGATTCTATCCAAAAGGTGAACCAATTGAACCAATACTTGATATGAGTGCCTTATAAATTTTTAAGTTTTTATTGGTTTCTGTGTGAAAAATATGTGCTTATATTGTATGTGCACATCTTGAGAAATTCAAACAAAACATCGATTTCAAATGTTGATTTGACACACAGCCACACACAATATGCAAAAATTGGGTAGGTGCAAGGTATAAAACTATCGGTGAATTCCATGTTCGAAGTTTTGCCTTGTTTATTATTTTCTTTGTTGTTGCATACTTTTTCTCTTTTTATTTTAATAATAATAACAACATCAACAATTATTACCAAAGAGTGTTGTTGCTGCTTGGCGTTGCTGTTATTATTATTGTTCCCTATTGCATTGTATCTTTAATGAGCTACAATTAGGAAGAAACAATGAATGAAACAACAAAGAAAAAAAAAAAACGTAAAAACTTAAGTAAAAATCTCAAATTGTTGTAAATGAAAGTTACAAGAAAACTAACAATAACAACACCAATATTGAAATACCATATAATACAATATAACAAAAGAAAAGAAAAAAAAATGGTTATAATCATTTTGTACTAAGCACTTATCGATAACAATTGTAGATACATACTTAAATTCTTCTTATTCTCTTTCATCGTCATTTCACATTATTGTTTGCCAAAAACGAAAATATGTACATATTTTATTAACTTGGTACAAATGAATTACATAAGATAAGTTTACGCACAATTGACAAACTATCACTATTATGGTTCGATTGTGATTTTTATATGATATGACAACTATTACTACGCTTATGCAACAGCCGAAACGGTTTTCACTCGATTCGGTTCTATTCAGAACGCGTGCATAAACACTTTTTCAGTTCGTTGTGAAAACTCGAAGTGACTTGAATAAGCGCACCTTTCAAACAGGTCGTTATTTTTTGAGAACGAATTGAAGTGTAGCATAAACGCTTAGCGTTTTCAAAACGTTTTGTAATTCAACTGTTCGGAAAATGTTGTTTTGTGCGGTGTTACCATATAGTTCAAATATTTTTCTTTTTTGTGATTTTCTCAATGATTTTTTGAATTAAAGATTTAAAAATCATTGCAAAATGTTATTAAAAATGAAAATAAGCATTATATATTGAACATTGGTTTTGTACAATGTAATTTAAAAAAAAAAACCTTATTTTGAGAGGTGAGCTACATCATATGTTATGCATATGGTAACTTTGCATAAGCAAACAATACACGAATTCGTTCTCATTCGGAACGCAACGACGCCTCACGCATAAACACATAAATAAAAACTGTTCTGAATCGAACCGAATCGAGTGCAAACCATTTCGGGCGTCTTAAATACGTAGTATATGACTGGCTAAATGATTGCTACTATTAAATCTTTCTTTGATTGACAATTTAAAAACATAATATCATCAAATGCAAAAATTGAATAATAAACTTGAAAATGAGTTTGGATGAAGAACAGGATTTGTGTACTCCAATAATATTGTATATGGCAATATGGTATATCATAACGAATATAGAAATTTTTTTGAAGAAGTTGCGAATAATGAAATTTAGTTTATATCGAACAATAAGCTCCATCGTGAATTGTCGATTATACATACAAGATACAGGTTGCTCTGATTAGACTAAAATGCCGCTAACATAACATAACTATGTAATACTAATTTAATAATTTTACATTTTAGATAATAGGGTATCTAATCCTAGTTCTTAGCTTCAATTATTTTTATATAGAAATATTAAAAATTTTAAATTTTACTTACACGCAATAAAAATAATTTTATCTATATATTATTTGAATAATTTGTTTTTAGTTTTTTTTTGCTTCAATACTGGGGTGAGGTGCTTTTGAAAAAACGAAATTTGGGAAAAACTCAATCAGTTGATAAATTGAAAACTAGCAAGGTGTGCGAGTGAGACATAAATATTTTAAAATCAATCAAACACTTCTTAAAAATGTTTACTTATGTATACAGTAGTTCATGGGGTCAACCAATCAGTATCCATTCATTTTTTGGGAATGAGAGGCAGGACAATGTCTGCCCAGGTATCTAGTTATTTATAAAATAATTTAACTTATTGATGTTGTATTATTTGTATTATGTATTAGTTTGTATAGTATAACCGCGACTGCTGAATCAATTTACCCAATACCTACTCTTTAATTAGGCTATTGCTAAATTTATTTAATGTAATTAACATACAAAAAATGAATTTATTACAAATTAATAACAAAGCAAACTTTGTAAATTGAATTATGCAATACAATGTAATTTAATTTAATTTAATTTAATTTTTTTTCGATATCTCGAACTCATTGCTCGTTCTCATTGCTCTTATTAATTTGTATGTACATACGCGTACATGTTATAATAACTCCAATTATTTCCGGAGGCACATTTTTAGATCAATTATTGTAGTGGTAAAGACTTATATAGTACATACTATGCACCTTATATATATACATACTCTATATCTGTTTATTAAACACACCTGTTCTAAGCGTTATCTGTGATAATGTGATAATGTGATGAATGTGAATTTTTATTAATTCGATTTAAGCTTTTGTTGTTTTTTTAATTTTTTTTAATAATTACGATTCCAACCCAAAATTTATGACCAAAATCAAGACAGAGGAAGAATCTAGGCGGCTACAGTGAATTTCAAAGTAAGTGTATATAAGAACGAACACAAGTACATACTACATAAGTTGTCTGATTCATGATTTTTTTTTTTTTTGTTGCTTGTTTGCTTGTCTGTCTGTCGCCAAAGTATCACACACTCAGCAAGTTTGTCCACATCTTTAGCGAAAGGAAAGTGTAGTGGGTATTACCCACTGGGTAAGACAAGCCGATTTTTATGTACAGTTTTATTTTATTTTTATTTGTTTGTTCTGTGTTTTCATGTTATCGTTTTATTTATGTTTTTATCAAGAGAATAAGTGTGACCAGATTTTTACCGAATAAGTAACCGGTTTGCAGCTACATGCCACAGGCGTAGCAGGTTCAAGAATGTGGGTTTCTTTTAAAAAATATGAGTATACAAAGGTCCTTTTTAGTTATGCAACCAAACCCCTTCGCATTACCATGATATCTCTTTACATTACACATAGTATTCTTCTTTGTTAGTTTTACTTGTTCTTGGTTTTGTTCGTTTGTCATTTGTCTTTTTTATTTTTCATTTTTTAGTAGTTTTTACTACTTTTTTGTTTGTCCTGTTTTGCTTCGTTGCAATCAGTTTTTGGATTCTCTTGGCTATGGCTACTACTACTGTACTACTTGCTTCCAACCAATCAACCAAACAACTAACATTATCTTTTTACTTATTTTTCTTTTTTATTATTATCCTTCGTGTTGTCGTTGTTGTTGTTGATGTTTGTTCCTGCAGTGTGAGCTTGTTTCTTAGTTATTTTCTTTCTATCCCTTATCATCATGAAATTCTTATTCTTAAAGAGAGTAGTATTCGTAGTCACGGCACGCTAGACAAACAGTCACATCTATCCATCCTTACTTACGAGTAGTATATACTGAATTGTACTACTTAACTTAGGCACATTTTTTTGTTCCGTTTAGATATTACGTAGCCGCACTATGTGCTCGATTCGTGCTTATGTCGCCGCCATCGCAGCCAGTTGATGACTCTGTCGCCTGCTGTTTTCACTTGTGGGGCGACGGCATGTGGCGTTCCTTATTACTATTTCTACAGTGTTTTCGATAAGCTCGTCCTCATTTCCTTTTCAGTATATTCTTTTATATTATACCCTACACTTTTATAATATGAAGAGTATTATGATGTTACTATAAAGAGGCATTCAGTAAAATAGAAAAATTATTTACATATGTTATTCGTCATATAATTTTATGATTAGATGACAATAATTTTTTATATAAATAACTTTGCAACTTTCTTCCAATTTTGTCATATTTAACTATTAAATGGTATGTAGTAAATGGATTAAATTAAAAATCGGATCCAATATGAACTAATCGAAATCAAATTTCAATTTTCTCGTAATATTTCTTTATTTTAAATGGGATTCTTTGTTGGAAGTAACCATGAATTGTATCACAATAGGATTTCTTATTTTGTATAAATTATTGCCTCGTGTTGATTTTCGGTTGACTTCTTCTGAAGCCTTTGCTCAACAGATAAAAAATGGCATTTCCTAACTAATTTATGAAAGTGTTCAAAATTATTCTACTAAATTGCTTTATTTTTTAGATGTCTCAAACTCTTGTGGATGTATGAGATGAAGTTATTTACTCTACACTAATTAACGAATCCTTCGATGTCACTGAATACAATTTTCTTCCTTTATGCGTAATATATGAAAAATTTCGGTGAAGTCGAATTTGAAACCTTTTGCTTGTTTTTGATAAATTTGTCTATCTATAAGTTATTATCGCTGATACATAATATACTATATACTTTACATAACATATGTATGTAGATACTTGTACATATCATAACATTGTAAATAAATTTTTACTCTTCATCGTCGCCGTCATCGCCAACGTTTTCCACCTTTCTTCTGCTTATTTTGTTTTACTTTTACTTTTACTTTGTTTTTGTTGTCCTTTTATTTATTCATTTTGGTTGCGATTTTTTCCATATTTCATATTTGTGTTTTAGATATTTTGGCGACTCGGTTCCTTAACTGCTATGTGGAGAGGAGTCTTTCTAACTTTGTGACTTTCCTTTTTTCTTTTTTTGCATTACTTGCTTCATTCCAGTTTTTCATACTTCGTTTTTTGTGCACATCTTTCATTTCTTTGTTTGTTTTAACGCTCATTTATTTTCGTTAAATTATCTGCTTACAGCAGCAACAACAACAATAACAATGATGACAACAACAAAGCACAGAAAAAAAGGAAAAGATCTTCTAAACATAATATAAAGAAAGCATAAAACAAAACAAAATAAAACAAAACAAAAGAAATCAAAACAAAACAAAACGAAAAAAAAAAAAAATGAAAACAAAAACAAAAATTTATTTAAATTAATTTCTGCGGTTGTAATAAATTTTTGAGTATGAAAAATGTTTTCTGTATTAGATTTTGTTTGCTTGTAATTTTTTTAAGTTTTTCTTTATTGAAAGTACATATGAATGTTTGCATGCATGTCGCTGTATATATATATATATATATATGTGTGTGTGTGTGTGTGTGTGTGTGTGTAATTTATTAAGTATGCGTAACGTGATTTTATTATACAAATCAACTAAAAATTGTTTTCACACACTTCAAACTGTGAAGTAAAAACGTATTATTACTTTAGTCTGATATTTGCAACACATGGAACTGGGTACCAGAAACTTTCAATAGATTTTAATAAACAAATATGGACCAACAACCCGAAGGGCTCCACAGCAAAGTATTTTGTTTTACTTTAGTTTATAGAATTATCATATTGATGTTTGCCACAGATGAGTGGCATTAATACTATATGTGTATATATTTTGATTGGATATATGAAGTTCGATTTAGAAGTGGGTACTTTGCACCTGAAGTTCCCTTAATGTATTCCTGGGGTTTCTATGGAAAACTTGTGCATTTCTTAAGTAATACGAATGAAATTTAATTCTGTAGGACGTGGTGTCCTATATATATAATGTACGAGTATTTACCATATGTACTACATAAATTGTTCTAAAGGCAGGTTCGAAAGTCCTTTAGCAGCTTAATGTATGGTGTTCGATGAAACCAGTTATTTAATGTTCTCTTTTTGAATCATTACCATTTTTGCTTTGTTGATTTAATGCTGGTGAAATCGAAAGAAGAATAAATACTAAAAGGCGGTGGTGGCATATGAGACAAAATGTTGTACTTTTTACTTCAACAATTTACGTCGTACATTTGGGGGGTTTGTTCAGTTGCTCAGTCGTTCGTTCATATAACATGAAAATTAATTTTAATTTAATTATGGCGTCCGTCGTCGTCCTCACAGCAGCACAAGACAAGCAAAACTTAAATAAATAATAAATTATACATCAGAGCTCAGCTCAACACAGTAAGAGCTCAGAGTTCAGTACTAAACAGATTCATTCAGTTTATTGAAATGAAGTTGAGTTCAGTACAGTTAAGTTCATTTCAGTTCATTCAAATTGAAAGATGAGTTTAGTTTATATGGAAGCATGGGGTTCCTTTGGAATAAATACAATATTTTTCATATTATTACATCCATAACCATAACCAACAGTACTTCTACTACTTACATCAACAAAGTATTACTATTGTACCATCAACATTTCGGATATATTTGATCCTTGAAATACAATAGCGTTTTCATTATTTAAACGTGATTTGTAATTTTAATAAGAAAGTAACAAATATACAATAAATTTAACTTAAAAATTAAAAATAAACTCAAGTGACAAAATTTTGGATTTCGATCATTTGTTTATGTTCTGACACCGCAAATAATAATAGAAATTTGTATATAAAAAAAATTATGTGATATTTGTATTATTTATAGAAGAAATTCTTGACTTATGAGTATCGCTTGATTTGTATGCTTTAGTGTTTTCAAAACTTCTAGTAGAAGTTTTGGGTTTTTCGTTTTGACTTATTTTGTTCTTAATTGTGTGCTCTTCAACAACCAACCACCCCCCCCCCCCCCAAAAAAAAAAAAAAAAAAAAGAGAGAAGAGTCAGGGCAATTTAATGATTTTGGCTGACCTTTCCATAGTTTGAATTGTTTTATTTATTTTATATCTACTTATTGGGACTAAATACGACTGGCATGACATCTAATGCATAGAAAGCAATATCGAAATCAAATACAATATTAATAATGAATCCTGTAAATAGCATTATTTATTTTTGGAACAAGATTTCTGTGATATGTCTAAACGAACAGATTTAGGTGATAGAGTCCAAGTACTGTATCTATTATAATGTTAAGAGCCTTACCAAAGAGAACTTAAAAGAGATATCTGAATTAAAAAATGAGCCTAAAGAGAGGAATAATGTTGGAAATAAAAAAATAAATAAAATAAAAAAAATTAAAAAATCACCATAGTAACAACAAAATGTTATCTTAAGTCATCATGTTACTTGTGATTGATGGAAGATAGAAGAAACTGGTGGCACAATTAGATTATCGTAAACTAAGCGCGAATTGGGGATTAATAAAAAAAAAACAATTAATTAACAAAAAGCAATTATGGAAACAATTCCAAGAAGTCTGGTACAATATCCAGTAGAGTCTTGTCATAAGTTAACAGAAATTATTATGCCCATGCTCTTTACGCAGTGAATAGTATTATAAATTTGTCATGAAGTTTGTATCATACAGAAGGAGAGACATCGGAGACCCCATAAAGTAAATATATTCTTAATCAGAGCGATGAGACGAGTTGATCTACCCATGTCTGTCTTTCCGTCTATATGTATGCAAACTAGTCCCTCAGTTTTTAAGCTAGAGAGCACGGAGCTTTCGATCTTTCTTTTCACCTTACGCAATACATTTGTCGGAATCAGCCGAACTGGACCACGGGAGGGGGGGGGGGTGGGGTTGTGGTCCCCCCCCATACAAACCTGAATCCAAATTAAAGTTCTTATTAGAACAACTTTTTTTTTTTTATACTGTCGAGGTGAAGTTTGGAAACTATAAGTGCCTGACCATATACACCAACTATATAAATTTCAACAGCCTAATTTCAAGAGGATGGGCATGAGAAGTATTAGAACTTCGGCATAGTCAAAGTTATTCTATTTTTCTAGTTTTTACAACACAATTGTCCGACATTGAAAATGGATCATTATGATTACGAAATGATTTGAACGCCTTTATTTTTCCATAATTTTCTTCATCTTTCAAAATGTTCGAGTAAACAACAAATCAAAAGATTATCCATTTTACAGAGCGATAACAGTGCACACATATATTTATCATTGTGATATTCTTAGGACGTAGCCAACAGGGCATCCTTGCTTATGATGTTCATATCATAAGCTATGATGGTAGGAACTTTTCTTATGATAGAAAAATGACATTAACAGCGAGCTATGATAATGTTAGCCATTATAACATTTTTGTGATGTTTTTGAGAATAGGTTGGTAACAGCGAGTTATGATAATGTTAGGTGTTAACAGCATCACAACTTGCTATGAAAATTTTTGAGAATAGGTCGGTAAGTATCTTAGCTACTCTTTATAGTCACAATTCTTTAAATCGAATGATGAAGTCCGAATAATAATACAAAACGACGATCTTTTGTGTTGCCGCATAAGAGTTTTCTTATGGGAAAACCTGACCTAGCCTTACACCTAATGAATTGATTCTTATTTTATTGTATTTTTAAAAGATGTGAGAGAGGCTGATATAAGTATAACATTGTACTTAGTAGGTTTTTAATACATATACTCATAAATAAGTAATCAATACACTAAAATATAAAAGGTTAACTACGAAGTTTAAGTTCTATCTGCTTATAATCTTTCTCTGTGTCTTCATGGGAAATATGGAAGATTTAAATGAAGATCTTCATTCGACAAGACAAAATATTGTAAATATTTTTTTTATTTTTGATGATATTAAAGTAAACAAAAATTTTATAAATCAGCAAAATTCGTATATATGATAACTCTAAAAAAAACTATATGCAAGTACAATATAAAGAAAGAGAACCGCTCAAATAAAAAATTCATACTATAGAAACAATACATGGAATACATACAACATATGTATTGAATATCGAGCTTGAATCGAACTTATCGAAAGGAGTGATACTCAATGAATCTTAAGAGAATCACTCAATTCTAAGGAATGAAGCTCAGCAAATGAGTATTTTTAACAGAAAGAGAGAAATTGGAGTAAAATCTTTGCGACTATAAATATAGAAAACTCAAGTTTTAGAACTTAGTTGCAGATTTAACAAAGCCAAGGAAGTGTCTCCCAGAAATACAAAAATATTTATAACTTATAAAACTTAACCATGAGCGTAAGTGTGAATATAAAAGTGTTGACATAGAATATTAAAATAATTTTGAATTAATTTATTTAGGCTACCAATGATTTGATATTAGCATTTTTGCCTTCGGCTAACTGTGTTGCTATTAAAGTATATTACGACAAACCGGAAATAATGACTGCCGAGGAAGAGGATGAATGGATAAAGCAATCGCGCTGGAACGCTGTATATCTAAAAGGGCAACTTGAGTTAGGTGCAATTAAGATCAACACCGTAATAAACCGTTTAATTCTGAATGCATTGCCTGATCCATTCCCTAAGGAAATTTCCGAACAAATCATTCGAGAACTAACTGGAATGCAATGTCCATCCGATATGGGCACAGATCTTATAAGAATTACCAAGAAAATACGCAAATCTGTAACTCTAACGAAGGCTAATACCGAACGATGCCTTCAGTTGCTAGTACAACAAAAACGCTTGGCCATAAACAAGCTTCTATTGATCGCTCATCCAAGATTTGTGGGCACAATACGCAACTTACGCACTTACATTGGTAATATAGCTGCATGGACCTTGACTGATGCTGAAGAAGCTGTCTTCAAGACTCAGGCTGCAAAAATACGCACCGACGCTAATCTAATTTATGCTTCCTTTAAAACTCACTTTCAGCCAATGCCCCATTGTAAATTCTGGGAGTACTATATCCGCATGGCTATTGTCTACAAGGAATACATAATTCAACAACGCCAACAATAGGTAAATGTGAGAATTGAAATATCTATACTATTTTATATAACATTTGATTTGATAACATTTTATACCATGTAAGTTAAGCAATTGTGCACGATTTCTTACTCAATAAAAGAGTTTAGTTTATTCACATAATTGTTGTGTTATTTTGAGATTTAGATTAATTAAGGCATAATTTAAAAATTCTACATTGAATAAATCTATAGAGAGGTTCAGTTCAAAGGATTGTAGGAGTCCGACAGTAATACAACATAAATTCGGACATTCAGCGACACTTCTAGATCACAATAATAATCTGCAAAGCTGCATGGATCATTTTAAGCAATCAGTAAACAATCTTCTGGATAATAGTAGAAAAATGCGTCTTTTGTTATAATAATAACAATATCGATTCAAGAAACTTCCACACAACACCACTAACATTAGGCAGGGATTCAATAGTTAAACGATTATTGAGCATCCAAATTTTTGCACATTATTATACTATTACTTAGTATATGCCTGAGTAGTTTTTACTGATAATTTTCATGTTGAGTGTACAATACAGTGTGGACCCTGGCATAAAGATCAAAATTAAAAAAAAAAAGACAGGATTAATGTGTGCTGTTTGACATAACGAGTGTGTTGGCGAAGAAAAAAAATATATATTTAACAATAATACAGATTAACAGCTTGTTATGAGTTGACTTATACAGGGCAACCTCATTGAAAATTTAAATTTATCAAAGTTCACTCCAACTTTGTTTTGATATCAATGTCACTCTAAAAGACTTTTAGAAAGATCAATATGTATTAAAAATACATATAAAACTTTCGTTGAATAAATTTTGGGAATAAAAATATTTGAATGTGTGATTTTCTAAACTTGGAATGCATTATCCTATTTTATTGTACATCAATTTATATGGATCAGTCTGTTTTACTTAACGAGAGTTTCGCATAACAAATAACTATCTGGAACAAATTATGCTCGCTATGCAAGAGTCCTCCGTATAAATTAGATGTACGAGTATATTTTATTTGATTGTATTGAAGATATTAAATATTTTTATTAAAAATTTAATTGTTTGCAAAAGTAGAAAAGCAAATAAAATTTTTTATTGATTTCAACTTACCAAAATCTAAAGTTTTTCTGCAGTGAATTTAACAAGTTGCCAGCTAAAAGAGAAATAAAAAAAAAAATATTTTTAATTAAGAAATAGAGAAATTAAAATGGAAAATCAAAAATAAAAAAAGTATATATACAAAATTTCAATTTTCGCTTGCTGTACACACAGTGATTATTATTATAAGTTCATCATGAAGTTTGTAACACACAGAAGGAGACATAAGAGACTCCATAAAGTACATATGTATATTTTTGACCAGCGTTACGAGACGAGTTGGTCTAACCATGTCCATCTGTCTGTCTATCCGCCTTTTTGTATGCAAGCTAGTCCCTCAGTTTTTGAGCGAAATAGCTCACCACGAAGCTTTCTTTTCACCATACGCAAGAAATTTGTCAGAATTAGCTGAATCGAACTACTAGGGGGGTACCTCCCATACAAACCCAAATCAAAATTCGTGTTCTTATTAGAAACTCTTTTTTCTTTTTTCTACTATGGAACTGAAATTTGGACCCAATAAGTATCTGATCCTTATTCACCAACCATGTAAATTTCAAGACCCTGTGTCTACTGGAAGGTGTACCTCCCATACAAAACATGAACTTAGAACAATAATCAGAAGATATGAAGGGTGTGTGAAGAGTATTACAACTTCGGCATAGCCAAAGTTAATCTTCTTTTTACATGTTCGTTTGTTTTTCTTCAACATACAATGACAAACATTATGCCCTACACCCATCCACCACTGCATTGCATTGTTCCATCCAACAACCATTTATGTATTTATGGTTACAGTATTGAATTTCTTTTTATTTTTTTCATAAATTGTGTTACGTATTAACTCGCACATACACATGGATAGATACATTTCACATGTTTGTAAATACACAAAAATTGATTTATTTTATTATAACACAACAATTACAACAACAACAGAAACAGAAGAAAATATAAAAAAAAAAAAAAAAATATTTATTTATTTATTTTTATCATATCAGCTCTATTTTGAATCAATGCGTTAAAGTCACGATGACACTTAAACCCAAAAACAAAATTAAAACATTCAACAAAAAACGGTAATAATAAATAAAAGATACAAAAGCAGACATAAATAAAATAATCTCACCACAAATGAAGAGAAAAAACATGAGAAAAGAAAATAAATAAAAAGAAAGAAATCCAATTGATTTAAATTTATTTCCGGCTTTGTCTACGGATGCGTGTGTGTTTTGTGGCGTTTCACTGGAAAATGATTTCAAGGCTTCCACTGATAATTGTGGGGTTCTCACAAGTAATGCCGACGCCAACACCAATAAAATAACACAATACTAAATTGATCTCATGATTTTCCATGAAAAAACTGAACTGATGATAAGAAAAGCTTAACTAAAAGCTAAAGTTATGATTTGAACACGAATGAACAACTAACTGACTGACTTTGGATTAGACTCATCAAGATAATGCACAAGAAAAATATAGTTAACTTTCATCCCATAAGACATCTTGTATTACTAGCTTATGAAATCACATACGTACGTATGGTTACGTATAATAGTATAGGAGGAAGCTATGAAGAAATACACAATTTGAATTTCAATTAACTTCGACAAATGATCATTCTGCTTATACATATACATATAAGATTACGTATATAAATTATAAAATCAAAAGAATTTCATATATCCAAACGGTTGTTATTCGCAATGTTTATCATGCCTAAAATTAGTGGGCGATTCCGATTCTAAGGATTCATCTATGTTTAAAGATGTGAAGCATCATCATAGCTAATGAATAAATTAATCCTAGATAAATTATTATTTGTTATGGCAATATAAAACAGTAAATTTATAGTTTCATTGCACGAGTAATGGTATGTCTTTCTGTGTATTGTATAGATATATGTAAGCATGGTATATAAATGGGGTCTAAAGTTTGGTTTTAAGGCGTTAATCATTGTGTATGATTATTACGATTGCACCAATGAGGGGAAAAACTGTGGTTAAAAGATGTTCGAAAGGTGCTGAATTTCTGATCGATAGCAGAAGAACTGATAAATATCTAATATTAAGGCATTTTAAGGGGGTTTCTAGTTCTTATATGAGTAACAAAAATCACGGTAAAATGATAATATTATACATTTAATCACTTCGAGTATTTAAGAATTATACAATAAAAAAGAAAAAAACAAAAAAAAACCGACCAAATCAAATACATGCAAATGGTGACGTTCGATTATCAATTATAAGTAGGATATATGTATTTTTATATAAATGATGACAGCAAACTATATGGTTAAAAATTTTCATATTTTCTCTTAATTGTTTCTTTTTCCTGTCGCCATAATAATAATAAAAAATCAGCCAAGTGTGAGTCGGACTCGCACACGGAGGGTTCCGTACCATCGTACATGTTTTTTGCTTAAAATATTAAATTATGTTCATATTTAACAGCCTAAAAGTATACTAAAATTACATCTTAAAAGTATACTACAAAAAACAAAAAATTGTTAAACAAAAGGTTAAATTAAAGAACAATGCTTTTAAAAATATGTATTTTTAGTATTTGTCGTTCTACACCCAAGTGAATTACACACTCTGTGAAAATTTAAAATCTCTACCTATTACGGTTCATGAGATAGAGAAGGAGGCGGACATTGTAAGCTTAGTAATAGGGTCCCGTTAGTTCCCTATGGGTACGGAACCCTAAAAAAGTATTGTATATAAAAGAAATACAATAAAATGTTTAGTATTTTTATACTTTTCACGGGAGTGAATAGTATTATAAGTTTGTCATGAAATTTGTAACACAGAAGGAGACATCGCAGACCAGATAAAGTATATATATTTGTGATCAGCTCGATAAGACGATTTGATTTAGCCATGTCCGTCTGTCCGTCTGTTCGCAAAACTAGTGCCTCAGTTTTTGAGCTAGAGAGCTGAAATTCTGTACATAGGTATCTTTTTACCAAATGCTGGTAGATTGTCGGAATCAGCCGAATCAGACCACTAGAAGGAGGTTGCCTCCCATACAAACCGGGATCCAAATGAAAGTTCTTATTAGAAAACCTTTTTTTGTTTTTCATACTCTCGACTTGAAATCTAAACCCTATAAATTTCTGACCGATATCCACCAGCCATAAAAATTTCAAGACCCTCGCATCACTAGGGGGGTACTCCCCATTAAAACCAGGATTCAAATGAATGTTCTTATTAGAAAAGCTGTTTCGTTTTCAGTACTATGGAACAGAAATTTGGATAATATAAGTGCCAGATCTATATTTACCAAACCCCCTTTTAAATTAATGTTCTTATTAGAAAAAGTTTTTTGTTTTTTGACTTATTGAACTGAAATTGGGACACTATAAGTATCTGACCCGTATCCACCAACCTTCTAAATTGCACGACTCTCAGACTACTAGGAGGGGCGTGAAGAGTATTACAACTTCGGCATAGTCAAAGTTGGTATTTTTTCATATTTTTGGTTTCCTTTTGTTTAAATGGAATTTTGCGACATCAATTTATTTTGGTGGATGAGAAAATTTTTATGAAAACTCATTTGAACAATAAAAATTCAACTAATTTCATTGATTTACAGTTGCTAACCGACCCAAATTTCAATTTAGTTTAGTTCATTTCGTGCCTGCGACATCAAATTGCAATTTACATGCAATATGGAGATTATTAAACAAATTTTTCAACATTTTCACAAGAACAAAATATCCAAGCAAAATAAATAAATTCAACTTAATTTTAATTAAAAAAAAAAAAAAATACAAAATAAAATAAAATAGTATACTCGTATAATAAAGGAGAACAACGTGAGGTTCTAAAAAGAAATGCATGCAAAATACAAAAAGAAAGTAAACAAATATGTAAGAACAATTAAATAGGCTCGATTAATGAATACTCGTATGCACCCTACAACCACCCCATGAATCATTATAAAAGATATTTAAGAAGGAGGAAAAACGTAAGGGTTTCTCCTTGACTAAGCAGCAATATGTTTAGAGATAAGAAACAAAAATCATTTAGAAAAAATCTTTAGAGTCGCCACTTTAATTATACTAAAACTTGAACTATTTGATTAGTTTCTTTTTTTATTATTTTTTATTTCAGACAAGATCTATAACTCATAACTCTCTTAATGACCCTCGGTGGATCTCAAGTTATAAGACAGCATAGTAGTTTGAGGATATGCTTCCTTTAAGTCTAAGATGAGACTTTGTCTAAACCATGAGGTGTATTTTACGTGTCGGCTGGTCACTAAGTTTGTTATCCGTTCCATCGACGAAGGTTAGTTACTTTGCTGTTATTTATTGTAGAACTCATGTAGACACCAGCCACTTTAATGCGGCCCTCAGATCATACTTAGATGCTATTTTGCTTTCCTGAATTATGGATAGTTTTCGTGGAATTCACTATTATCAAATTGATGACAAAAGAAAAGAAAATTCAGAAATTCATTTTTGTAGCTCTTAAAGAAGTTCATATTCTGTATTTAATAAACTATTATTTTCACAATATGGATTAACACTAAGCAGATCTCTACTGAAATTAAGAAATTCTATATACAAATTTTTCGTTACTCTATCTTTCTATTAGTTCGATTTAAATATTGTAATTTTTTTGTAACATATGCAATGGGGTTTCATTTCTTTTAGAAAGTATGTAGAATTATCCAACATAGTAATGTACTCCAATTGCCAATATAATTTGATCACTATGGAAATAAAGAACTTCTATTGTACTAGTGCATACAAATTTTTTATCTTATCACTCTTATCTTATCCTTATATACAATAGGTATAATATATTTAATGGGGTCTCACTTCCTTCTTTTAGAAAGTTACTTAGTACATACATTCATTTAATTAAATCACATTCATGGTAATATACTCCAGTTGAATGGTGTAGGGTATTAAGATATAATGAAATCAAGTCAATTACTCAAGTAAAAAATTTCAAAGGGCAAAGCATAAAAAAGGGGGAGGCGCAACTTAAGATTGAGAACTTACAAGACCGTATGTATGTACTACAAATGGTGCTGGTGGTATGGTGCAAATATTGTATATGTGAGTTGTAGTACATACTTACTACTAGTTGCGACCCTGTTTGCTTTTTTTTTTGTTTGAGTCAAAGGACTACTGTTACTCATTCCCATTCATTCGCAATTTACTGTTAGCTGTGTTCCTACTAATATTGATGTTTTTTGTCCCTTTTTCCAAGAAAATGGTACACCGCCACCATTGCGAGGGAGGGAAGGTCGTAGCGTCGACCAAGGAGTTAACTAACATTCTAAAAATCTTTTCTTTTCGCATGTTTTTGTTCTCTTATGTGGTAGTTAGAATACCGGGCATTCGGGAGTTTGGTTGGTTGGTTTTCTTGTTGTCTTTCACCCGATTTTTTCGATTGTGCACGTAACATGAAATTAAGTAAAATACACGAATTACATTTGCACTTTTCGTGCTCTGCGCCATTTGTTGCAAACGTGACAATCGTCGCCATTTTGCATGCCTTTTTCTCTTTGTATTCTAAGTCTAAATGCATATACTTGTACATTTATGTATATGTGTATCTATATATATATGTATGTTGAGTGTATCTTTCGTCTTTCATTCGAAGTTCATTTCTAGTTTCTCTTACTTTAAAATCTGTAACGTTGTGTTCTTGTTTGTTGTGTGCATGACACCTCACTTCGATTTCCACCCTTTCTTTTACATGTTGTATTTTATTGATGTCGAGCTTTGGATCCTTTCCTTTCTTGATTTTTCCTATTTTATTGCTTGCAGCTTGTCCCACAAAAAAAAAAGAAATCCAACTGGAATTTGCAGCCACTTTGCTTTTAGTGTAGGCAACACGACATGACATTGAATCAATGAATATAACTGAATTTGTTATTTACAATAGAAAATGAAACCGTGTTGAGTGGTCCACATTTTCTTTAAAGCAACTGATTTCGTTTGCTTCATATACAGCAAATGAATATATTAAGATAAAATAGAGTGCATTTCTGGAGGTAACTCAATATTTGCACCCTCAGTATTCAACTTTATTCCCAATTATAACTTTCATTTAAGCAACAGCTAAGCATCCACGTAAGATGTACTACGTAAGGGTAATTTCAAAATTTTCTCAACATTATCTAGCTACTTAGTAGTATCTACCGGTAGCTTGTATTATTTTTTAAATTATAAATAAATAAAATTGTTTTACTTTGAATAAGAACTTCATTGAAGTAAAATATAATGGAAAAGTTGATTCACTTTGCCTAGAAGCCCTGAAAGAAGTTCCGAGTTTTTATATAGTGTATGTTAGCAAAGCTGTTACAAACGAGATCTTTCTGGATCTACAACTAAGCCCAAAAATTAGAAGAAGGCACCTTAAACTAATAAAATCAGTTCAACAGTTCTTTAGGAACGGTTGCTTACCTTAACAAGGTGTCATCATTGTTGACTTTCCAATTTAGGGGTATTTTCAGAAATATGTTCAGAACAAAAATTATAAATAGTCACAATTACTAGGAAAACCCTTTAAAAACCAACCAATTTATCTTTTGTAATATTCTTTATTTATATATTATTTAATATTTCACATATAATTGCGTTTTTTTCTGATTCTTTCTTTTAAAATTACCCCTAACTTGAGAAGCCTGCATCATTGTCATAATGTACTATCTTCATTCAGCTGTTTTGTTAGTTCTTAACTTTAGTAATTTGTAATAAATAAATAAAGTCGAATGTCGTATAATATAATATAATATAATATAATATAATATAATATAATATAATATAATATAATATAATATAATATAATATAATATAATATAATATAATATAATATAATATAATATAATATAATATAATATAATATAATATAATATAATATAATATAATATAATATAATATAATATAATATAATATAATATAATATAATATAATATAATATAATATAATATAATATAATATAATATAATATAATATATAATATAATATAATATAATATAATATAATATAATATAATATAATATAATATAATATAATATAATATAATATAATATAATATAATATAATATAATATAATATAATATAATATAATATAATATAATATAATATAATATAATATAATATAATATAATAAAATATAATATAATATAATATAATATAATATAATATAATATAATATAATATAATATAATATAATATAATATAATATAATATAATATAATATAATATAATATAATATAATATAATATAATATAATATAATATAATATAATATAATATAATATAATATAATATAATATAATATAATATAATATAATATAATATAATATAATATAATATAATATAATATAATATAATATAATATAATATAATATAATATAATATAATATAATATAATATAATATAATATAATATAATATAATATAATATAATATAATATAATATAATATAATATAATATAATATAATATAATATAATATAATATAATATAATATAATATAATATAATATAATATAATATAATATAATATAATATAATATAATATAATATAATATAATATAATATAATATAATATAATATAATATAATATAATATAATATAATATAATATAATATAATATAATATAATATAATATAATATAATATAATATAATATAATATAATATAATATAATATAATATAATATAATATAATATAATATAATATAATATAATATAATATAATATAATATAATATAATATAATATAATATAATATAATATAATATAATATAATATAATATAATATAATATAATATAATATAATATAATATAATATAATATAATATAATATAATATAATATAATATAATATAATATAATATAATATAATATAATATAATATAATATAATATAATATAATATAATATAATATATAATATAATATTATATAATATAATATAATATAATATAATATAATATAATATAATATAATATAATAAAAAAAAATGGGACTGAAAATGAATTACGTTTCACTGCAGCTTGCATAAAAAATTTTATAATACCAATTGATTGAAACAACAACAGTTATAATTTTTAAGTCAATTTTGTATTAGACTTTTCTCTTCCAGTAATCTAAGAGCTTTGAATTTAAAATGTCCCAGCTGCGTGCGATAAGAAAATGAGTTTATACCAAGATTTAGCTCGATAGGTTAATAACTTGGAGCACATGCACTTGCAAGGACGGGCAGCGCCAGATTTAGATGTGTGGGGGCCCGGATTAATGAAGAAAGTCTTGGAGGCCCTTTCAAGTTTAAATCAGTGCTACCTTTTTATAATTTTTTAAAAATATTTATTAAAAGTCAATTGAAGGTATGTGGCGGCCCTCATACCTGAAGGACCAGGGCTCCCAACCCGGTTGACTCGCTGTTAATGCGGCACTGATGACGGGAATGGCTCAATCACTTTTCCTCGTTACGCTGATCAATTCAATATTGATGGTGTTACCAATGCACGGTACTATACATTAAAAACATCAAGCCAAATCGATAAAATGAACAAATATCATTTGCCAAACAAGTTGACATTTCATATTTTACACTACACTTTAATTTATGTATTTTTATGGTTTTTTAATTTTTTATATTTACCACAACATCTTCTTTAACCTCATCAACGAATGATTAATTTTATTCGTATGAACCCTATTTAATAGTAATATTTTACATATAAGGGCCGCTTAAGTAAGTTAATAGTATTGTGTATTTCTTAAGCAATTATCAATACTAAAATCTACAACAAGAATACAGAAAACTTTTAAAGGATGAATTTTATGTACCTACTAATAATATTTCTGCTGGCAATTTGAAAGTGTTAGAAATTAAATTAAATATTCATAAAGGTCTTCTTGATGATATGAGTTGTTATGTAGTACAAATATCCTGAGGTTAACAACATAAATGAAATGATGAGCAAATTTCATATCCTCCTCCGTGTTTGGTGGCATTAATGTTCATAATTAAAGATGAGGAATGTGCATATATTGTATCATAAACCACCATTCAGATACCAGGTGTCATACACCTCTGATGCATGACAAAATAGTGGCATACAACATCCTTGTGTGCGTGTATCTCTCGAAACTCAAAAATACCTTTACATCTTTCTTTGTGTCATTCATACACTTTTATGATGGTTGGTCATTGTACAGCTTACTTACTAAACGTAGAACTATAAAGCCTCTACCTCTTAGACCAGTGACTATGTTGATAATGATAGAAAAAGGAAGAATTCTTGTACAAGCATCATGCGGCGTTTGCTGCTGGTGATGATGACGGTGATGGTAACGTCCACGGCAAACATGACAAAACGTTGCACGTCCATTATACTCTTGCGCCTATAAAAGATACACACGATACACGTAGTGAAATGATGCCATGCTTTCTCTTAGAGTATGATGTGATGAGATGAGTCGATTTTAGTTATGTTGAGTTTAGTTGAGAGAGGATAACAAGGACAACTACTATGCAACGTCGATTTAAGTTGTTTTAATGGAGACTAGTCACTATCTCTGTCTCTGTGACTCTTTATGTGTAGATAAAGTAGTACACGGTTGAGTTAGAACCGGAACATGTGAGCATCTCATAAGTACGACGACCGACACCAGTACCAACACCGGCACCGGTTAGGCAGATGTGTGACTGTGGATGATGATGGTAAAGAAGTGCAATAAATGTGGCACGTTGCTTGGAACAAAAAAAGAAAATAAAATCGTGCCAAGGCATAAAGACTCCAAGTGCTGGCGCATGCAACAAGACAAAACAACACAATACAATAAAATGCAATAAATAGAAATGATAGCAAAATGATGAAAAATTTAAGCGTGGGTGGTAGGTTAGTTTGACAGGCAGGTAGGTAGGTAGACTGATAGACAGCTTTTGAATGCGGGCATGATGTGGCCCAAAGCAAAAATTTCCAAACAAAGTATGCCATTTTTTTCCAAAAACAATAATTAAACAACCATTGACTTTAAATAAATAAATTCGTAGATACAATTGTAAAACGTTTCTAAAGAGAAAAAAACTAAAAGTCACATATCTATCTATACATATCTTTTTTTTTTTTACTACTTTCTATCCCACACCACTTTCCCCCCAGAGCCCGCGCGAGCTGGGGTCCATTAAAAACCGAACAAGACTGGGTATCGACCACAAGTCACTTCGGTACTGAACTACTGGAGGTTAGTAACATGCAAAAGAAATTAATTGACTACTATAAGGCTACAGACCTAATGTCATCAGCCATTTATACTAATCATAAAGCACTATAAAGATAAATTTAAATAAAGTTAAAATGGTTAAAATAATACTATGTGTTAAGGAGAGTTAAGAGATTAGATTTTAGATGAACGGAAGAAATAGAATTAGATACAAGATCATAGTATAGATTGTAAGATTGGCATAAAATACGAAAAGGATCATGCTGCAAATAATTAGTCTTACATGTACCAACAAGTATAGGAGAATAATTCCTTCTAACCCGAGAAGGGACATTAAAATTAATACTACCAAGCAAGGAAGGGGAAAAGATGCTGCCTACAATTAGATTGTGCAAGAATGTGACACCAAGAGTCGTTCTGCGACTGGATAATGACGGGAGGCGAATTAGTTTAAGTCGGGTTTTGTAAGATGGCAGGTTTATATTGGAATCCCAGTGTAAGTGACGCAGTGCAAAAAGCAAGAATTGCTTTTGAACAGACTCAATACTATCAATATACTTTTTAAACTGTGGATCCCATACACATGAAGCATATTCAAGTATTGGTCTAACCAATGAAGTGAATAATAATTTGGTGGTGTAAGGATCATTAAACTCTTTAGACCAACGTTTAATGTATCCTAAAACAACCCTAGCTTTACATGTGATACAAGAAATATGCGACCCAAAATGCAGCTTTGGATCCATCAACACACCCAGGTCACTGAATTGTGTGACACGTTCTAGAATGTGATCATTAATGTGGTAGCTTTTTACAATTAAATTTTTGAGGTAAAAGGACATTATTTTACATTTGTCACAATTAAGCGAAAGATAACTTTTAGAGCACCACTGAGATAAGGAATCAAGATCTTCTTGAAGAAACATTTGTTGGACCGGGATAGAATAGATAAGCATAACTTAACATCATCAGCGTACATTAAGACGTTAGAATGCTTTATGGCAGATGGCAAATTGTTTATAAAAATATTAAATAATAATGGGCCAAGGTGGCTACCCTGAGGGACCCCAGAAGTTACACAAATAGTCTTAGATATAGCTGTTTTAAAAATAACTCTTTGGGTTCTGGAAGTTAGATAGGATGTAATCCAGTTAACTAACTTGGGAGGAAAACCAAAGGTATTCAGTTTTTTAAGGAGAACGAAGTGACAAACACTGTCAAAAGCTTTACTAAAATCTGTGTAAATGACATCCATTTGATGTTGTTGTGAAAAACTAACGAAGTAAATTCTAATAAGTTGGTTGTAGTTGAACGCTTCTTGGTGGAACCATGCTGTGAAGTACTTAATAAAGGAAGAACGAAATGCTGCACCTGATCGGTGATAATATGTTCAAACAATTTCGGAATAGCGCAAAGCTTAGCTATACCTCGGTAATTGGATATATTAGCTCTGCTGCCTTTTTTGTGGAGGGTGATAATATAGGACTATTTTCAAATATTAGCTAATACAGATGTATTCAGAGATAAGTCAAACAATTTGCAGATTGGTCTAAGCAAAGCATCAGCACATCGCTTTAGAATACAACTAGGTACATCATCTGGTCCTGGTAAAAACGTTAATTTAGAAGATTTTAAATATTGTAATACAATCAATAACTGGCATATTAAATTGAGGAATATGATATGGGTATAGACTATCACAATCATTATTGAAATTCGTGTAAGTGCTTTGGAAAATGTTCGAAACAAGATTGGAAATTTCTCCTTCGCTGCAACATTCAACACCATTTAATTTCATACTGGATGGGAATATATCCAACCTGCGCTTCAAGTTAATAAAGTTATAAAACTTTTTAGGATCTCTTTTAATATCCTCTTTGACATGTGTCACGTATGACTGATAGCAGAAATTGTTTAGGTGTTGAAAATTATAGCGGGATATAGAGTATTTAGTATAATCAGCAGACAAACCGGACCTTTTAAATTTTTTAAATAGTCTATTTTTTAAATTCTTTAATTTAATTAAATCACGAGAAAACCAAGGTGGCGTATGTGGGTTATATTTCAGTTTAATTTTCGGAACACATAATTTGAAATGATTTTTCATAGTTGTATAAAAAAACGTTGCAGCTAGTTCAACATCATCACATGAATACAAATAAGACCAGTCAGTGGCTGTAAGAAGAGAATTTAGCTTAAAGAAGTCAGTTTGTTTGAAGCAGAAAACACGTCTTGACGTAGAAAGCAAACTAGAGGGATTATTGGAACGAAATCCAAACCCATTCAGAAAGATGTTTAATTCCAAAGTTGGATGATAAGCATCGTCTGGAGTGGAAAGAGGATTACTTCGAAACAAGGAAACATCATTTGTGCTGTCGGTAAAGACCAAATCTAAAATTCGGTTAATGTTATTAGCTATGTAGTTTACTTGCTGAAAGGAAAGATCCAGCAATGAATCGACAAACTCACAGCTTACTGATGATATTACAGAGTTACAATTATCCGAGGCTGTCCAACAAATATTTGGAAGATTAAAATCTCCCATGATTAAGACCTTATCAGTATCCTTGATAAAAGACAGAACTTTCTTAATAGCTGTCAGATGTGATAAGTAAACAGAGTCATCAGAAGCAGGTGGTATATAGGAACATGTAATAAATAAATTGGAATTGGAAAATGAAATCTTTACACAAATAAACTCAATGTCATCAATATTATCAATAGACACCAAGTCAGAAGAGTAAGAACAACAGAACTAACAGAAATCAGAACTCCATCACCAACGCGATCAAATCGATCTTTCCTAAACGTTAAGTAATTATTGTTAAAAAATTCGGAATTCAGAACATCTGGACGAAGCCATGTTTCTACAAACACAATTACATCTGAATGAAAAGAGAAACTATTAGTGAAAAGTCTATTCACTTTAGAGTTTAAACCTTTGACATTCTGAAAATGTATGATCAAACTGAGGTTAGATGGATCCATAGGAAGGGCTGCTTGAGGGCGACTAGAAATCAGTTTTTTGTAGACTTTGTTGGTGGGGGTTTGGCAATGACACCAGTGTTTGCACATTTTTAAAGTTATATTCGTGAACAACACAGCCGGCCGGCCAAAAGTTCAAACCTAACAGTTCACTACAGTATTCAGGGGGAACGGATATTTTAAAAGACGAAATTGTCCTTTTAAAAGAAAATTTAAACTTAGTGGTTTTCACATTTGTAATTGTTGGCAGTTTAGATAGAATGTAGTGATTAATATCGACTTCCGAAGTATCTTCAGTTAACCTAGACACAAAAATAGATTTAGAAGGAGGAACAGCGACAACTTGCTTAGGACCAATTGAAGCTCGAGTGTTTGAGCTAGTAGGTGCTATTTCTGACGTAACATGCTGCACAACAGATGCATAAGAATTCTTATGAAAGTTCACCGGTAGTTCCATCTGCCCCATTGGTGTAGTAAAAGTAGGTGTAGGGAAAGAAATAGTGGGGGTAGGTGTAGAAATAGTGGGGGTAGGAATAGAAAAAGTGGGGGTAGGAATAGAAATAGTGGGGGTAGGTATAGAAATAGTGGGGGTTGATGGAGGTGGTATGTTTAAAAGTGACAAAGAAGTTTTTGATTTGGGCGAATGACGCCGCTTTCGTTTAGGCGATATATCGAAGATTTTAATATCTTTAAAAGACTTATCATAAGCTGTGAACTTATCATTCAAGCGCCGAAAGTCTTTCGCTAGATCATTGTAAGCATTACGCATTAACGTAACAGATTTACGAAAGTCTATCTCATCAGACCGACAATTTGGACAAGACCAGCGAAGGCCGATATTTTGATCAATAATATCGGCATTTCTTCCATTGATATCCGCACAGGCAACATGGGCCGCATTATCACACAACCAACAAGCTACAGTGCGGCATTTAGGAGTAAATGATTTACTTTTACACTTTATAATACAACAATGCATTTTCAATAAAAAATATAAATGTTTAATATAATTAAAAAACAAAAATGAAATTTAAAAGAAAAATGTACACTTTCCGCAGGCACTGTGCTAAGTATAAGAGCAAATGTAAACCAAAACCAGTTTGAGAGCAAACCAAAAAAACAACAAAATGCGCAGAAACAAGACCAAGAATTTATAAACGCTAATTTAAGGAAAATTTGTATTTACAAAATTCCAACAAGTTTAAAATGCAACGCACAATAAGTAAAAAATAAGTTGATACGTAATTATGTTTTCTACAATCAAAACATTTCGCGCAAATTAATTTAAATCTCACTGCACACAAGAAATAAAGAGTATTTTTAGAGGGAGAAAGAATGAAAGAGCATTAAAAAGAAGCAAAAGTATATGCAAAGCAAAGATTACAACAAAAAAATAAAAAAATAAATTTACTTACAACAAGCACTGGAAAAGCAACAAATTGCACAGAGCAAAACCAAAGATTAAATAAATGATAATAATTAATTAATTTAAAACTATTAAAACTTATGCACCACTAGCTAACCCGAAAACACGATCAAATTAATATTGTGCACAATTATAAAAACAGTATTAATTACAAATTGAAGTATAAAAAAGTAAAAATTTAAATATTTGTTAGAATAAAAATAAACACAACCGCTCTCTTTGAAAAGCAAGATCCACCTCCGCGTCTGTCTGTTAGTCTGAACGCGATAAACTCAAAAACTAACGAATGGACTTTCATACAGTTTTCAAAAATGGACGGAGTAATTCATGACGAAGGTGCGCTGCTAAAGAATGCATACTTAATGAAGCCAGCTCCTCATCAAAATCGAGAAAACACGTCACTATAACGGAAATCCAACTAATCTCATTTTAGAAGTACTCCAGCGTTTAATAAGGGACAAATCTATGAATAATAATGATGATGAGGAAGGTTACGGGAACGAAAACCATGGACCTGGCAAAAAAGATCAAATTGCGCAAGGAGCGTAAGGTAATGATGACTGTGAAGGATACCGGTAAAGGCACATTATAATGTTGTATGGGGCAAATGTTCAATACAAAGTTATACTTGTACACTATAACTACTACATTATGCAAACACAATATGTATACAATAAGTGATAGATACAATACCACAACAATTATATGGAAGTCATGTAATTGCATAAAAGTTGGTAAGGCATTGAGTCATCACTGATGAAAGTTACATGGTTCTCACAATGGCACAATTCAACTTGACATCATGATAATAACCAGAGATAAGGTCAAAATGCTTTACTTTGCCAAACACAAAAGTAACAATAGTGAAAAAACAAAAATCAAAAAGACGATGACGATGGTAAGGATGAAGATGATGGCGGTGATGATGACGATGATAACAAAAGCATTGAAGATGAGTACAATGGCGGCCACTTTTAAGTTAACTTTATGGGTTTTCATTGTTTGCACAGTTTGAGTAAAATGTTGACGAAGCGAACAAGTGAATGTCTTACTTAGTTACTGACTGACTGATTGTTCAATGGTTGCCTCCCTGGTTCTCTTTCCTACCAGCCTTTTACACTCCACGTTGCATATTTGACTTTGTGGTTGACAGTGTTTAGTTATTTAAGTATGCAGAGCAAGTAAGATACTTGGTTGCGTGGTGGGTGACTTGTTTAAGGGTTAAGGTGTTTAGTTCAGCGAAAAAAAAATCTATAAGCCTCAAGGATATGACGCGCTTAGGCATTTTGGACTTGGAGAAGTGTTTACTTGAAGTACAACAAGTGAGTGGAATAGCATCAAATATATACTGTATACCTCACTCTAAGTATAACAATTTCCACAAGAAAGGGCAAGATTCAATGACAACAGAGGACTATGAATATCGAGGAAAAACTAGCAAACGATAAGTTGGCAAAGTGCATCAGTTGAATGATTCTATATCGCTATAGTTTAAGTACTATAAGTACATATTGTAGTTGAATGTAGTATTTCTAACAATGACAAAGAAACTTTACTTTGGAAGAATTATTATACAATACTTGTACAACAATGAACATAAAAAAAAATATTATACAACGTCTAATACATACTACAATACTATATCTCAATCATTGAATCATAGAGAAATAATATGAATAATAAAATTTAATCATACATTTAAAACAATCTATTTCCCGATTGATAATTTTTTTTTTTTTTTTAACTACTTCCAACACCACTTTCCCCCCCCAGAGCCCACGCGAGCAGTGCAAAAAGCAAGAATCACTATACTTTTTAAACTGTGGATCCCATACACATGAAGCATATTCAAGTATTGGCCTAACCAGTGAAGTGAATAATACTTTGGTGGTGTAAGGATCATTAAACTCTTTAGACCAACGTTTAATGTATATTAAAACACCTCTAGCTTTACATGTGGTACAAGAAATATGCGACCCAAAATGCAGTTTTGGATCCATCAACACACCCAGATCACTGAATTGTGTGGCACGTTCTAGAGTGTGATCACTAATGTGGTAGATTTTTACAATTAAATTTTTACGGTAAAAGGACATAATTTTACATTTGTCACAATTAAGCGAAAGATAATTTTTGGCGCACCACTCAGATAAGGAATCAAGATCTTCTTGAAGAAACATTTGTTGGACCGGAGATAAAATAGATAAGCATAACTTAACATCATCAGCGTACATTAAGACGTTAGAATGCTTTATGGCAGATGGCAAATTGTTTATAAAAATATTAAATAATAATGGGCCAAGGTGGCTACCCTGAGGGACACCAGAAGTTACTCAAATAGTCTTAGATATAGCTGTTTTAAAAATAACTCTTTGGGTTCTGGAAGTTAGATAGGATGTAATCCAGTTAACTAACTTGGGAGGAAAACCAAAGGTATTCAGTTTTTTAAGGAGTACGAAGTGACAAACACTGTCAAAAGCTTTACTAAAATCTGTGTAAATGACATCCATTTGACGTTGTTGTGAAAAACTACAATTAACTAACGAAGTAAATTCTAATAAGTTGGTTGTAGTTGAACGCTTCTTGGTGGAACCATGCTGTGAAGTACTTAATAAAGGAAGAACGAAATGCTGCACCTGATCGGTGATAATATGTTCAAACAATTTCGGAATAGCGCAAAGCTTAGCTATACCTCGGTAATTGGATATATTAGCTCTGCTGCCTTTTTTGTGGAGGGGGATAATATAGGACTGTTTCCAAATATTAGCTAATACAGATGTATTCAGAGATAAGTCAAACAATTTGCAGATTGGTCTAAGCAAAGCATCAGCACATCGCTTTAGAATACAACTAGGTACATCATCTGGTCCCGGTAAGAACGTTAATTTAGAAGATTTTAAATATTGTAATACTGTATCACAATCAATAAATTATACATATTACATCTGAAGTGTCTTTGAATCACTTTAAAGCAAAACATGAAGGAGAGCCAGTATTTTTAAGATTTGTCTTGTGATTCGACGATTAAAACAGCAGTTCCTCTACTCGTATATTTGTACATAGGGTGGAGTGTTATTTTATATATAACTGATAATATATTCACCAAATTCTAGTTCTAGTTTATAAATTATTAGATACCCGGTCAGACGTTGTTCTGCTTCTCACAAAATTAGTGGATACTGAGTAGTTGACCTGATAAGATGTTTAACACAGACAACTGATTGATTTTAAAATTTGTTTCTAAGCGTTATACGCATCTCACATGCAACCATCAGTTTTTTGATTTTTGGCAGTGGCCTGGCTTCCTCATAAATCACTCCGCTCATTAGTGAAAATCGTATCAAAATCGGGTCGGTAGTTATTGAGTTTATCGCGTTTAGCCAGAAAGACACGGCGGGGGACTTTGTTTTATAAAAAGTATAGATAGATAGGAATTAAAAAAAAAGACACATGACTGAAAACAAAGAATTTGTTATATCATTTTAGTGTTTCTAGCTTAAATTGAAAAATGTATAATTCTTTCTTTTTTAGGGTTCCATACCCATAGGGAGCTAACGGGACCCTTACTAAGCTTACGCTGTCCGTCCGTCTCCTGCTCTATCTCATGAACCGTAATAGGTAGAGAGTTAATATTTTCACAGAGTGTGTAATTCACTTGTGTGTAGAACGACAATTACTAAAAATACACATTTTTAGAATTGTGTGCGAGTCCGACTCACACTTGGCAGATTATTTTATATTTTATAACATTTAAATCATTTTAAAAATTAATATATTCACACTGGTGTAGAAATTTTCAGTATATTTTAAAAACGTATGTTCTAATTCATATAACCAGTTCATCATAATACTAAATACGTCGATTAATCTTGTCATGTAATTTTTGCTAATTAACCAATCTTTTAGTTGCTTTTGCTTGACAATTTAAACAACATACATAAGTATATGTATATCATAAAATTGAACCATTATTTGTTCCGAAAACTTTTGCACCTCCTCAGATATGATTCAAACAAAAATCATTAGGAATTGATTTGGTATGACAAATAATACACACAAAATATTTATGTAAACTTTTTTAACTTGATAGGTAGAAGAGGTACGAGTACTAAGTTTGAGTTAACCGATGTTAATGTTGTATAGAAGACAATTTTTAATTAAATTTCCATTTATTAATGTTTATATACTTTGACGCATATTTAAGGACATTTCGACCGTAATAGTTTCGATTTAATTTTGTATATTTTTTATTTAACTTTACTTTCCAAACTGGTTATGTATAAAAATCTGACTGCATTGAGACACATTAGAATATAACTTAAATGAAAGAAGAGATTTAGTTTGGTTGTTGCTGTTGGTTGTTGTATATTGGGGAGCGGATGATTGTGCTGGCGATAATAGCATCTAATTCAAATGAATAAGAAAGTTCCAACTACCAAGTTACTTTCCATCTTCATTTTTCTTTTTTTTTGTATTGTTTTCTGTTTTCGTATTTCTTTTTTTATTCGCCCAAGGAGTTTGGACTTAAGTATAACACAATAGGGTCAACAATGATGGTGTTTGTAGTTTGACAAAAGAGAAAAGGACGTTGGGTCTGTGAATTGCCAAAAGGCGAACATAATTCATATAAATATGTACACTGAAAGAAAAGAAAACAAAAGAAAACAAAACAACAAAAAATAAAACAAAAGAATTTCCCAAAATAAAGTAAAACAACTCACAAACAATTCACAAAGCTGCGACTGTACAATGCTTCTACATTTTGTTTTGTTTTATTTTTTACTTTTTTCTTATACTATTTTTGTTACATTTTTTGGTTTATTGTAGTAATTCTGGACCAAAGCAAGGGAGCGTTTGAATTTGGGCCAGCAAATTGTCGTGTTCCGACTACTCAATTCTAAATTATTTTTTTTATTGCTTTCAACCAAACTCAAACCAAAACATAAATAACAAAAAATATTCTCTTTTAATTATTATTGTTTTTTATTTTATATTTTTGTGAGGTTCTTGTTAGTTAGGTTTTTTCACCCACTTTACTATTCCCGATTTTCTCTGTGTGTTGCCAAACTTTGAGTGCCAAGTCCAAGTACCCACTCGCCACAATTTGCAGCTTTGATTACTGGAGGGCATCACGCAACAAACAAATTCGAACTTTTTATGCATTCACTAAAATAGTTCGACTCGGCTGTGCTCCACATTACTCATCAGTTCACAGTCCCCCTTTCACTAAATTCGTCTCAACTCAACTCAATTCCATTCGATTCTATTTAGTAAGTAACATTCATACTATTGCCAACTAAACTTGAGTTACGTTAGTCGTGACTTAATTTTAATCATATTCATTTAACATGTTATATTATGTTCATAGTACTCTTCACAATATTCGCATATGGAAATTATCTCAATTACTGCAATAAAAGAGTGAAGATGGGTCATCTGAAAAGATTTGACCCACATCAAACCATACTTCCAAAAGATAAAGGTCCAGTCATAACAGTGGACTGCCGAACTTAAAGAGAGAAACTAGTCCGAAAAAAGTTCTTGTTTTCTATTTTTAACTATTCTGTCTAATTGAATACAGAATACATCGATAGAGCTCACTAGGCAATAACCTATCAACCTAGTTCGCATTTCCAAACTACGGCAATTTAAAAACCCTTAGTGTAAGCTCACAATGTTGCCAATCTTCAGGTGAGACTATCATTAATGTGGAGAATCCAAATGCTTCGGCAGCAAGCACATGTGATTTGAAAATACTGAATCATCTGCAACTGAAACCTCTACAAACGTTTAAATCGATATTCTATTGGAATGACAGTATTTTTACTCTATCTATGCGGCCCATGTGACAAACACAGAGAACAGATATCTCGTTCCTTTTTTTGTTTTTGCTCTTCACTCAGCCACGTTGGCTAAAAGCCATTTCCATTTTTTCCGCACCATTCCACCACACTGGCAAACAATATTTTTTGTAAAGTTTTTTAGCTATGCTTACATGCTTTCGGCCAAAATCACTATGTCTTCTTCCAATGTGTCCCAAGGAAACAAAAAGGTTGGACACCCTTGGTGTAGATACTAATAATATTATATTTTAAATTAACTGAACGGCTTCAGATATTTATTGTGGTCTAAATAAATAATTACTTACTCAAAAGTTTTATAAATAATAGATTTCTTATCATCTTATGAGTTGAGTTGACATTTGAACCATATTAATGGATTTAGAGATTCCATAAGGAAAACTATGATTTGTAGAAACTAAAGGGATTTGGTAAATTGTTTAATTCTCTTTAATACTGTGAAAAGAACTATGACCAATCTTTAAGTACTAGTATTCGAAATATATATATATATATAGTGGTATATACAATACAATAATAATTAGGGTCTTCACTCAAACGTGTATTTGGTATGTATATTGTTTAAACTGATTACATTTAACACTGTGTAAACTAACTCCATAAAGACAAATTTTTGCCGATTTCTTAAATATAATCGACGATTGAGTAGGCTAAACCAATGGAATGAGGCTTATACTGGGGGCTGCCAACTTTGTGAGTTCTTAATGAATTAGCAAGTCTGCCCAATCATAGGCATTTTGAATTGTTTGTTTAGATTTGTGAATACAAAAATAGCTGATTCACACTGAATAGACTAATAGCCATTTCACACTGAGCATACAATGCAGCATTCACAGAAAGTGTTCACATTGCATTTTGCATTTTCAGAACTGCTGTTTTTTGATTTGGTTATACATACAAACGGAACGTTGTGGATAATTGTGAAAAATTAAAATGAAAATTGTGTGAAAAATACATGATTAAAAACAATTTGCATTGTATGCAAATAATTTTTCATTCCTGGTACTTATTTTTATTAAAATTAAAAAAAAAAATTACAATTTAAAATTTACTTCAAATTGTTTTGTTGTTTTGTGCAATGATCACAGCTGTTTTATGTTGGCGCGCAACAAAAAAAAAGAGAAAGAAAATCGAAAATGACCTAAAAAAGGGCAACAATTAACCAGCACTGGGTAGAGTGACCAATGTCACAAACAGCATTTTAGTTGCATTCTTATCGAATGTACATTTTCTACTACAACAACAAATACAAATTACGAAATTTTTCTCTGTTGTTGTTGAAAAATTTTCCATTCAATGCAGCATTCGAGAAATGTACATTGGATGCTCAGTGTGAAATGGATATAAAATCAAAACAGGTCGTTCACGCAATTGTGTATGAAATATATGTTGATTATCTTTACACGTTTGAGTAAAGACCTTAAATATGGTATTGTTTTTAAATTTAAGATGAAAAACTGAATATTTTTTGTTATTGTTCCTTTGTCGAAATGTCGACTATGACAGTTGTTGCTATTGTTCGATGTTGTTGTTGGCGATAGACAATTTGTTGTTTCTCAGTTATTTTGTAGTTTCTCTTATAGTATTAGCTTTACGATCCCGCGCTCACGGCCTAAGAACTCCGTAAGTACTTCAATCCATATAATCTGGTCCTTCCTTTTCAAGTCTTAAGACAAACATCATCGTCATCCTCATCATCATCATCACTGTCAGGCATTTCTACAACATTATATTTTACTTTTCTACTTCTTTCCTCCAAGAAAGAAAACTGCAAAAACTTCAGCGATGACTTCTTAAGATACTTTTTTCTCTATTTCCCATTCCCTGTTTTCTGTTTTTGTTTTCAGTTTTCTGTTCATTTGTGTAAAAGTTTTTTCTTGTTGCTTTACTGCTTATTTTTAAGATTTCACATTTCAACTCTTTTTGGAAAGGCTTCTTTCTACTGCGTCTTCAACTTTGTTGGTTTGCTTGGCTTTACAAAGTACAGTTAGAAAGACATTTTATCTATCTATTTATATATCTATCTACAATACTATAATTGTCTATCTGTCTGTATGTCCACCTGTCTTTCTTGCCAGTAAGAAAAAAGTGTAGCCAAGTTATAATGAGAGTAGTAGTAGTTTTAGTATTATAGTATAGTAATACTTAGTAGTTGTTGGCAACTAACAACTGCCGCCAAAGCGAAATGAAGCGCCAACGCAGCTTTTGGCCAAAGGATGAAGAAGGCTTTTGAACCACTGAATCTGGTTCTACAACTAAGACAACTTGTTTCAAATATTCTTTCTTCCTTCCCCTATCTTTTGTACGAATGAGAAAGTGAGTGAGTATAATTTTCATACTTACTCGACTTTTCGTTCGTTGGCTCATTCTTTCTTTCGGATGCTTGTTCTTGAAGACTTTAAAACTTCAAGTACTGAACTTTGGTTTATGTTGCAAGATATTTTTAGCTTGTTGCAGTAGCTTCATCTTATTTTTGCGGTTAAGTTTTTGAGTTTGTTTTTACCTTAAGACAACTTTATATATATATATATATATATATATATATACTATACACATATATACCGAGCAGCAATCGTGATTACAAGAAGATGATAATGACGATATGATGATGATACGTACACATGTTCATAAGTGTCTATATAAAAGTAGTTTGCTAAGTAATTTAAAATTTTTATTGCGTGTTGTGAACCGGTTTATGTTTTGTAGAACAGACAAGAAACAACAAGCACATGCATCATCATTTTCATCTTTATCATTGTTACAACTTATTAGTATAGACAGGATCAATAGCCTCAAAATGTTATACATTTTAATTAAGTGGTTACCAAAAGATCTCATCATTAGGGGTCGATCAGTTAAGTAAGGTTGAATACTTATTTCAAATACGCTGAAAAACTGAAACGGTTTTCAGTACCTTAAACAAATATTACAATATTGATTTTTTTTTTTTTAATTTTGAATGTAAATAATATATTAAGGTTAAAATAAAATAAGATCGAAAATGGAGATCTGCTCACTGAGCTCTGAGCCAGCAATAATCTGGTCATTGGAGGCACACTATTTCCACACAAGCATCTCCACAGAGTAACATGGGTATCACCGGACCACATTACCGAAAACCAGATCGACCACATCGCGATCAGCCGTACTTGGAGGGGTTCTCTTTTGGACGTCAGGAATAAGCGTGGAGCCGATTGTGCCAGCGACCACCACATACTGGTGGACACAGTTTGACTCAAAGTCGCGGCAATAAATAATACTCGTCAAACACAATCTCAAAGAAAATTCAATGTCCATAACCTCAAAATCCGAAAATACGCCAAAAATGTGTACAATCACTGCAAGCTGCCACGAACGCTCTAAACAACGAGCAGCGTCACGATTGGTCATCAATTAAAACCATCTTCTGCAAATCTGCAGTATAGCACGTGGGTTACCCAGAACGAAACCGAAAACAGTGGCTAACTGACGCAACATGGGAGCTAATACAACGAAGAAAGCAGTTGAAATCTGAATAAAATGCACCTAGAACCCGCAATGAAAAAGCGCAGCGACTAGCTACATACAGCTCAGCAGACAAAGAAGTGAAAAACAGTGTACGTCGGGACAAACGTGCCATGACAGATACACTGGCTTCAGAAGCTCACTCGGCTGCAGAAACAAACCGCAGCAGGGACCTATATAAGGCAGCACAAAAAATGATTAATACAAATAACCACCTAGCTGACAGACCACTCAAAAGCTCTTCCGGGGAACTCGTCACGGCCACAGAACAACAACTCGCGATCTGGGAAGAGTACTACAAACACATGCTTTCATCTGTGCCAGTAGCCGTGCATAATGTCTGCGATTGCCCGTCGCATGTAGTGAATGGTGAAATTCCGTGTGGCTGTCCAAACTCGCAAGAGATAATAGACGCAATAAAAATCCTGGAAAACAACAAATCAGCCAGGCTCGACAACATTGCACCTGAACTCTTAAAGGCAGATTATTAAACAAGCGCAAGTCTGATTAGTCCGTTATTTGAGGACTTTTGGGCTACAGGTCAATTACCTGAAGAGCTGAAGGAAGGTGTAATCATCAACCTACCTAAGAAAGGCGACCTATCAGAGTGCAAGAACTGGTGAGGGATCACGCTGCTGAGCATGGTAAACACACTAATTGCACAAATAATTAACATACGACTCTCGAATGCCCTACAGCCGAGTCTAAGAACAGAAGAAGCAGGCTTCAGTAGAATGGCGCTCCCCCATCTTATTTTCATCGATTTCCAAAAAGCATTCGATACTCTTCACCACCAAGCAATTTGGAGTGCTCTGGCTTGTACCACCAAAACTTATCGAGTTAGTACAATAACAGCACTATACAGCAACGCGGGTTGTCGTATCAAGCATAATGAAGAGTTGAGTGGACGTATAAAAGTTACGACGGGCGTTCGACAGAGCTGCGTGTTATCGCCGCTGCTTTTCAACATTGTGCTGAACGTTGTCATGAGCAAGGTGACTCTTGAAACAAAGGGTATTACCTGGGGATTGAATGCGAGACTTGATGATCTCGATTATGCCGATGATATCTGCCTAATGACACACACTTTCGCCGAGATGTCAAAGAAATTAACGCTGGTGCAAGAAACAGCAGAGAAATTAGGCATCACAATAAATATCGGCAAAACGAAGGTAATGCGTGTGAATACCACCTGCGCGCAAAAATTCCGAATCGACAGCACAGAACTCGAAGAAGTTGACTCTTTTTGTTGTCTTGGTAGCATAATATCTGCCAACGGAGGATCAAGTGCGGACATTGACAACCGCATAAAAAAAGCAAAACAAGCTTTCGGCACCCTCAGAGCAGTTTGGAGTTCCTCAATTATAACACGACGCACAAAATTAATAATATTCAACTCGAATGTCAAATCCACTCTGCTCTACGGCTGCAAAACCTGGAATCTATCATCTTCGGATATTCAAGCCATACAGGTCTTTACAAACCGTTGCCTCCGCACAATCCCTCGCATCTTCTGGCCTGATACCATATCAAACACCAATCTGTGGGTCAGAACCAACCAAACACCAATGCGAGTGGAAATAATAAAAAGGAAACGAGGCTGGCTTGGTCATGCTTTAAGGAGAGCATCAAACGACATCACCCGATATTCAATCGATTGGAATCCGCAAGGAAGTCGGCGAAGAGGCAGACCTGCACAAACCTGGAGGAGAATCCTGGAAGCAGATGTAAGAAAAACCAACAAAAGCTGGAGCGAAATCAAGATGTTGGCGCTTGATAGAAAAGAATGGAGGAAACTTGTTGTGGCCCTTTGCTCCTCCGTGGAACCTTAGGACATTTATATATCTATAAATATATATATATATATATATATAAAATAATACAGCTTTGGGATGTGCTACTTAAAAGTTCCTTAAATCATTAGCTTTTTTTTTTTTGTAATTACTTTAATTCTGTTCTGCATGATGGTTGTGTATGTAAATAATGAAATGTCTTAGAGCCTTTATGTGGTACTAAATTATAATTATTAGATCCCTCTTAGTGGGAGATCATGTGGATGGAGTCTTTTTAACCTCCGCCTTATAATTGGGCTTCGGAACAAGGCAGAAGCCAATGGGTTAAGATGAGTCTGGAGTTTTGCAAAGTGCTGACTGCTATAAAGCCGCATTCTCTCTAACACTGTTGGGATTTTTAGATCATTGTGAAGCGTGGTGTTTCTGACAAACCACGGGGCATCCGTAATTCTTCTAAGTGCCTTGTTCTGACATGCCTGGAGATGTTGGAGGTAACCGTGAAATCTTTAGCAAGCATGATAAAATTAACCTTACTTCCGACATAAGAATGTAGATAGAATTGTTTCATATTAAACCCCGATTTACTACACACATAGTAGTATAAATGTTTCGTTTTTGAAGTATGATTGCTCCCCTTTTAATAATATTCGACATTCTTAAGTTACATTATACTTACAATATTTAGTCCTAATTTACATGCGTCCTTTTATCTGCATATACGTATGTATGTTTTTGGGGTGAAGATTATGAAGTGTACCTACTATTATAAATTAATTTTTGGGGTATAAGTAAAATAGACAAAAAAAAAATGTATGTTAGAAAGCTGACTGATAAATAGGTTTAATCATAAGAGATATACAATTTGAAATTTGTATCTCACGACATAATATTTATGTATAATTGATTCTGTTATTTTATTATCTTGTTCGAAATTATAAGTGGTAGTAAATTAGATAATATACATATGTATAATATTTATTTATTTGAAATGGTATTGAGCTATGCCCCTACTCACAGCTATGTGTGGTCAGAGACATATGAATTAATAAACTACAATAATGCAGATGGTAACGGTGACCCAAATCAGCGACATCCAGTTCATCCAACCTGCAGTATGATCAGGAGACCCGTAGGCAGCGAATGACGATGGTATTAATCGATGATGGGGATATCTCGGGCGAGAGAATGTGATAGAATTTATTAGATGAAGTGCATAAAACTCGGAAAGGATCGTGTAGGATCGTGAAGCAACTTCATTGAAACAGACAAATTGAAAATCCTTGTTATTGACAAAACTAGAAACTCGACATGCATCAAAGTTCTTAATTCCATGGAAATGCATTTTGTAATCATATAATGTAAAAGCATGGATGACCAGTAAAATACATAAGAAATGACTTATGTACTGCACACCTTAACAGTGTCGAATTTATTGAAACGCAACGTATGCATGTATGTATTGGAAAAGCTATTATGCACAATGGATGTTGAAATTATGTAATGCAAAAGCAAAGATGCCCAGTCATATTCAGCTGTTATGGTGGGAGGTAATTTCATTGGAACAGACAAGTTGATGTTCTGTGTTATTGACAAAACTAGAAATCCGAGATGCATCAAAAACTTGGATGACCAAATTAATATTCATAGAAAGTGGCTTATGTCCAGCAAATTTAAAAAAAGTCGAAGCATTAATCACTTCATTCTTTCCTTCGAATATAACATCGTCATTCAAGGGAATTATTTTTAACTTGAAATACAGAACTACAGAAATAAAATATTATAATCAGAAAAAAACGTATCAATGTCAATTTCACTTTTTTTTATAGTATTTCCGCCAGCAAACAACAAAATTTAATATCATCCACTTTTCTGAACGATAACAGTACAAATATTTAAAAAAAATTTTAAACTTCTTATGACTATCACACTAGGAGGTAACAAGAAAATAACAAACTGTTATCATAAGAGCTTTGCTTGTTATAGCAACTATTACAAAAATGCTATTAACAGCCACTTGTCTATCTGTTAGGTTTTAACAGGGTAACAATTTATTGTTATCATTTTGAGAATTGTTCGGATTTAGGTAAATATCTCCAATTACTGGAAAGTACATTCTGGATGGTATCCAGGACACAAATCAAATTTTAAAAAATAAGTCTTTGTATTAGATTATTATTTGTAATCAGCAATGACAATAATACCCATGTCACAATACAAGAAAGAATTATAGCCGCAAATAAAGCATACTTCGCCAACATAAAACTGCTAAAATCTAAGTTAATACCTCTTTCATGTAAGCTACGCATATATCAATCGATAATACGACCTGTGTTTATGTATGGATGCGAAATCTGGACGCTTACAGAAAAAGACGAACGATGTCTCCAAGTTTTCGCACACAAGATACTTCGAAAAGTTTTCGGGCCCCTATGAGAAGTAGAAGGGATCTATAGGATCCGCTATAATGATGAACTGTTGTCTCTATGCAAAGGAGAAGACATAGTCAAGCATATCAAAGCGCAAAAGATACGCTGGCTAGGACATACTGAACGCATGAGCTCTGACCGTGCACAGAATAGCATGATCGCCTACGTCCCGCCTGTCACAAGAGCAAAGGGACGATAATGGTTAGACCAAGTTATCTAAGATTTGAAGAAGATGAATATATCCAACAGGTGGACGGTGTCCAAAGATCGAGACTCATGGAAGAAAATTGTGAACGAAGCTAAAGCTCACCCCGAGCTGTAACGCTGCCTGATATTGTATTGTTGAGTTGAGTCTCTCTAAAACTTTTCCAAAATTTTTTTTAACTTTCCATGCACTTATTTTTTGTAAACAATCTTTTTTACAATATATGTACTTTCGATTCATGTCATCAATATCAACGATCTGTAATTGAGCTTTCAATTTACGTTGTTATCGATAATTATTCCTTATTCCTAACAGTCAATTCCGTTTGGTAACATTCTAGCAACAATAATAAGTTTACCGACCTATTCTCAAAAACATCACAAAAAAGATAAATATGATGCTGTTAACGCCTAATATAATCATATCTTGCTGTTATGTAATTTTTCCATCACATGAAAAGCTCTTACCGTCATAGCTTTTAAAGAAAACATCATTTATTTGTGTGCACTGTTAACGCTCTGTAAAATGTATAATCTTTCGATTTGTTAATACTCGCGGAAAGCTTGGAAAATAATGAAAATTATAGAAAATGAAATGTGTTAAAAGCATTGCGTAATCATAATGATATATTTCAATGTCGGACAATTTTGTGGGAAAAATGATCGATTTTCAAAAATATTGTGTCATCAACTGATATATGAATTGACTGCATTTGCAAATAGTACCATATGATAAAATTAGGCTTGCCAACTTGGAAGAAAAAGTCAGAGTCATTTCTTATAATATTCTTTATTTATAAAACATTTTATTTTATTTTCCAACACATTTTCGTTTACAGACTGGTAACATACACTTTACAGACTGATGTAAAAAAAAATATAAAAAACAAACTAACTTTGGTTATGCCGAAGTTGTTATACTCTTCACGCCCCTGCTACCACTCCGAAACAAAAAACAAAAAAGTTTTTCTAATAAGAACTTTCATTTGAATCCTAGTTTGTATGGGGGGTACCCCCTAGTGGTTCGATTCGGCTGATTCCGACAAATGTACTGCGTATGATAAAAAGAAAGCTCTGTGTAAAATTTCAACTCTCTAGCTCAAAAACTGAGGGACTAGTTTGCATACATACAGACAGACAGACGGACACGCTGACATAGCTAGATCAACTAGTCTCGTCGCGCTGATCAAGAATATATATACTTTATGGGGTCTCCGATGTCTCCTTCTGTGTGTTACAAACTTCATGACAAAATTATAATACTATTCACTGCGTGAAGAGTATAAACAACAAAGAGTCGCTAGAATGGGACAAAATATGTACTAATACCAATGGAATTAAAATTACAATAATATTTGATTTTATCCTGAATTTTGGAATCACTTCAATGTAAGGTTTTAAATAAAAAATACTATTCTCCTACAATATTTAGTATGTGTACTATTATTTTGTCTTTGTTTGTCATTAACTTTAAAAAGCATGTTATCTAGTATATAATGAAGACATGTGCCATGTCAAGAAGTATAAATATAACTATATTTCTTGAATTTTCCTTGTTACAATACACAAAATTATATTAAAAATATGGAATGAGTTAGACTAATTTGGATGTGTTTATTCTTTTAATTGCTCGTGTTGAATATATTTCGTGTTTTGGGTTTTGTACAACTAAATTTATGCAAAACTTTTAATGAAGTAAAATAAGAAAAATAAAATTGAAAAAAAAATTTAAACAAAATAAACAATGAAAACATTGAATTCATTGCGCCAAAAGTGGAAGATACAAACAATATTGGTGATGATGAAGAATCCAATGATATGGCACAGAAAGCACAACAATGCACTGATGAATAGGAAGCAGCACGAAGTAACAAACAAAAACATAGACGAATGAATGAATGAAAGACTAAACGAAGTAGAACAACATAATAATAGCAAACGTATTTATTTCACTTTTAATTGCGATAAATTCACCCTCGCAGTATATAGATACTTTTATATCTAGCTACTATATATACAAATACATTGTGTATCTAACAGATACATAAGTATGTAAAGTGGAATTGAAATGAAAAATAATAACAAGAAAAAGACATTTCACAGCACGCGTCTCCATTCCAAATGAATGACAATCACATCGCAACTCATCTCATCTCATCAAATTTTAGATCATCTCATCTCAGTTCAATTGAGTTCAGTTGAGCCTAACTCAACTCAATTCAATTCAATTCAACTTATCTATCTTATCTTATCTCATCTGTTCCTAGCGTTACTCAACTCAACTCATCTCATCTTAACCCAACTCATTTCAACTTAACTTAATCCCAACACGGATTTAAAAGCAATATTTTCAACTTTTAGGTTTAGGTCGGCGGCATAGGGTTCTGGCATAGACAAAGCACGTTATAAAATTAGAATTAAACGTGTCTCATTTACAATAGTATTGTTCTCATATGTTTTCTACAAGTAAAATTCCAGAGAAATATGTATGTAGAAAACAACAAATGTTGCAGTACAAGTCAGGAAATGACAAATGATAATGCCAAAGTATACAAGATACAACAAAACTAGAAAATCAAAAAGATGCTGATGCCATCATCAGGCAAAATGAATCATCCCCTTCCGTCTCTTCTCACTTTCCATCCATCTATCAATCTATCCATTCGTCATCCTTCTCTCATATTCTAATACAATATTTGTGTATTTCAAGTTGTTTTGGATGCAAACATGTTTAGGTGCTTTTTGCATTTATGAGAACATTTGAAGTTTCCACAAAAGATTTAAATAAGTTGATCTATTGAATAATTGTATGCTTTTCTGTCTAATTATCTATTTGTCTGTATGATGCAAAATTGTGATTTATAGGACATATGCGCAGGACATTTGATTTTTTTTTAAGTAGGAACTTTTGAAAACTCTTGTTGTTTTATTATAAATCGATTATAAGTACTTACAATTACTTGCAGAATGTATATGAAAGCATATCTATATGCTTAGACTTATGGGGCTGATGGACAGCATAGATGAAAAAGTCTGCACGTTGAAGATCGCCAAGTAGCTTCTACTTAAATTTATCAATCATCATATCTGGGTGCTTTGTGTAAGCACTGCTTCGCCAATTTATGACCGGAAGCAGTATGTTTGTCTGCCCTGTCTGGCTACTCAAAAAGTACAATCTATTATTATCCGATTTAAACATATTTAGATCTCAATTGGTTAAAACCTCTACTCCTACATGGTATGGATAAAAATGGGTTATCCGACAATCGGGATTTTTCCGATTTTATTTTACACTCTAGGAGATGTAAAATATTGAAGTAAAAATTGAATTAACATTCCCTTTGTACGAGCAGTTTGTGATGAAATTTGCCATTTATTTTACAGACATAGACTAGGGATTCATGTAACTGTCGATAATAATAACGATGATAATGACAATAGTGTAGAGGAAGAGAACTGAATCATAGACTTTATACTATAGTAGACGAGGAAATGTAATGTACAGAACAATTTTTAGTTATTTTGGGCAAATTGTGTTGGTTGTTATATTTGTCCTACTTTGTATTTTTAATTGTTGTTATGATGTAATGCTCTTTTTCAGTTGTCGACGGATTGTATTTTTTTTTCCAGTTGTTGTTATTATATAAATTTGTTGAAAATTATACTTTTTTTATAGACGAAATTAGTTTTCAAAAAAAAAAAAAAAAAAAAAAAACAAATGAATTTTAATTGTTTCATTATTTGCATTGAAATTAGAATGAATAATAATTTTAGAAAAATGAGCCCAGAAAAAAATCACTAACATTGGTCTTATCAAAGTTTAAATACACTTCATGTACATACTTGAGTTTTTGTCATGGCCTCCAATCATCTGTTTTCAAAGTTATAGTATAACTATGTACAATCAAACGAATTTCTGATCTTGCTTATGATCGGTTAATCTCATCCAATTTCTTTAGGTTTTCTAAAACTTAAGTTTGTTCTAAGCGTTAAGTATGCATGTATGTACCCTACTGTGGAGAAGTGTATAAACATAAATTGTAATTGAGACCAAAATCCACTAAAGTAGGAAATTTTGTAGTTTTTATAGATAAATTATAATATCAAATTGGTATTCATATTGTTATTGACACATTTAGAAGAGTAAATAAGAATAAAACCATTTGTTAATGATAGTAAACTTTATTATATTTTCTGTCTGAATGTTAAATTAATTGCACAAGATTTGTCTCAGTATGCATTTCCCAGTCGTTTTCATTTCACTTTACTTTTCCGATGATATTTGTAAGGCAAAGATTAATAAGTCGGATATTTTGTTCTTAAAATTATTTTAATGAAGTATTATTTGATTACACTAGTGTAAATGACATAAAACTCAAAATGTTTTCTTCTCAGAGTTCGAGAAGCATTGAACATTTCAACTTCAGTTACTCTGTACTTTGTGTATAGTATTCTTTCCCTAATAAGCTAAATAAGGAATAATGGGATTACGATTTCGAAAGCCTAAGAAAATAATAATCGATCTTCTTAGCGGTGCAATCAAATCCATTAGAAATGTGCTGGAGAGGCTAGCTACAATATTAATATACAATAATATCGTCATCTACAGAAATCTTTTTAATGTTTATTTTGTATTTTAAATTTTTCTATTTGTAATAAATAGAATGTCAAAACTACTCCTAGCATTAAGCTTTTTCATTTTGGCCTGAAACGTGTGAGTATGATAGATACACACCAAATATAAATTTTTTATAATTAAACTATTTCATTCAGATAAGATATTCCCCATGATAATTTGACTCTTTGTTCGATTTGTCGAAAAATAATATTATTTTTTATCTATAAAATTCAAGGTCTAAAATTACATTGGTGCTACTATATTGAAAACCTCAGCAGAGTCTATGTTAGTTAATACATTGGGTATTCCTCACACAAGTCATCACTCAAAGATTATTTTTTTTTTTATAATAAGTCTTCCCTGCATTTATTTATATCTGATGAATGTTAAATTTTTGCCCGCGTTCTATTTTTATTGACACTTAATCTAAAAGTTTAGTCGCCAAAAATTGTTTCATAGCTTTAACTTATGTTACTCCTCACAAAACCCCTTAAATGGTACACGTAGATTAACGTTTGCTTCTAAAGACCTCATCAATGAGACAACTCCATCCCTCCATAAGTATTACACAGTGAAAGATTGGACGTTTTATGAGTGTGATAACTATAAGTTGACCGATAAATGACAGAATGTCATTGAATAAAAACAACTCTTCATTACTTGAAAGCTCTCAAATATCTAAAACTCTATTGCGTATTATATGTATATAGTTGCCACATAAAGTAGCATGTATGTATGTGCATGTGGGAAATACAAGAAGACTTTTGTACATTTTGTTACAAACACGATATTAGATCAATCTTAATATACGAGTACAATAATATTCTAAGTATATACAAAAATTGAGCAAATCGGATCAATATATCAGTATAAAATATAATATGCATAGCTGGCAGGCATCAGGAAATCATGAAAAAAAATTTAAATGTTTTGCCAGAGAAACTTTTTATTTGTTTTCTTTACCTTTTTACCTTTTTTCTTAGTCTTATTTTGTTTTGAAGTCAATATTTTTTCTTATTTTCAATAAAGAAAAAATTGAACTTTCTTTATTGGATTTCACATGTCTTTTCCTTTTTTACGATTTTTACATTTATCTTTTTAGCGTGCTGAACTGATTTATACTGAAAACGCTCACAGATTTTAATACCAAATTTAATCATCTACCACCATCGCCGCCATCACCAACGATATCCCAAATCATTGTTTAACCTGAAGACAAACAAATCATAAAACAATCAAAATGTTTTAAGGAAGTTTAAACAGAAAGCTCAAAACAATTCAGTCATACCAACTTAGTTTCAGTCAGCTCAGTTCAGTTCAGTTGAGCTAAAATGAGATGAGTTGAATTGAGTTCAGATTAGCTTAGTTTAGTTTGGCTTAAGTTTGGTTCACTTGAAATAAGCAAATGACGAGATGTTGTCATTTGCATATATGTTCAATATAATAAATGAAATAGACACTGATATGGATGGAATATCTTGATATTTATCTTCCATTTTCATATTGATACTTCAGATACTCTATCACCCGTAAACAATCATGTGAACTAAGTACTACTAAAAAACAGCCTTCTACTTACTGATACTACAATTTTCTAATTCAATATATGTATTTTCTTGTGTAAGAGTATTTGTGTAACTGTATCTGTATTTGCATTTGTTTTTACATTGATTTCCGTTTCCGTACCATTTATTGAGTGTTTCCTTCTTATAAGTTTTCTTGTTTCCCATCCTTCTTAACGACATCCTATGCCTTCTATTCGTAGTTGCCTGTCATTGGTTTTGATTGATTAAGTGCATTCATTTAGTTGTTCATTCATTCCTTTCTTTCAAATATCATTTACCTCACTTAGATACTCATTCCATTCCAATCGACTCCCCTCACACAACCACCTACACATTCAAGTTCATGCCCACTTATGTATATAAGAAAATAAAAAAAGCAGAACCATTAAACTTGGTCCCGTCCCACCGGTGATTCTTTACCTTTCATAATATGCAATTGTAAAAACATTAAGAAAAGGTTACATAATGAAAAGTTTTTCTTATAACACAAACATAAAATCAAATGTGGTCACGATTTTGCAATAAGTTTCAGTGAACTTTTAACATTTCTAAGCCAAACAAATCAAGAATCTATAATAAATAATGGACAATGATTTACAAAAGTAAGAAAAGTCTTTTGGATTGTTATATTATGGGACCACTCTTTAAATACGAGTATAATCGAAATATGTTTATGAAAGACTCTTTGATGAACATTCAGTCATCGACCAAAAACTACGAATGGTTGTAGTTCTTGAATTTAAGTTGGAAAATAATGTAGTCTTTTAATCAAATTTTGGATTCAAATTGAGACTATGATTATTCTTGTAAATACATATGTACCATCAGAACAGTTTCTATTTGTGATATATTGTACATATCTCATCCTCCTCTCAATGCTAATTAAACAATTTCTTTGCTTTTCATTGCGTTACAAACATCACAACAAAGTGACAATATCTAGCTAAATATCTATGTACATACATACGTATGTAGCGTATCGTTTTTTGCCATGTAATTCAATGCTAAATTCTCTTTCATTCGTAACTTATTTCTTTAATTTTTTTAACTATTCTACATTTCGTTTTTTGTCTTTTACCTAATGACTCATGTGTGTAAATGTGGATGGATATGTTTGTCTGTCGCTCTGTCTGTCTGTCTGCCTGTCTACTTAAGCAGCTCAGCTTAGTCTGTTGCTTCAACTTCAACAAGCGAATGTACATCATATGTATGTATCTCAAGCCCACGCAAGTCCTTTCCCTATAGTAGCATGTCCTTGCCGTCACTATCACGCAGCAATTATTTTGCTTTAGCACATAAACGTTATTTGTGAATCTTTTGAACGAATTTCCGACTTTGAAGTTCTCAGAGTTGGGAAAAAATAGAGTGGAAAAAAAGATTTTAAATTACCAAAGGAAAGTATGTGTGTGTGGGTGTGTGTGTGTGTGTGTGTGTGAGTTAGTGTATGTGTATGTAGGTTTTTAGTTCGCTTTAGATATTTAATGCCTCTTAGCAAGGACTCAACTCAACTGAATTCAAAGTGAATCCGATTCATTATTACAATATATGACAACTCGCTCGTCCGCTCATCCCTCGACTTCACTTCTACTCTCATCAGTATGATGAACATGAACATAATAACAAACTGACCTCATCATAGTTACACGCACGCACACATGCACATAGATACTCGCATAGCGACTCACATATTCGTGTCATTGAAAATTCAGTAAAAGGAATTTTTTTGCAAAAAAAAAAAAAAAAAATGTGGAAAGAAGCGAACAAAATTGTTGGAAAGCATAGCAAAGCAAAGCTAAAGTGAAGCAAAATAAAGCTGGAAATATAGTTAGGCCATTACATTTAAGCTCCAGAAGCATGTCAATCGTCATTTTCACTTTTTACTGAGAGAATCGAAGCAGAAAAACACATAAAAAAGGAAGTAGGGAAACAAAGTTAAAAAAAAAAAAAAAAAAAATACACCGATTAAAAAATAAAACTAAAATAGAAAGGAAAACACACAAAAAATAAACAGTTACATCTAAAAATCTCATTTACATCCTTTTACTTTGGTATTGGTTTATCATGATGATGATGATCAAAAAATACATTATTAATTAATTAATTTCAATATAATTAGAGAGTGGAGAATGAAAAACCCATATATAATAATATGTTATGTTATTTTGTTCTTGAATCAAATCTCATTGTGAGTTATTTTCGTAGTTACTTATCAGGTTTGTCTGAAATGCATCCACATATGTATCATTTAATTATCTAAATTATATCCCCTTGCAAGATTGCCACATTGTCATGATAAGAAGGCTTAAGCGTAGGGCTAAAGGACCCTAAGAGCGTTAAATGTCAAAAGTGAACGCTGAAGATAAGATCAAACCAAACCAAACCTAAGGCTTCTGGGTCGATTAGCTTGTTTATCGTACTTTATACTAAAATATGTACTTGAACAAAACTACAGTTCCCCAAAATACTGAAAGTGGCAGTCCCAATCCAAAATTCACTAAAGTGTATGAATGCTTTTTTTAGAACCAAACTTACCGATCGGCCCAATATTTGATATAAATAAGATTAAAATATTCGATTTACGAATTCATTTAAAGCGATAACTAAGAAATTGGTCAACCAAACTTCAAATAGCACAGTTTAATTTTTTATTGTATTTATAAGAAATGTCAAGCGTTGCAAAAATGCTTTCTACAAAAAAGATTTGAGAAAATACGAATTTCACAAATGTTTTCAAATACCAAATAATCTTTGAAGTTCACATCGTCGATTGCAGTTGGGCATCACAAGAAGAAAAATAACTAAACAATTGTGCAAATCTTCTTTACTTTTAATGTAAGTCCACCGAACTTTGATAGAATTCAAAAGGCAATAATCCAATGAAGCAGAAGCCGCTTTAGACAACACGAAAGAAATTGCATAAATAGACTTAACTATCCAGTTGTTTTAGTGAAACTTCAAACTTATCAAACTCCTGTACATACATATGAGTATGTATAGATTTTTACACTACACAGTGTACAACTTATACTTATATGTATATTTATCCAAATATTCTTATAAGAGACCCTCTTGTCGACATACCTAGTATGTTACTTGTATTGTATGTTGTACTTTAATCGTGTTCAAATGAAAAAAATAATTTTTCACTCTCTGTATTTAGTGGTTGCTGCGAGTTGTTGGTTTTTTCTTTGCTTTGCTGTGGTGTAGTTTATAAAATGGTTAAAAGTAAAACAACAACAACAAGAAACAGTACAATCCACCAAACCATCAACAAATGACAACATAAAGCTAAAGTCAATGCAAACCAAAACCAAGGTGAGCCCAAGACTAAGGCAAGCTCTAACCACCCAATGACCGACTCACATATAATATTAAAGTTGTCGTTGTTGTTGTTCTTATTGTTATCGAGATACCTGTTTAGTGAGTGGGTGAGGGAAGGAAGATGGAAGGGATCCTTGGCAAGTGTAGTGTATGGCAAATGGGTTTCGAATGTAATCTGGTAACTGGTAGAACTGTTTGAAGTGAGCACAATTATAGGAACAATGTGTGTGTGTGTGTGTGTGTGTGTGTGTGTGTGTGTGTGTGTGTGTGTGTGTGTGTGTGTGTGTGTGTGTGTGTGTGTGTGTGTCTTTTTTTTGTTCATTTATTGGAAAAAAAAGGAAATTTAACAGACAACATTAGATAACAAAAATAAATAAAAAAGAGAAAAAAAAAATAGGAAGACATAAGGATAGGGGTGTACCAGGACCTTGCGGGACTGCCGATTAAGCAAAGCTTCATAAGGCTGGTACTGTACTCATTAGCCGACATCTAGGTTTCGGCGGGATCTCTCCATGCTGCGAAGCTTCTTCATGACCTCAGCTGCAAACTTCGAAACAGCATTCCATTTATATTCGTTCTCCAGCATGTGACTTACTAGGTTCGCAGCCGATGGCTGATCACCTAGGGCGTCACTCAGCTCTTGCCGCTCCCTGTCAAATCTTCTGCATCTGCATAATACATGCTCAGGGTCTTCCTCGCACTGATTGCCGCAATGTGTGCACCAAGAACCATCGTCGTGATGGAACCTGTACAGGTACTGCCGGAAGCATCCGTGGCCGCTCAGTAGCTGAGTGAGGTAAAAGTTTACCTCACCATGCTTCCTTCCAATCCACTCGGCTAAGCTGGGAATAAGGCTGTACGTCCAGCGACCCTTCGTTGAGCTATCCCAGCGACTCTGCCACGTTCTGATGGAAGAGCATCGTATTTGTGCCCGCAATGCTCTTACTTCCTCTGGGGGCCGCGCTCTCCAGGTATAAGCCTCCGCTGCCTCGATGGCGACTAGGTCTATTGGTACCAGTCCAGCAAGAACTAGAGCAGCATCCTCCGATACCGTACGGAAAGCACTAATGACCCTGAGCGCTCCCAGCCTGTAGACGCACTCAAGGTGCCTCCTGAATGATACCTTCTCCATTGCCTTAGCCCAAACCGCTGCTCCGTACAGCATCATGGATTTGGTTGCATTCAGCAGAAGCAGCCTACGCCCTTGTTTAGGCCCGCGCGTGTTTAAAAGTATCCTCGAGAGGGCCTTGCATGACCTAGCCGCCCTTTCACTGGCGTATGTCAAGTGCTCTTTGAAGCTGAGCCTATGATCTAGGGTAATCCCTAGGTACACCAACGAGCTTTTTGTTGTGATCGCCACGTTGCCGACAGTGACCGTAGCTCTCTCCACGATTTTGCGACTGCTGATGAGAAGTGCCTCCGTCTTTTGCTCCGCTAAACTGAGACCAACACTGTCCAGCCATGCTGAGATAGTTGCTATAGCTGCGTTACATCGCTCCACCGACTCGCTGATATGCTTCCCGACCACCACCAGCGCAATGTCATCCGCGAACCCCACAATGTTTACACCAGCTGGGAGACAGAGTCTAAGGATGCCATCGTACATTACATTCCAGAGGAGAGGCCCTAGGACAGACCCTTGGGGAACCCCTCCGGTTACGCGGTATGCTACCTCTCCCTCTGAAGTGTCGTAGAGAAGGACTCGCTGCCTGAAGTAGTTCCGAAGTATTCTCAGCAGGTACCTCGCAACTCCGTATTCAGTAAGTGCGTCCATGATTCTATCCCAGTTTGCTGAGTTGAAAGCGTTCCTTATGTCGAGCGTGACCACGAGGCAGTATTCTTTTGCACCGCCTGCCCAACGTCTGCCTCGGATAGCTTCTTGCGCAATCTTGACCACTTCCGATACCGCGTCGATGGTTGATCGCCCTTTCCTAAAGCCAAACTGGAACGGGGAGAGGCCCCCTCCTAGCTGTATTTCTTCCTCGAGTCTGCATGCTATGATCTTCTCCAGTGCCTTGCCCGCCGTGTCCAATAGGCAAATTGGCCTATAGGAAGATGGTTCGCCTGGCGGTTTTCCTGGTTTGTTGATGAGAACCAGTCTCTGCATTTTCCAGCACGATGGAAAGACCCCTTCAGATAGGCAGAGGTTGAATAAGTCCGCAAAGAACTGTGGCCGCAGGGTCATTGCCAGCTTGAGAGCCCGGTTTGGGATCTGATCGGGTCCTGGGGATTTGCCATTTTTTATCCACTTCGCTACAGACAGGACTTCCTCCGTGGCGACCGGGAAGAAATTGCTCACCCCTTGGTTCTCACCGACACTACTAGTCTCACCCCCTTGTTGCTGCTGCGGGAAGAGAGTTGCCACGATGTGAGACATCTCTATGGGCTCCAAGAGAGGGACCGGCTTACGTGACCTGGTGTTTTTGACAATCACCTGATAAGCCTTGCCCCACGGATCTTTCTCTGCGTCGTCGCACAGCTTGAGGAAGCAACGCCTTTTGCTGACTCTGATTGCTCGCTTCAAGGATCTCCTACATGAGTGATAATTTTCCCGCAGTTCGAGAAACCGACTTGAGCGCCTTGCCCGCTGATAGGCCCTACGTGCCAGAATGCAGTTACGTCTCGCTATTTCAATTTCCTCGTTCCACCAAAATACTGCCTCCTGGTGGCGGCTATGAGATCTTCTGGGTTGCATGCTGGAGTCACATGCTTGCTTTATGGCCCGCTGGGCCCTGATGGCAATATCATCTGCAGGTCCGTCTAATGCTGGTTGTCTGTAGAGCGGTACAGAAAGTCTGAGGGTTCAGCGTAGACTCTCTGTAGCCCCCTCTAACCGGATATCGCTGTGTTCTGGGGATATTGTTATCCGCAGTAACCTCACAGAGTATGGCTTGGTGGTCACTCGCCGTGTATAAGTCGCTCAGTGTCCACTTGGAGGAGTTGAACAGAGAGGGACTTATAAATGTAAGATCCACTATTGACCCAATACCACCTCTCGAGAAGGTGTGCTCAGAGCCTGAATTCAACAGGCACACGTCCAGGGTTGCAAAAGCCTCCAACAGAGATCGCCCCTTACAGCTTGTGATCGTGGATCCCCAGTCTGTAGCCCACGCATTAAAATCACCGGCGATAATGACAGGGTGTCGGTCTCTTGCGTCGGTGACTAGCTCGTCCAGCAACCCTCCAAATTCGCTCATGCCTAAACTGGGAGGAAAGTAACAGCTATATATCCAGAAGCCACTTACTTTTGCTCTCACGAAGCATCTGAAAGATCTTCTTGAGTTAACGGTCCTCCGGATTGCACTGCAGACGTATATGGCTGCCTTACGGTCCATGTCACAGCACCAGGACTCATCGTTTCCACACCTGTATGGCTCGCTCAAGATAGCCACGTCAACCTCTTGCTCTCGAATCGTCTGCGAAAGTAGATCATGGGCCGCAACACAATGATTCAAGTTAAGTTGCAGTAACTTGATCATTGTTTCTTATTTCGTGCTTCCTTCACGCTGTGCGGGGCAGTCTCGACTACCGGCTATATGGTTGGTGTCGCCCAATTGTCTCGCAGCACAGACGAAACACCGCGATTTGTTCGAGCAAGTTTTCACCTGGTGCCCTTCTTCTCCGCATCTTAGACAACAGTTGCTCCTGTCTACTGCACTCTTGCATGTACTAGATATATGCCCCACTTCAAGGCATTTGAAGCACCTACGCGACTGCTGCCGTTCCCGGATTCTGCAGCGTGTCCAGCCTATTTTCACTCTGCCTGTTTTAATGAGTAGTGCTGCGGTTCTCGATGGCAGACTAAGGGTAGCCGCCTGTGTTCCAGCATAGGCAGGACGGAGACTTTTTATATTTCCTCTGCCAACCTCTATCTCAAACTGCTCCTTGCAGGCTGTTACGATTTCATCCATATCAGTGGCATCGTCGATATCGAGGATCACCAGTTGGGTCTCCTGCGTTAATGAGCGTATGTTTGCAGTCTCACCGAGTGCAGAGCCCACCGCGACCTTGAGCTGTTGGAGGTTTTCCTTCATGGGGCCATTCATCTCCAATAGGACATCTCCCTTCAACGTCTTTCGGATTCGGTTCACATTTTCACTGACTTCCTTAAGGCCCTCGTTGTGGGTCATAATCCGCACGATGTCGCTGTACGACCTTCCATCCTTTGCCTCGATAATCAAAGCATCAGGACGGATTCTCCTTTTGGACACTCCGCTGCCTTTTCCTTTACCTCTAGGCCTCTTTGTAACTGACTGCCAGTCGACTTCGGGCCTCTGCTCTTCTACCGTGTCGAAAGGCTTATTACCCTCCGGGAGGCCTCCGCATTTGGGTTTTGCGTGGACCGGGGTACCAATTCTATTCAAATGCTGACGGGCCTCAACCGTCCATGCCTTCTTTGGTGGTGTTTTCCTCAGCTTCTCTCTTGGGTCCCTTGCCCTCTTTGGCGTGCTTATACTACGCAGAGTGACTGCCGCATCCGTCTGCGTCCCTGCATGAGTCGCTTCTTTGTGGGTGGCACACATCTCCATTACTTTCTTCTGCAGTAATGATAGCGTCACTATTTTATCGCGCATCGCCTGGTTGATGTGCCTCTTTTCCTTGTCGTTTACAATGGCTACTAGGTCCTCGAGCCGAGACTTCATTTCCTGTAGCGCTGAATTTAGTCCGGAGCTACTGGGCTTGTTCCGTTTCTCATCTGCTGGTTTCAGGACACTGGGGGGCGACCTTGCCCCTGATTCATCATTTTTAATTGTTTTTTGCACCAGTTGCCTAGGAGACCTCAACGTTTTCGAGCTCGCCTTAAAGACATCTTCTGCAGTGCCTCCGTTGTTCATACCGAACACCTCATCTCTCGACTGTCTGCTTGCCATTTATATATGCAAATATTTGCTTGATGCATATATATGCAGCACAGATAAGTCTGATCGTGTGCACGACCCCTTTTGGCAGAGTAACGAAAAAATCGATTACTCAAATTATGGCAGTTTCGTGTATCAGGCCCTTTCCTCAATACGATCAGCTGTTCGTCTCGCTCACGCTGCACTGAATGCACAAATTGACTTATTTATTGGATAAAAAGAAACTAAATCCAACAAGAAAACGCCTGAAGGGAACAATCACAACCACAACACGCCGTCAGATGCACCCGGCTAAGTAGAAACAAGTAACGTATCACAACTATCTTTCAATCACCAATATTTACAATATTATTTTTTTTCCAGGATCGCGCAAAGAAACACGTCTATCGCAAAACATATTGTCATATCAGAATGTGTGTGTGTGTGTGTGTGTGTGTGTGTGTGTGTGTGTGTGTGTGTGCGTCTGTGTGCGTCTGTGTGTGTGTGCGTCTGTGTGCGTCTGTGTTTGTGTGCGTCTGTGTGTGTGTGCGTCTGTGTGTGTGTGTGTGCGTCTGTGTGCTTTTAAGGTAGGAAGGTAACTATTATACATTTAATATTATACGATATGTCTACATATAACGTATACGGAACATAAACTCAAGAGGCATCATCGTATAGTGGTGTAGAGTATGTGATATTAAAATACAAAAATATGTTAACAAAAACAAAAAAGAAATAAATATAAGAAGATAGCAATAACAAGAAAGATTAAGAAAGGCTTACATATGACAGAAAGAATAAAAAACTAAAGAGGATTTGGCGAGAAACAGAGAAGGAATGCAATAAAGTATGTATCACTTTTGTGTCTACAGCGGTTCACAGCTTAGTTAAAACAGATTTCCAAATGCACGATTATTAAATAAAATCAATTATTATAGCAGAGTTAGGAGCGACTTCAATAAAACTGTGCACCACGAAAGATTAACACAAAACTTTTGCTGCGAATTTTCGAAGAACTGTGAATAATAATAATTATTTTTTTGTTTCCATTATCATCTTAAACACAAATTATGAATTTAATTACATTACCATAAGCATAGAGTAATTTAGAATTGGACAACGATATATGGAAACATCGGATATTGGACAAGATTAACACAAAACTTTTGCTGCGAATTTTCGAAGAACTGTGAATAATAATAATTATTTTTTTGTTTCCATTATAATCTTAAACACAAATTATGAATTTAATTACATTACCATAAGCATAGAGTAATTTAGAATTGGACAACGATATATGGAAACATCGGATATTGGACAAGGTACAGCTGAAAGGAGGTACTAGTAGTACTCTAGTACTTTTCCTGTACTTAAAAACGAAGTACATAAGTACATATATACTAAGTTATTTGCATGTAGTATACGATTTTTGACATGAAAACGTTTATGAAGAAGGGTGTCATACCAAAGTTTCAAGTGACAGCGTAACACCCAAACGCCTTTGGTGTCGCCAAAAATGTTAAAATATCTCGTGACTCAAAAGTTGTAGCATTAAGTGAAAATAAAAGTGGGCGCTTTGCCTGGTTAGTGCATTTATGCCATAGCACGCTTATGTCATTAAGGGGCGAGGTGAAACCGAATAACGTAAATTTCTTTTCGATTTTATATAGTTTATTTATTATATTAGCATATATTTCAAGCCGTGATTTGTAAATTTAAGCAGTTCGTTATTTTCGGATCAATAAATAAAAAAGTAAAAGCATACTTCTAGGGACAATTATTCCGGTGTGTGATGGAAACCGCTTTCGTCTCAATTCCGCCCCAATTCCATTTCACGGTGTGATGGAAACAGCTTTTGGCGTTTTTGAAATCGTCTAATTTATTACAGACGATTTGGTTAAATTCTCTCCTATATTAAATTATTAAAGGAAAAAAAGTACCAAGAACTATAGTTTATTGTTTTTCTCGCTAAATTGCATTTAAAGAATTTTAGTGTTTTTAAGTCATAAATTTGCATTTTATTCAAATCACTTTTCCATTGAAGTAAAATAGACGAAATAAGATAAAGAAAATAATGCTGAATATGCCAACCTGCTTTATATGCAATAAATTTTAACATTTTCGAAGATTCCAATTTGATTTTAATTCAATTAATTTATATGTCAAAATAAACTATATTTTTTGGTAATGAAACTGTGATGTTTTAATTTTGTTTAAAAAATGCGTATAAAGTGATTAGTTTAATAAGAAGTTTTATTAATCTCATTGGTAAAAGTTGGCATGTTTGCAATGAACAGGAAGACCAACTTCATTAGGTTGGAAGACCATGTCAACCACGTGGCATTGAACTTGTTGGACAACAGCAGCCAAACGCGACGCCTGAAAAGGCAACACCCACTAGATCTCCCATTCCGTTTTCCGGATGAGTGATTAACTCATCCAAACCCTAATGTGACTTACTATTTACGGCAAAATTCGCTGGTTGTCGTCTAAAGACAGTTGCAAATAAAGAAAATAGCATAAAAAAAAAAAAAAAAAAATTGAAATGTGTTAACGCAGGGTACTATACACGATTTTTGTTTGTCGAGAAATGAAGTGTTCTTTTTTTCATTGGTTTTTGTAGAGTGAGTAATGTGAAAGGGAGTGAGCAGTATCAAAATATTTGCTAGGCATCAGTGGCTGAGTGTAAATACTCGCAAGAGGATCCAAAGAAAAATAATAGATAAGTGTCGCCACAAATTCGATGCGTTTCAGATGGCCCTAAAAAAACTGTATTTAATCAGCAGTTCGTTCGAACATCAATGTTCGAAAAATGAAATCGTCGCGTTTTCTATCATACCTAATTTTTTTTTGGACGAAATTGAAAACGCCCGAGATCAAAAACGTCGGTGTTTTCTATCAAATGCCCGATTGTGCCTATTACTTAATAACATGACCAAGATAAGACACAAATCTATTATTCTATGGTTGATTTTAGAGTTATTTAATACACAAAGTATGGTCGTCGCGCTGTTCAATTTGACGATGGTTGAACAGCAAACGTTATTCATTAATTGCATCAATATTGCCAGTATTGTGCACGAATACACTAATAAGCCGTTTTGAATGCAATCATACGAGTATATAGGAAAATATTCGTAATTTGCATGCATATGAATTCATTTATGCACATGTCTATTAAGAATGATAAATTGTTGTTCGGTGTAAATGCACCTTGTGTTGATTTGCATTGTGTGCACTATACCAGATGGTTCACGAAAAACGTTTTCACGCAATATATTTTACGGTAGTATACCCCGAATTTTTTGCATTTAAATATTTTAGATTATGCTATTGTATCAACCTTGTATTTGTTTATTTCCGATGGAAACATGATGCTGGTAATTTTAATTTTATTTTATTTTTTTTTTTGCAATTTTGACAAAAACTCAATCATTTTTAGAGAGTTGCTCTGTTTCTTTTAAGAATACTGCTTTATTGAAATATATTAGTACTATGAATAAATCCAACAATTTTGATCACCCGTACTAAAATAGTTAAAAAACGTATGAGTCTTTATACCGTGGGTAAAAGACTCAAGACACTTGAAAAAGGGCAATAACTTTTCTATTTCTACTCTATACCACTGTACTTATTACATATTGGTATGTGCGTCTCAATCTTTCTTTTTATGAACCCATGAACATTGAAAATAAAATCTTAGCACGAAAAATACTCATACTATACTGTACACTTATGGTTGCAGAGTCAAAGAAACGTAACAGTAGAGATGTGAGTATAGGTGAGGTGACAATATCAGGGAAGAGAGTAAAGTAGGTGGCAATGGCTCCATTACAAGTTGCAATGTAAACGTGCTCGATGTATGTAAGAAGTGTTTTGTTGCAATTCGCAAAATTTCAAATGACATAAGTGCCCAGAAGGAAGTAAGACGGGGAGAAGTGTAGAGATAGCATATCTTTAATAAGAATATGAATTAATACGAAAGCACAATAGCAATAACAACAACAACAACAACAACAACAATAATAACAGCTGAGTAAACAATAAAATATCAAAAATATCTTAGATTATTATATTCTTTATGTTGGATAAACTTCTATAGTTTAATGTATAACAACAACAACAACACTTATACCATAGACTATAAAAACATAGATACAAAATAACACGCACACAAACACAAAAGACAAATACATATCGTCAATTTTACTTGTGTGTGTGTGTGTGTGTGTGTGTGTGTATTGGGTTCAATAGAAACAAAGCTTAACTCAAATGCAATTTAAATTTTGCGTTGCTTTTTATTCGATTTTATATACTCTATTTGCCCAAACATAAAGATTTGAAGGGTATATTAACTATGGGCAAATGTTTGGTATGTAACAATTAGAAGATGGGAATAAATACCTTTAATAATAATAATAATATAAAGAGATCTCTTGACAAATAGATTCGTTCGCATGACAGTTATAATATTTATTAGCTAATAATATTTTTCATATGAGTTTCATTTAATCAATTTCTTATTTTAAGAACTCTTTATAATAATAAATCCTCTTGAAGTTTCGAACAAAAGGATAGTAGGACAAACGATTAGTCGGGTACACTCTATTAGCGTCCTTATGCGGATTTTTATACTCTTCACGCAGTGAATAGTATTATAAGTTTGTCATGAAGTTTGTAATACACAGAAGTCCCATCGAAGATCTTATAAAGTATACATATATATTCTTGATCAACCCCACGAGACGAATTGATATAACCATGTTCGACTGTCTGTCTGTATGTATGCACACTAGTCTGTAGGTTTTGAGCTAGATAGCTAAAAATTTCCACGCAATACATTTGTCGGAATCGGCCGAATCGGACCATGTTCTTAATAGAAACACTTTTTTCTTTTTTGTACTATGGAACTAATTTGGACACTATAAGTAAGTGACCCATATCCATCACCTAGCAAATTTCAAGACCCTCGGTCCACTAGGAAGGATACCTCTCATACAAAACAATAATCAGAAGATATAAAAGGTGCGAAAAGAGTATTACAACTTCGGCATAGGTAAAGTTAATGTTCTTTTTACTGGTTTATTTTATGAAATGTAATGAAAATTCACTGTAAGTATTATACTTTAAATGAATGTTGAATACCTTTCACAAAAGGAAATATTTTACAAAACTCTAAGGAAATAAATAAGAAAATTCATTATATTTTTACTTGGTACATATTCTTTCTGAAATCTAATTGATCTGATTTGTACACTATGAAGAGTATGTGTGTTAAATTCATTCATGAAGAGACTGGTAATCGAATGTGTATTTTTCAGTGCTATATCTCATAAACTGGAACTTGTTGCATACACATTCAGATAGACACATTATGATTGATTGATTTATTATCGCATAATTTAATGATAAAGTGGATGGTGGGTATTTCATATATCCACACAATATGTACAAAGGGTAAAAAGAAACTACACACAATATTATATAGTGAGTAGTAGTCCAAAGTAAAAGAAGAAAAAGAAGTTAAGAGAAAATATCTATTCAATAAAAAAAAAGTAATTTGGTATATTGAATTTGAAGGAGCAAAATGAAACTTAAAAAGTAAACGATATACACTATGCGCATAAATTTTGATATCTTTTATGATTTTCAGTTTTTGTTTTCAACAGTTTTTATGCTAAGCTTCTTTTTTCAAGTTTTATTTTTATGTTTTCATTCTTCATCATCTTCCTTTAATGTCTTAGTTGTTTTTTTTTTGTTTCTATTATTTTTCTCAATTCTTTGCAACCGGATATTCATGAGAGAAACAATAATAACAAATAGAAAAGAGACTATAAAAAACTGTAACGGAAACTCGTTCAGCTCAAGAGAAGAAAATCGTAAAACTAAACGTAAAAGTTCAAAACAAACATTTCGCTTATGTTTTCTTTCCTTTAACAACCAACACCAACTACCAATAACACCAACACCCCAACAACCAACCCAACCCCCCACCCTAAACAGAGTTTTTTTTCATGGTTTACAATTTTTGCTCAATGAGTTTATAGTTTCAAAATTGGCCTCAAGGAAACTTTTTTTCATAATATATTATTTTGCTTTTTTTTATCTTTCTCAATGTCCATCAATTTTTTCATATAGTTCATATACCGCTTCACCTCACACACTTTAGTGTGCGGTTGGTAATTCGTTGATTGACCATACCATACCATACCAAACCAAACCACCCTACCCATAAACATATCTGTCTGTTAGAGTTTAAATATATTAACAAGTCTCCCAGTAAATTATTGTATGAATAGAGAAATACAATTCTGCAAATGAACCTTGAAATTATCATGTTTTGATCACTAGAAGAATCTCAGCAGTGTCTATGTGTTGAAAAATTTAATATGATCATGATTAGAAGAATCACATTAATGTATGACCAGAAGTACGAGTATTCATAGTAGAGAGATTAAGTTGAAATATTCCACTGGCCAAGCTACCGTTCTATTAATCAACTATTCAAACTCAAGTTTCTTTTTCTCATTTTTAATGCTAGAATTTTTAAGTTACTACAGAAGTTTGTAGACTGGTCAAAATTCACCAATCGCTTAAAATACTATCTTGAGCATTTCAAAAGATGTTGTACGAGTATGAAGAAGAGAGAAGGCGATAACCGAAAATGAGAAGTGAGATTAATGATTTACTTCTTTTTTTTTTAAATCATTCAATTTAGCTATAATATTTGATGCTAAAGTCCTAGTACCGGTGAAATTTTTATGAAATATAAATTGAGATAATGCAAAAAATTTATTAAGTTCTTTTCAAGTTGTTGTTTGTCAATTAAATTCATACGCATTTTTTAGGGAAAAAAAGTTTTTGTAATGTCTCAATTAAAGTTTAGAATATCTCGAATATTTGAATAAAAAAGAGAAATTCACTTCTTCTTTCTCTTCTCTTGAGGCAGTGGGGAATGCATTAGTGCCTTAACAGAAAATGGAATGGGGGAACTTGCGATAATAACATCCAAATCAACATCAAAACCAACCAACCAACGCATTTATCCAATGTTTTAAGAAAATAAGTACAATGGGGCCACTTTAGTACTTCTCCACTTACTCCACACTAAACACACACGCCAGAGTTATAAGATCACATTATTCATGAAATGGAGAATAAAACTACCACAACATCCAGTACCTCACCAGAAGATTTAGTTTTCTGCACACTCCGCACTCCAAATGGAGTCAGTCAGTCAGTCAGTTGAGTGAGTCACTGAGGCCGGGAGGTTGGTAGGGAATCAAAGCCAAACCAAACCATACTAAACTAAACCAAACCAAACCAAACGAAACCAAGCCGAAAAGTAACTTTCGCATTACTGATTAATGTACACTTGTGTGCAGAATGAATGAGTGAGCGCATTATGAAGGAATTCACGTGGCTGCCCTGCTGACTCGTTCCCTGCCTATCTCCCTCCATTCCTGGCTGCTACTTTTAAACCTTAAAACTTATAATGTGAATAGCAATCACAATCAAAATCCCAATCGCAGTCGAAGTCGAAGTTACGATGTAAGCCAGAGTAGAAGAATGAAGTATGTGGGTAAGAGAAGGACAGGAGAACTGGGAGATAGATAGAGAGAGAGAGAGAGAGAGAGAGAGAGAGGAGAGGGTTGGTAGGAAGGCAGAAAGGACAATGAGTAAAATGAACAGGAGGCGGCGACGGCAAGTGAATGAATGACTGAGTAAATGAAACAAAATGTAATCACCAAAAGTCTTTTTGATTTTCTCCTTTTTACACATGCTATTCATCTTGATACTTTCTTTTGTTATTTTTATTGTTAATGTTATTCTTTCATTTCACTCACAATTTTTAATGTAATTACATTAAAAGAAAATCACATTAAATAATAAGAATGAAAGAAGAAACACTCGACATAAAGCAAAAAAGAATGATAATGTCTACGACATTTTCACCACCAAACCATTAGGCAATAAGTCAAAACACACATGGCTCCTCTTTAGGAACTATCACAACTTTTGTATTTATGGTATACATAGTAGGTGATATAAGTCATACTAAAACTCCACAATACAATACAATATACTACAGTGTAATATACAAGTAGCCAAAGATACGAATGTTCGCGTATATAGTAAATAAAAACAATCGAATAACAATGACTAAATGGATGCATGGATGGATGGATTGCTTAGTTTTGTTCGGTTCGGTTCGGTTCGGTTTGGTCTGGTATGGTGTGGTTTGGTTTAGTGGGTTGATATGTACAATAAGCTTAAGTTTGCTAAGGTTACGCAGGTTAGGTTGGTTGGTGGGTTGGTTAGTAAATGTCAAACAAAAGGTGCAACAAAAATGGTTTATGAGTCATAAGTGAATGAGTGACTGACTGACTGAATGGTGAGTGGTTTGTGCAAAGAAACCATGTTACCTTAATTTTTTGCCACCTTGCTCAATCTTTGACAGAGCAGCTGCTTTTAAGTTGACTGTAAATGCGCTTCCTTAATTTTGACATTTGAAATAATAAATAAATTATTATAAGAACTCACCCAAGAGTATGAAAGAAATTGCTGTAGAGAGACAGAAAGGAATGTTTAGAAAGCAACTAAAGAAAATAATTTATGTGTATAACTGAGAAGGAGAGAAGGAAGGAAAAAAGGATAAATGGAATTGTTAATGGGCAAAGCTTATGAGGGTAATGTCCAGAGCTTTCGAAGCAGCAACAATAACAACAAATAAATGAACACCTGCATCAAATATATGTCCCCCTTTCCCACCCTCTCACTTTACTTATATACATGTACACATATGTATATCATTTTCCTCCCACCATCACCCATCCAAAATGAATTCATAATTTTATTTTTTTTTAATATAAAAAATATTAAATTTAAAAAAAACAAAAAAAAAAAAAAATTAACTGATCTATTTCTCCATTGAATATTCCACATTGGTATTTATTATTAAAAATAATTGACCAGTCCCTAGATCGTATATTATATGTATAAAGTGTACATTCTAATGCAAAATGGTCTATTTTGTTTTGAGATATTAAATTGAAATTTTTTTGTTTGGAAAATATGTACTTATGTTGCAAATTAGTCTTTAATACATTTTACGATTTTATGGTTTTCTTAATGTTTCTACAGTATTTGTATAAATAAGCTTTTAAAAATTCGCTATATTTGAATCACAATCGCAGGTACAAAACTTGATTGGATCCCATTAAGTTTTTTCTTGTTTTCATTTTACGTCTCAATAACACAGAATGCGTGCAAACATTTCACATTTTTCCAATGCTCAGAAACAACAACTCAATGAAATGCTAGAATATACAATACTATATTATTGAATTACTCGTGTAGTAACTTAGTAACATAATCTAGTGATTTGCTCGCAATTTGAATTGTAAAGTTTTGAAATATTGTATTCGTAGAGTAGTCACCTTAAACACTATTGTATGCTAGTGAATTGTGGAGAAATAATCAATTTGCTAAACTTAAATAACTCCTCCAACCTCTAACCGCATTAAATATTGTTGTCATCTTTAATAATTTTCCGTTTTATCAGAGCTAATCAAAATTGTAGAAATCTACTCATTTCCTTAAAAAAATCCTTTTCAATTTCGCTTTCAAAAATATCTAAACTTATACATTTTTCTCCTCAACCATGATAAATTTTATGTTATTATTTTTGTTGATGTTGTTGATGATGTTATTATTAATATACAGTTACAGTTGTCATTTATGATGACGATGATGATGATCATCATCATCATAATGAAAACCATCGTCAGGGCATCATCATTTGTTAGGCATCATTAAATGACAAGTGCAAAGACATGAACAAACGAACCCAAAAACTAAACTCATTCATGGCATCGTTAACATTATTGGACTGTGACTCACTTATTATTTTTTTCATAATTTCAATTTAACATTTACACCCCCGATCTATCTCTATTTTTAACTATCTTTCTATTTTTATATAACTGACTGACTAACAACGACTAATTTTTCTCTATGTGAGACACAGTGATTGTTAAAACTGATTTTTAAGGCGCGTGTCCTTGGCCACTGAAATCAAATGAAACCAATGATAATATCAAATATTTGGTTAGCATTGTATACATAAATTTATATTTATATTTTTCATTTATTAGAGATTTGAAATTAAACATTAATTGTATTGTATGTGTTGGTTTTAAATTTTGGGCTAAGTTTTTGTGATCCTATTTCAAAAACTCTTATTGATTTCTTTATCAGTCCAAAGTTTATATGGAACTATCTTTTTAATTCAGTCAGTTGAAGACTAAGAGAGTGTGCTTGTTACAAACATCATAGTAAACTAAAAGTATCACATGTTTTTTAAATGTAACACAACACCCTTTACAAAAGAAAAAAATAAACAAAACCAAACCAAACTAAAACTGAATCTAAATGTCGAATGCCATTTGGCAACGTCCGACAAAGCATTATCCGTAGCGACTTCCGTCCCGGAACTAGAAATGTGCTTCAACATTTCGTTGTAACGCATCAAACCAAGTGATTTTCATGTCAAATTCGTTAAGAGGGTACAGACAGACAAAAATAGCAGAATTGGAAATGCTGGAGCAACCCATGATGATGATTATGTTGGTAAGTGATGGTGGTTATGATGATGATGTTAAGTATCATTCAGAAGAGAATTGAATTTAGAAAATAGGAAAGGCCTTTTTCTTCTCTTCTAAATGTCAAAATCTATTTATTTATTTTTTTTTTTCTTGACATTTTTTATGACAATTCCAGAGTAGTAAAACAAGAAACAATGCTATAACTTTGGTATGGTATGGTTATATACACTTCATAGCTATAAGTTTTCTCATAATAAAATAGTATATATGTAGTACAGTGAGGATTGATTAATTTGTATTTCACAGTTTTGGTATGATTCATTCAAGAGATAGAATTACAGAAGTAATGATAAAAATGATCTGATGGCAGTAGAAAGAAGTTCATTTGAATTCACTTTCCTGCATCCATTAAAAAATTTATGAGGGTCGTCTCCGATGCACTATTCGATGAGTCATAATCTCAGACTCATGACTATTCGAATTTATATAAAACAAAAAAAAAAAAATATCAGAAAACAATAATATGTGTATCAATTTTTTTTATGAATTTCAATTGGAAATCAAATATTTTTGGTCTACAAAATTGCAAAAAATTACATTATCTTTCCAGTATTTCTTCACAAATTCAGACAATTCACATAAAACTACTTTAAACAAATGCAACAAATGCAAAAATATACAAGAGAAGTCACTTCACTTCAAAGATGTTGCACAGATGACAAAAAAAGAGCAAATATTATAGAAAACAAAAATTTAAAAAAAAATTTACAAAGAAGCATAAGAATGGAAAGAAGATGAAGTAGTCAACCCAAGACAACAAATTGTAAATGTATGAATGAAGGCAGGAAACAGAGAAGGATGAACGAATGGAAGAAGGAAGGAAGGAAGGATGAAATGAGCGAACGAACGAATAAACGAAGAAGCAAAATGTCATTTTGACGGCAAACAAAAATCTTTTACTATGGTACTATATTTTATATAGTATAGAGAAGAGAACTTTGTACCAACTTCGCTGGTTTAAGTATTTCACTTTCCCCTAACATTACATCCTAACCCAACCACCCGATTCACCCTGTCCCAACCCAACTTTCACCACCCATTCCACTCCTCTTCAATACTGAATAATATCTTTACCATTTCTTGACTTAAAATGCCGTAGGTGAGATGTGGTATATTGTATATGACATGGAATGTAGCATGGTGTAAGAGTTTTTGAAAGTTTATCACTCTGCCTACCTTTCTTTATTTCCTTCTGACTTTCCTTCTTTTTTTTTGTTTTTGTTTTCCATTGTTTCTGTGTTTTGTGTATGCGGAAACTTTTATTTCAATGCTGTCAAGAGAAAACTCACTCAGTTTGAGTAGAGTGTGAGTTTGCGTATGTGGTTTAGTGTTTTGGGTATTTTAGGTGTTGTGCGTTCTACATCGTGTGTTGCATGCAACTTACAGACACTATAAGAAGAAGGCATAACAAACACAGCCAAAGAGGCAAAGTTATTTTTGCCGCAAGACACATAAATCTGTCAAAGTTTATATTCTTAAAAAATAAATAAATATTACAAAATTCAACAACAATAAGAAATGGAGAAAAGACATTAGAAAACACGATAGAACATTAACTTCAGTTCCAACGAAGCTCACACACCTTTCACACAACTCGCACAAATTGAAACATAATAGAAATACTTAAGAAATAAAATGTTTTTCATACATAAGAAACTAAAATCTGTTTGATTCGCTAAATATTATATTATAATTTGATTCAATTTAGCAAATGTAGTGGGGAAAGTGAAATTACAACAAAATTTTTGTGCAGTTGGGGACATCAGTTTTAAACTGAGATATATTCATATATGTATGTTATGTGTGCATCGTTTCTTGCATTAAGAGTTCTTATGTTATACGTATATACTCGTATTAGCATAAGAATATTCATTTAGAGTGCAATGGGACATACAAGTACTACTATTCGCTCAATGCTTCATTAAATGTCAAATTTGAAATCATTTTGACTTTTATTTTGATGCTTCTACTTAAAAGTGTAGAATTTACACGTATCTTTGTTCTAGTAATCGGGAAACTTCGACTGATAGACTGCATAGAAATGGACAAACATCAGATTAAAACGATGATACTGCATTGAATTTTATTACACTAGTTTATGAAGCGTATTCAAAAAATAGAAAAGAAAAACAAAAAAAAAATATAAATAAAATCAGCCAAGTGTGAGTTGGACTCGCACACGTAGGGTTCCGTACCATCGTACAAGATTTTTTTTTAAATATTAAATTATGTATGTATATATATATATACTACAATTAACAGCTTAAAAGTATGCTACAAAAAACAAAAATTTGTTAGCCAAAAGATTAAATTAAAGTACAATGCTTCTACAAAATGTGAATTACACACTCTATGAAAATTTCAACTCTCTACTTATTACGGTTCATGAGATAGAGCAGGAGACGGACGAACGGACGTACAGTGTAAGCTTAGAAATAGCGTCCCGTTAGCTCCCTGTGGGTACGGAACCCAAAAAAAGACTAACTTTGGCTATGCCGAAGTTTTAATACTCTTCACGCCCCTTCTAGTAGTCCGAGAGTCTTGAAATTTAGAAGGTTGGTGGATACGGGTCAGACACTTATGGTGTCGCAATTTCAGTCCCATAATACAAAAAAGGTTTTCTAATAAGAACATTCATTTGGATCCCGGTTTGTATGGGGGGTACCCCCTTAGTGGTCCGATTTGATTGATTTCCACAAATGTACTGCGTAGTTTGCATACATACAGACAGACAGATAGACGGACAAGGCTATATTAACTCGTCTCGTCGCGCTGATCAAGAATATATATACTTTATGGCGTCTCCTTCTGTATGTTACAAACTTCATGACAAACTTATAATACTATTCACTGCGTGAAGAAATTAAAAATAGAAAAAATGAAATACACGTAATAAATGTCGGCAAGTGTGTTAAACAAATTAAATTATTTGTCGTTAATAGTTTATGACTTTTTTAGGGAAACTTGCTCTTAAAACTATTTCTCCTCACCATTTGTCTGTTATCAATGTTCAATGATAATTAAATATATCATTCATAATATTCTGAACAGTTGTTATCACTTTAACCATATCTATCTGTCTATCTGCACTCGTTCTCAATTTATAAGTCATTAAGCGGACAGAACCGTTTTATTGTCATACACAACTGGTACGTGTATGTTAAAATCAGAGTTCTCCAATTATTGGAAGAGGCAGCTCCCATGCAAAAATCTCTTTAAATTCGTGATGCATGTTGCAGATTTATTTTACCATACAATTGAATACATCTGTTTTCAAATCATTTAGAAATGACAATTAACTTAAAATGTACAAAAATTGGAGTGTGAATCGTATATCAGCTTTGGTGGACCCAAGTTAATGTTCTAACTTATTATACTCTTCACGCAGTGAATAGCATTATAAGTTTGTCATGAAGTTTATAACACACAGAAGGAGACATCGGAGATCCCATAAAGTATATATATTCTTGATCAACCCCACGAGATGAACCATGTTCGACTGTCTGTCTGTATGTATCCCTCAGTCCCTCAGTTTTTGAGCTAGAGAGCTGAAATTTGTCACGGAGCTTTCTTTTTATCGTACGCAGTACATTTGCCGAATCGGTCCACTTGGGGGAGTACCCCCCATACAAACCGGGATCCAAATCAAAGTTCTTATTCGATTTTTTTTTTGTAGTATGGAACTGAAATTTGGACAATATAAGTGCCAGATCTACATTTACCAAACTCCCTTTTGACTTATTGAACTGAAATTGGGGCACTAAAAGTGTTTGACCCGTATGCACCAACCTTCTAAATTTCAAGACTCTCGGACGACTAGAAGGGGCGTGAAGATTTTTATAACTTCGGCATAGTCAAAGTCAGTCTGTTTTTAATTTTTTTTATATTCTTACATCTACCTATTTTTTCTCTATTAATACTTTCCCATTCCCATTCCCATTCTCATTCTCTTATTCTCTTACTGTTTTTCTCTCTTTCTTTCTGCTTTATCGTACACTCCTCGTTAAACGTTTTATGTGTTTTCCATTTCCATTGACAATGGCAAAGGGCATCACCAAGGAGGCTTTTACTATTGCCTTGTGATACGCATGAACCATCGTAATTAGGCTGATTTCCAAGTGAAAAACAACAAAAAACCACAACGTCCCTTGAAGTTTGATGTTTTTGGTGGAGGAGAAGAATGAGGATGAAGAGGTGAGGTCTTTGGTTTATGTTCGCACATTTGAGGTTTTTTTTTTTTTTTGTTGTTGTGTTTTTGCATAAAAACTTTTAAGTGGCCTTTGGAGAGAACAAGGTCACATCAGGTCAGTTTAGGTTAAGTCGAGTCAAGTCAGGTAACCATAGCGAAGTGTGTAAAAATTTTTATTTATTCTTGTTGGGAGGAGGGGAAAACTTGTTGCTTTTATTATAATATTTCTTGTTCTGTTTTTGACATTCATAAAATTCCACATTCCCATGGAAATTCTTTAGAGAAAATGGAAAATGGGATCTTTTCTTTTATTAGTTTGTACAAATCGTTTTGTAACATCACAAAATGTTAAGCAATTAGAATATTTGATGGGTTCCATAATAATAACAACAACAACACAGCTTATGATAATAAAATCGTAGTAAGTATTATAAAGAATGATGAACAATTACAATGTCTGGAATAAATGAAAAAAATAAAAAAAAAATAATAAAATGATGAAGAACAGAATGAATGATTAAACTAAACATCACTGGTACTAATAAATGTTCCCACCACCAAGTGACTTCCATAATATTGTAATAGAAGTAGAAGTAATGGGAATGTAAAAGAGAAAACAAAAAAATACCGACAAACGTTACGCATGCGTAATGCATCTATTATGATAACGATTATTATTACTATTGTTATTATTATTGTAAACAGAAATGAGTTGCATACACTATGAGTTTGAGTTTAAAACAGAGCACAGTGGAATGAGTGAGTGGATGAATGACTGACTGAATGACCTATTGAGTAAGTGAAGAAGTGATTCATTGATTAATTGGTTGATTGGTTGATTGATGGGTAGATTAATGTAATGCATGGCTGCATGCATGCAGAATTGCAACAATTTTAGAATTTATTCAAGCATAAAAAACATTCATTATTCTTTCAGGGTAAAAAAATAAATAATAGTACAATATAAATTCAACTAAAAAAAAACTGTGATGATAATTTGTGTTGTCACATGTCTGTCGCATCATATAACATTGAATTGTATTATTTTTACTATTATATGCACATATTACCGTACTATATTTCTCGCAATTATTTTTTATATTATGATTTTTATTTTATTCCCTTGTTTAAAAAAAAAATAATAAATAAAAATATATATAAAGAATTGGTAAATAAATAATGCTAAATTTTCTTTTTGTCTGAAAATTATAGCAAAATTTAAAGGAAATAAAATTAATAAGTAGAACACTTAAAAAGATCATCATTTATACGTACATATATTACTACTTAGATAAATCCAATTTCTCTCGTCAAGTCTTAACACATTAGACACGCTTTCAAGTAGGACGAGGTTGTTCCTACCTGTTGCTACAAATTTTCAAATTATTTAGCTGGAAAAGTGCATAAAGTATATTAATTGTTCTAAAAGTCAGATAATGAACTCGTTTTTTGATCGAAGTTAGATACAAAACTTAAAGCGGAACATGGACGTATAAATTTATTGACAATATTTGGGTTTGTGCATTAAAGTTGATAGTTTTATATGAAACGGAATGGTTCTGCAATATTATATTGTGGAAAACAAAAAACAAAATAGATAACATTGCACAAGCTAACAGTGTGTGGACAATACTAAGCAATATTGCTTCAGATGTTTTAAAAGTCGCAAAAAATTACGAAATGATCAGCCGCTTAGAACTTTATGTTATACTATGATTATTCGTAACATGTCATATAGATCGAATATAAATGAATGATGAGATAAAAATAACAGAAATATGTAGTTATAATCATGGTTATCTACGTTGAAATATGTTTTAAATATAATTGGGAATATGTCGGGTATGGAAATAAGTTCTGGTCCTCTGACTCATTCAGTTATATTTTTATTTTTACTGCTAAAGCTTGTTCGATAGTCAATTTATCAACATTGAACACAATTGACAAATCTTCTAGCAGTATGTGGTTTTGTATTTTTTTCCGGTGCCCCTTCATCCAGCACCAAATTCATTGTATTTACATTGCCGAAACCGAAATTAACATTTATTGGTTAATAAATAAAGGTCACGAAAATAATAAAGAAATATCTTCTAAAAATACTGCCATTGGGGGATGAAAATGATATATTTTCAAATACAAAATACAAATTGTTATATACATAAGCAACAAAGTTTTATGACACATTTAAAATACAATGACCGACTTCTGTTTCATTCAGCATGATGGAAGTGCTTTTAGAAGCATCTATTACAAAAAAAATAAAAATAAAAAAAACAGAAAATATTCCCACACCTAAAAATGGTGCATCGTTTTGCTTTCCTTTCAGATACTACAAATATTACTATTATATTTATTTAACCAATATGGAAAGCAAAAATATCTTTAATGCAAAAGTTTATTAATTTTCAAAATTCCTTTAATCATAAATCTTGAATTATTTAATTTAAAGTGGAAATACAATATTATTATGTAATGGAACATTTGAGATTTTCAATTATTTTTGCTAAGCAATTAAATTCATTAAAGTCAACTGCTGTCTCATTCATAATTTTCTATCTCTCCAACTAGTACAATAGTATGTTATGAACAATAGTAAATTATCTATGGAGTACGAGTTCATACTTTTACTAATGAATGTGTACGAGTAGTATGTACATGTGTGCGCTTTTGTGTTTCCTGTTTTTCATTAATGTTCATACTGAACAAATAAATTGGATTTTTTTCTTTCCTTTTTTTTTTTCTTTTAGGTTTCCCATTCATAAACACAAGTGTGTTCCATCTATCAAAAGATGAACATACCGACAGACCAGCAAATAGACAGATATGGTAGAGGGTATTGGATTTTGTGAGAAAGAAAGCGTCACTTGAATTTATACATATAATTGTCATGTTTAATTTGTTGTTAAGTTGGGTTGTTTTTCTCTGTTTTTCTTTTTTTTTATGGTATTGTATTTTCTTTGACATGATGTTTTTCCTGTCGCATGTAATTTAAAGCACAAATGTCTTGTATACGCTAGCAACCAATGTAAGTAACAGCAAAAACACAATTGTCATACTCAATTAGATGGATAATAATGCATTAAAATAGATGTTCATGTTGATGTTGATGAATGTGTCCGATAATCAGATCAGATACCCTGCAATTTTAATCTTAACTAAAAACAACAAAAAACACTTACATTTTTCTTAGCAGTGGTGTATGTGTCAACCAAAATTCTTACATACTTATTTATGTTTGTAACACTCTTCTAATAATAAGTGATTTTTAGGGTTCCGTACCCATAGGGAACTAACGGGACCCTATTACTAAGCTTACAATGTCCGTCCGTCCGTCCGTCTCCTGCTCTATCTCATGAACCGTAATAGGTAGAAAATTGAAATTTTCACAGAGTGTGTAATTCACTTGTGTGTAGAACGACAAATACTAAAAATACACATTTTTAGAAGCATTGTTCTTTAATTTAACCTTTTGTTTAACTTTTTTTTTTTTTGTAGTATACTTTTAAGTTGTAAGTGTAGTATACTTTTAGGCTATTATATATAAACATAATTTAATATTTTAAGCAAAAAATCTTATACGATGGTACGGAACCATCCGTGTGCGAGTCCGACTCACACTTGGCTGATTTTTGTAAATTGAATTATAAAGATCAGCATCCAGTCCAAGTTGAAAAAAATTAAGAACTTAAATTGTAATAATTATAATGGTCTTATAGCCTTTTTACACTGGGGCATTCTTCAAATCAATGGTGATGCGGCGCTGATCTTGTATCGAAATCGATAACAACCACAAGGAAAAGTGACGTCATTCAGGGGTTGTGGTTGCAGAATGTAATGCAAATCAAAGTCGTATCAAGAATTACTACACCTTTGATTCTGGAATAAGAATGGTCAGTCGCGTTAGTGTTAGACAATTTCTGACTTTTTTAGGTCATTTTCGACTGTCTTTCTCTTTTCTTTTTGCTCTACAACATAAAACATCTGATCATTGCACAAAACAATTTGAAGTAAATTTTATATTTTTAAATTTTAATAAAATAAGCAGCAGGAATGAAAAAGGTAGCTGCATGAATTATTTGCATTCAATGAGAATTGTTCTTAATCGTTTATTTTTCACACAATTTCCATTTTAATTTCTCACAATTAGCCATAACGTTCCATTTGTACGTACAACCCAAAACAAATCAACAGCTGTTCATGATTCAAAATTGAAAATCTAAACGACAAGATACATCAAGGTTGATTCAGTGCAGTGTGAAAAGGCTATTAGAGAGCTGGTTGATCTAGTGGCATTTGCAACTTTACTTTTCCATTTTTTTTTTTTTTTGCTTTTGCTTTTGCCTCTGACACTTTCATTTTGTGGGCGTCCATGAGAAGCGTCGTTATGAATTTATGTCTTGACATTAATATTACGCTTCAGCAATGAATGAATGACGATGATAATGAAGATTGTAACAACAACTGTTACATCATATTAAAATCATAAAAATCATGTTGAGCTGACTCTTCGCACTCCTCACTCCTTATGACCAAATCATTTCAGCAGTATAACTTCAAATGATTGATTTCAAAATTGATTTAATTGCTAGCGTAGCTAATAAACCATGGATAGAAATCTCTAAGTTAAAAACAGAGTTCCCCAATTGCTGGAAGAGGCAGTCCCAGTCCCAAATTCGCTTTAAATCCAAAATTGTTGCTTTTTGTTTTTATTCCATAAAATTAATTATAAGGACGCTATTATGAATAAATAAAATGTGAAAAGTCCCTTCCGATTGGGCGGTCGCAAAACATTTTATTCATGGTCAATGATGGCGAGTTCTAAGAACAGCTGTTTTTTGTTTTGGTTGTCATACAAATAGAACGTTGTGCCAATTTGTGAGAAATTAAAATGGAAATTGTGCAAAAAATATATGATTGAGAACAATTTGCATTGTATGCAAATAATTTTTGCAGCTTCCTTTTTTTCCCTGCTACTTATTTTATTAATATTTAAAAAAAAAAAATTACAATGTAAAATTTTCTTTAAATTGTTTTGTGCATAATCAGCTGTTTAATGTCGAGAATGACCAAAAAAGGCGGACATGACCAAAAACTTGGCAGCACTGACGCAGAGTGAACATGGATATTGAAAATGTTATTCCATTCATGCTGCACTCTACCTAAAGTAAAGATTCTATAGTGGGCGCTCTATTGAATTTTGGAAGCCTCCCTTCTCCAATAGCCCAAGATTTCGTTAAGTTAAGAAAACATTAATTAAAATTCGGCAAGAGTCCTGTTGTATAATTAAAAGAAACAAAAAAAAAAAAACTAACTTTGGCACGGCCCTTCTAGTGGTCTGAGGGTCTTTATATGGTTGGTGGCACTTATAATGTCCATATTTCAAGTCGATAGTATAAAAAACAAACAAAGTTGTCTAATAAGAGCATGAATTTGGATCCAGGTTTGTATGGGGGATGCTGCCATGAACGACCGAGGGTCTTGCAATTTATAAGTTTGGTGGATATTAACCAAACATTTATAGAGTTCAAATTTCATGTCGATAGTACAAAAAACAAGAAAGTGTTTCTAATAAGAACTTTAATTTGGATCCTGGTTTGTGTAGGGTGTACCCCCTAACGGTCTGGTTCGGCTGATTCCGACAAATTTACTGCGTATGGTGAAAAGAAAGCTCAGTGAAAAATTTCAGCTCGCTAGGCTCAAAAACTGAGGGACTAGTTCGCATCCATACAGACAGACAGACAGACAGACGGACATGGCTACATGAACTCGACTAATCGCGCTGATCAAGAATATATATACTTTATGGGGTCTCCGATGTCTGTATGTTAAGAACTTCATGACCAGCTTATAATACTATTCACTGCGTGAAGAGTATAAAACATCTCTTCGGAACAAAAAAGTGGCAGTGTAAACACCTAACCAAAGAACATAACTTCCAATTCACTGTAGACAGGCTATTAAATAAGATTTTATGTGGCAACCTTTGACATTTGTTCCGTCAAAAATTTGTAACTTTATTAAATTCTACAAAACTACATTGAGATCAGATTGATTTTACCAGAAAAATTCATAAAATTTTAAAAACGAAAAAAGTTAGAAAAGGAAAATTTTACTTTTAGTTGTCATTCGCATGCTTTTAACAATTAAAAGCGTGGTACCCAACCAAGTAATGATGATTTCGCTTAAAGGTGGCAGAAAACGCGCTTATACCATCGATTCTGTGTATAACGCTACAAAATATTTACAACCAGTGGAATGCTGTCTCAATGTACCAGATAGTCAAAAAAACCAACAACAAATCGATGCAAAAAAAATGAAATTTGAAATCAATGAGCCGCTAGAACTACGTATCGATTCGAAAAAAATGAAAGATATGGCAGATGTTGGAAATCCCGATGAAGGCATATCAAACATCACGAATAAATTAAAGAATACTACGCTTCAGGCTACCACTACATCGTCGATTAAAATTGGCCACCGCAAGAAGTAGCTTCCAGCTCCCAATCCATATTTACACAACTGAACAACGGAAAATTAATTAATTAATTATGCTAATTCAAAAAACTACATAAAAAAACATTATAAAAACAATAACCAGCTAATAAATTTTATATTAAAAATAAATATAATATGTAATTCGTAGTTTTTTATAGTAGCTTACAAATGCAGTTGATTCATGTACTCGGATATATTTGTGATTGTATTCTGACCTACTTTACGAATCCGCTTTACAGCATTGTCATCTTGTAGTGGTAACGGAACTCATTAGGTATAAGGACCAGAAGATCGATATCAGTGGTAGCTTCGGAAAGATCTCTCATGTTGGTATTTAAGCGAAAAGCGTTAAGAAAATGTGCAATTTTAATTTGAAAAGTAGTTAATTTTTTAACAAATTACATAAAATACTAATTTTCAATGTAGTCTAAACATTTCTGTGATCACAAGAAGAGTTTGATTATACCATCTTGGTCTTAGAAGTTCACAGCTTATTTCTTCTTTCACCATGTCCATGGCTGACACGTTTGCCTGAATTTTTCGAGCTTGTTTGGAGATAAAGGACAGTGATAGCGAACTATTGGTACAAAGAAAGGGGGGAGAAAAGTTGTTGCACGTCATAAATCAAAGAATTGAATTCCAAAAGTAATAACATTTTTCGGGCATGTGAAAAAAAAAATAAAAGAGGTTTTGTATCAAAAAATATTTTTGGGTGACATCCCATGGCCTCAGAAAACATTTTTATGGCAATTTGGGTTCACCATCCCTAATTTAAAAAAAAAAAAACTAGGTAACCTCTGATTAGTTTCTATGCCAACGACAGAATAGCATACAGTTTGACAAGCTTAATCGGAAAATAATTCCGAATTATTAAATATATATTTTTTGGAACGAAAAAAATCTTAAAAAAAAATGTCTTAAAATTTTCTTTTCTGATACTCAACAAAGTCTTCTTGAAACCACCAAATTAATTAACGGTAGTTAATAATAATTCATTAAAAATTGTTTCTCAAATAAATATATATTATTAAAGCCTTCCATTAAAATGGAAGGCTTCATCACCGCAGCTCAGAAAAACAAGCGTAAGTTAATCACTTTTATATTGTAGTAGTAGACACACTTCAATAACAACTTAATTTCATGTATTGCGCTTTCCAGAAATTCAACCCACAAAAACTATGGTTGGGCAACGTTCATATAAGCAGTGTGGTGTGATTCCCAGCCATCAGGTTTCCCAATACTATATGGGAAGAGAGGAAAAGCGTTCTAAGGAACATTGCAAGCGCAATGACTTACCAATTGTGAGTGGTGGAGATGCTATTATGGAGCAGAAGAAACCGTGTAATGTTAAATATCGTTATACTTTGGAGGAGATGAAGAGCTACAATCCTTATTCTTAAGTAATATCAGATGTAATGACCGTTTTGTGAAGGACCATACCAGAATATTTATCAAAGCAAACCCATTTTAAGACAACCAACTAATTGATACAAATAATGTTTTGTTCTTATTTAACATTTTTGTATTATTCTAAATAGAATATATATACATACGAATATGTTCAATATACTATATCCAAATATATTGATATATAGAGGCATCATAAACACACTATATTCAAAGTTTTCTTTATATTGTATATACAATACATCTGCTCTTCCACTCTATTCGTTTTCTTTCTATCAGCATCTTCGACTATACACAAATGGAAAACACAAATTTTTCTATACCCTTTATTAATATAATATGCCAAATATGCAATCTCTTTTTCGAACTCCAATTCTTGTTTTAATTCAGACGTTAGTATTAAGAATAAAACGCTACCAATGATTTGATACCACATGATTTTCAGATACATATAACAAACCAATATGTTATATTACTTGATTACATGACTCTCATAATTAAGTGGTAAAACTTGTTTAGAAAATAATAAAACAAAAAAAAAAAAATTAAATAGATTTATGTATTTTCTTCCTAGCTTAACATAAAATATTGTAGTGACAAAAACTGAAGAACTTCAATTTTGGGATACTTTTGATCAAAGTGATTACAATTTCAAATATTAATTAAATTGCTACCAATTACACTATTACATAAAAATATGAAAAAGACTAACTTTGGCTATGCCGAAGTTGCAATACTTTAGAGGTCTAAGGGTCATAAAATTTATATGATTGGTGGATATGGGTCAGACACTTATAGTGTCCAAATTTCAAATCGATGGTACAAAGAATAAAAAAAGTTTTTCTGTATGGACATAGTGGACCGATTTGGCTGATTCCGATAAATGTACTGCGCATGATAAAAAGAAAGCTCCGTGCAATTTCAGCTCTTTAATTGAGGGACTAGTTTGTATACATACATACAGACAGACGGACAGACGGACATGGGTAGATCAACTCGTCTCGTCGCACTGATCAAGATATATACTTTATGGGTTCTGCGATGTCTCCTTCTGTGTGTTACAAACTTCACTGCGTGAAGAGTATAATTAAGAGAGATGTTTGTCAAAGAAGTATTCTCCATTGACCACAACGCACTTCTCCAAACGATTCTTCCATTGTTCAAAACAGTTTTTAAATTCACTCATCGGGATGTCCTTTAAGCCTTACAGCGATTTTTGTTTCATCTCCTCCACAGTGGCAAAACGCTTTCCTTTCATATTCCTTTTGAGTCTGGGGAACAAAAAGAAGTCACAGGGGGCTAGATCCGGTGAGTATGGGGGTGGACAATCGGTGTCATGTCGTTTTTGGTCAAAAATTGTTTTACGGAAAGGGCGGTGTGGGCCGGCGCGTTGTCATGATGGAAGAACCAGTCGCTGCAACCCTTCTCATGTGCAAATCTTCGGATAAAATTCTCTGAATTGAACTCCATGACATTCCCGACATCTCTCAGAGTTGATCAATGGTTCGGCGACGGTCTTCACGAACGAGGGCATTGATTTTGTCGACGTTTTCATCAGTTCTTGACGTTGAGGGGCGTCCTGAACGAAGTTGGTCTTCAATAGACATTTCTCCAATTTTAAAACGTGAAAACCAATCGTAAACTCTGGTTTTATTTAGGGCAGCATCCCCATAAGCAGTCTTAAGCATTACAATAGTTTCCGCGGCCGATTTCCCCAACAGGAAACACAGCCGCGCGTTGTTCTCGACAATCTGCCATTACGTTTTCGCCGAAATGTAAAAAGTTCTTTTACTATAAAAAATCTCACAGGCGAACCGATGCACTCACAGCGACTCAACTTTGCGCACTGACGCAGGTGGCGTGACACTAATAGATATGTGGTCAAACAATAGGTTCCCCCACTCTCCCTCCCCAACACAGCGTAATTCGTAATTTTTTTTGGGTCCCCCCTCGTATATATTCTATACAATAAAATTGATTTAATATTCACAAAATTATCTAAGCTCAAAGAATTATTGATTGTAAAAACAAACAATCAAAAAAAGATGTTTGGCAAAGAAGTCTGGACTAATAAGTATAAAATATGTCTCTAAGTTTACATATATGCAAAATTTGATCCACTTATTCCGACTTTTCCGGTTGATTTTTAAAAACAAAAATGAGTATGCAAGAACACGACCATAGTCAAATGAAACATAGTGTCAAGTGTTCACAGGTCATAAACAAACGAACATTTACATTTTTATTTATATGAGAAGTTGCTTTGTCTATATAAAAGTTAAAATTACTAAATACTTTTAATTAAATAATAATAATAATATTGTACAATATATAAAAATTAATTTACCATATAATGAGAAGCATATATAGTACATATTCAGTTTATTCATTTAAGCCATGTGCCATGTACATTTTGTATACCTGCAAATGAATAAATGGAAAAGTTTAAAGAATAAGAAATAAATTCGAATAATGTACAATTAATTAAGTAGTTATTTTACTTATACATACTTGTATGCATATGGATCTACGATATGTTAGTAGTAGGTACAAATCAAACAAGTTTTCGAGACCTGTTGAATAATATTGAAATGAATTGCGACCGATCATCAAATGCAAAAGCAGTTGAACTTGCTGAAAGATAAAAATCAGTTTCAAAGTAAGAATTATTTTGATTTTGTTTTCACAAAAGATACACTGCAGTTCATTCCATCGTTACTTGATAATTCAATCGATAAGCTAAAAATCTTTCAAATATATAGTGAAGGAGTGTTACGAATGCAGTCACTTTTGTATATTAAGAAAAGCTTAAGAAATGCACTTTTAAATTTAGAAAATCATCTCTGCGTTTATCGGAAAGGAATAATTTTGGATGATTTTTCACTTCTAGGAGAAATCATATCACAATTAATCCGGACAGATACTACGAAGGCGTTAAGATGCTTTGGCGAACTATTTACAACAACCGATGTCGAATGCTGAAAAAAATTGTATGACTTGACGCCATCGGACGGACTAAAACCTTTTCCAAAATGGAATGACTTAGAGGAAAAATGTTACCATAGCTACTATATAAGAAACTATAATCGACAAAAAAGTGTTTAAATAGAAATGAATGAAATTAAGATTGAAATAACCTTTAAAACTATTTATTCTTTATATAGATAAATATGTTAAGATATCTAGAACATCATCACATGTAAATAAAACAACTTATAAATATCCTACTCTAAGTTCTTGTTTTACTATTGAATCGCATACTTAATTAATATCCCATTATATTTGGGATTGGGTAGATGTTGATTTAATTAAAGAAAACAATAAATTATAAGAAATTTTCGGATCATATCTTTGATAAAATGAAATACAATAGCTTATAGAAATAAGTTTGCGATGAAGTAAGTATTAGGGGAATAGCTAAAGTAAATTTAGGTCATTTTATCTTAGCTAAAAAAGATTTAATTTTATTTTTTTGTTTCCAGATTTGTTTTATTTTATGCCCAAGAGATATTTTCTAGGTGGGTGTATCAATCAAGTGATGGAGCCGCTTATTCATTGTATTGATATACAATATGTACATATGAATGTTTGTTTGTTTAAAAAAAGGAAAGAAAGGGAAACTATTGACAGATGGCAAATACAATACAATTATCGATTTACTCTCTTCCCCATTCAAATATAACTGATAGTTAAAGTTAGAATTAGAGGAGCAAATCATAAAAAAGAAGAATATTAATTGTGTTTCCACAGTGAGCTAAACTCTATGTTCTAAAGAACACAAGTACAACACCGTGTTTTGATGACAACAACAACTGGAAAATGAACAAAATTTTTTGCTGTTGTTGTTGTAATGAGAATTCCCTATTTTATTGTGGTTTTGATGAATACTTTATGAACCCATTTTTAATGCTGGTCACTCTACAGTAGCGCTGACAAATTTTTGACATTATTACCAACTTTTTCTCATTGTTGGCAACTTATTAGTGAATTGTTGTTGCGCGCCAACATTAAACAGCTGATCATTGCTCAAAACAATTTTAATTGAATTCCAAATTATAAATTTTTTGTTAAAATTTTAATAAAATACGTTGCAGAATTGAAAAAGGGAGCTGCAAGAACTGTTTGCATTCACTGCGAATTGTTCTGAATCATGTATTTTTCACAAAATGTCTACTCTTAGTTACAAAGTTTCATTTATATGTATAACTAAAACAAAAAACAGCTGTTCCGAACAAAAAAAGAAGGCAATGTGGACGACACCAAATCAAAACATACAACATTTTACTCACTGTGGAAAAGTTATAAATTACAATAGAATTTTTCTTCTCTTATCAAATTTTATGATGCGAAACTATTATTTATCATTTATCACTATGCATATGTTACTTTTGTAATTTATTATATAAAAAGTTTTATTAGAAGATAGAATGCAATTAGTTCAATGAGTTCCAGTTCTAACAAATAAAGAGATTAAAGAAAACGAAATCCCAATTGAACCATTGATGAATTATCATAGGGAATAAGTCTTCTTATACGTTATCTTGTATTAAGTTTTCATTATTATAATATTTTTTCTTTGTTTACTTGAAAGTTCTCTATAACTCGTTATTATTTTGATTTAAAATTTTCATAGAAACTCAAAAATTACTTCGAATTTTAAATAGATATGTTAAAAATATACAACTATGAGCGACATTGATGGCCCAAGCAGTGAAAATAAGGGAGAAAAGAGGGATGGAGTAGAGTCCACCTCTACTGGTATATTTGGTAAAAATTATTGCTTAAGTCCGAAAGTAGAAACATAATATTTGGAATTCTTATTTGGGCATTATAATGTTATACTCATAACCCGAAAAATCATAGAAGCAATGACAACTGAATGAAACAACCGACAGACTAACTGAAAATATAACAAAATAAAATAAAAAATCAGCCAAGTGTGAGTCGGACTCGCACACGGAGGATTCCGTACCATCATGCAAGATTTTTCGCTTAAAATATTAAATTATGTGTATATTTAACAGCCTAAAAGTATACTACAATTAACAGCTTAAAAGTATAATAAAAACAAAAAAAATTCCAAAGTTTTTCTGAGTAAAAACCTTCTGCTTTATTAAACAATACAGTAAATTGTTTGGACATATACTAGAATGCAGCGAGGGGGCTCGTATTCCAACATTGAGATATTTCAAAGATTCCAGTCGAAGCTAGTGTGTAGGATAGTTGACGCTACGTGGTTCGTCAGGATTACCACTTGCTATGTAACAAACTCAGCAGAAGGTATTAAGACTCACCCCAATGATTTTGCCATAGGCATACCAGACTCTAGGCGGTATACTCTCCATTCAAAAGTAAGTATCAGGAGTGAATTGTAGAAAGTTAAAACAATTTTTAAATTTTCCTATCAATTTTATGTTTACAATTTTCCTTTGGAACTATTTGTAGTTAATATATAATATAATTAATTTATTTCCAACAATTCTAAGAGATTGACTATGCTTCAATTAAATTATTACAATGTATTATAAGATGATTTTGATAAATTAAAAATCAAACACTTTGATCAGAAATGATCACCTCTTTATGTAATCAATGATAAATCGAGGAGACCAACCATTTAATGAAGAAATCAAATCTAGGAAACTACAATACAATAGAAAATATACGATAATAGAGGTTTTACTATTATAATAATCGGCCAGTCAATCAGTTAGTCAGTCAATGATGGTTTATACTTTAAAAGCTTTTTCTAATTTTGGTCCCACACTCCAATACATTCTATTCACAGTCATATTTCATAGTACACTATTTTATGTCTGTGACAGTCACTGTTAATTATGGCAATTGGAAGATAACACGCGACTGACGCCCCGCAACGCCTTAAGGGCAGTTTGGTCTAGTCTATTCCACTCCACTGTGGCTCTCTAGTTTCATGACTCTCTAACTTGGCTGAGTGTTGGCGAAGAACACCAGCCTGAAAAATATCATACATCATACTACCTCAAGTGCATGTGTCTGAGCTGAGTAAAATAAAAAAAAATAATAAGTATGGAATGAAGATAGGACAGATAGAGAGTGTCGCCTAACATAGAACTACTGGCATACCGTTTTACATATCCAAACGCAAGAGCAAAGCAAAACAAGAAATTCTGACAACTGAGTTGAGTTCATTTGGTTTTGTTAAAAACCGAGAAAAATAAGAAAATTAAAATCATGCATGTAAACATGTCGCATGACAACTCTGGCCAATGACTTAAAGGATAATGACACAAAATATGCATAACAAATTTGACTTGAAATCCTTTTGAAGCCATTTTACATATATTTCTTTCTTCTCTTTACTTTTTATGCAAGTCATTCTTATCGTTGTTGGTGTTTATGATTTTACAATATGAGAAGAAGAAAAAATCACTACCCCACAGTTAGAGAATGAAAAATATTAACTTGACAACACTTCAACAAAACTTGAATACCCTTAATGCTTAAATGGAATGGAATACTATTGTAAATTTAATAGTTATAATATTAGTAATGCTATCAAGAGTTCGAATGTGGATAACATACCTCTGCATAGAGTCACTTGACCCAGAATATGTTCCACTGTCTCTTTCTCCTCATCATGACAATTTAGAATGAACAGTTTCTGCTACTTTCTAATGTTATTCCTTTATTATCTCGATGACCTTGCATCCAATTATTTTTTCTTACCAAAATTTCAATTTGTATAATTCAATATTAATTACTTTCCAATTTTAACAAGTTACTAATATATGTATGTACATATACATATATTAAGAACATTCAATTTGGACATATTAGAAGAATTATGATTTTACTGTATTCTTTGTTAAAAATATAAGATCTGTGTCTCAAAAAATAAATAGTAGCATACTAAGTAGTTACATAGAAACGGCTGATTCTTCTTCGGAAATTTATTAGCATTATCTTATGAGCTCATGTACCCTACTATCCTAAAAGAATTCTAAGTACCTACATATATGAAAGAAAGACAAAATTTTGAAGCATGACAAAAGCAACAAAGGAAACTAATTGATATGGATGGAGGATTGGAGGAGACAGAAAAACCCTGATTAGTAAGTTTGCTCAGTTATAAATATTAGAAGAGAAAGCAAAGCTTGAACGGTATATAAAGAAGACACATTGTGGTAACAATGGCGCCCGCAGACTTTTGAATGGCAAACGACATTGGCACAATGTGGGCACCAAGCCAAGGCTAACAAGTAGCAGAAGCAGATGACTCAAGCCCAGAGTCTTTGATACTTAACTTGGATAAAGAGGATGACTTCAAGAAAGAAGGGACAATTTCGCATGAGAAACAAACGATGACTGACAAGAGAATAATGTGTACTTATGGAATTATATAATATTGGTACTACATACATATAGAGGCTGATCTCGATCAATTGAAGAGAAATAAAAAACTTAAGGTACGTTTTATTCCTTTGACTTAGAGCCATTAAATCCCTACTTGGTGCCACCCTTGAACCTTTTGGGGTTTACATACAAATATGCGAAAGAATTAACCAAAGAATAGCGCAAACACACAATCAAGAGGAGAAGCAGACGAAAGGATAGACACTCACATAGGAACGACAGACCGGAGGACGGATGGGCAAATAATACAAATACAAAAACTTTGTTAATGGTCTCACATCCTGTGGCGTATACAAATATCAAAACTCACACATACTTACACACAGTATGTATGACAAATATATACTTAAGATAGAATTTACAAGTTTGATAAAGCAACAAGCGAAAACTGTGTGCAAACACTAATAGTGTAGTTAGACTGCAGAAAAAACCGTTTTTTTTAATTTCTGAAACAGTTTAAAAACCTGTTTATTAATACAACAACCACAGGGAAAATTGACGTAATTGAGGGTTGTTGTTGTAGAAATCAAAGGAGTTTTTAAACTGTTTAAAAAAATAAACTAATTTTTAAACATCTGTCGACTGGTCGCCCCATAGCAGTGTTGTGAAATTTCTGGCCTTTTCAGTTCATGTTTGTATTTTATCGTTGCGCGGTAAACATAAAACAGCAAATGATCATTGGACAAAACTAATTTGAAGTAAATTTTAAATTGTAATTTTATTTTTACATTTTAATAAAATAAGTATCAGGAATGAAATAGGAGGTTGCATGAATTATTTGCATACACTGCGAATTGTTCTTAATCATTTATTTTTCACACAATTTCCATTTTAATTTCTCACAATTAGCCACAACGTTCTATTTGTATGTATAACCAAAACAAAAAAAAAAAACATCTGACTGTATAAAAAAAATGGTAGAAACACCTAGTTTTAAAACACCTAATTTTGAAGCAGTGTAAACATGCTATAACATCTTTCATAAATTCAGACAGGAAATCCATGTCCTTTACATTAAAGATAAGTTTTCGTAAGGAAAAATATCTCCCCTGGTAATAAAAACTTTAGTTGATCTATGGAATACTCTTGCGTCATCATATGAGTATTTTTAGTTCTAAACATACATTTTAAATAATCAGATAACAAGAACTTGTTTGTTCCAATATGCATTTTATATGAGTACCTACTCATGTTACATATGTATATTCAATAATAAGTCGATTTACAAAATAAGCACCACTTATTTGTGCTTCACTGTTTTTTCTTTTAATAAATAAACCATAAGAGACCAGCAAAGATGGCGTTGTTGTCCACGAAAACATAGACATAAAATTCACAAGTAGTATGTATTGGAATACTAGTCAGATCAAACCGTCAGAGCGTATAATCTACAGATCTTTCACAGACTTTAGAATATTACATATAATAAAAAAAAAAAAAATTAAAAAAAAATTGCATTTAAATATTATTAAATCTTACAAACAGCACAACAGTGTATGTTGGAAATAAATTTGTGTTTTCTTCAACAGAAAGAGAAACGTAAACAATAATTCTATTTCTATTTGTGTTTCTGTTCTGTTTTAGTTATTTTGCGGTGTTGCCGCATACAACAGACATTGACATTCCTTTTGCGACAGAACTAGAAAGACTTGTTTCTGCTTATGTTGGGAATACATCAAGCTCTGGTTTATTTGTTAATTGTAACCTGGTCCGTTTCAATCGCAAATGTTCTGGAATCTGGCACTGTTTCTGTTGTTTGCGGTAACATGTCTTTAGTTCTGCTGGGGGATTTTAGTTTAATACTAGCAGCAAAATAGGAATTCACTGAGTTCGGTAAGTTGGGTAAGTCACATTACACTTCATGCATATATAAATAACTATAAATGCGGTCTAAATAAGCGCGCAATGACTTTGCAAGTATAAACTTCTAAAAAAAAAATTATTTTCTGAGTGAATCCGAACTCAGTGAATTCAAATTTAACTGTCGTATAAACTTAGTATTGGAAAATTTAACAGATTTCAATACAAGAAATCAAAAAAGCTTAAATGTTAATATGGTAGCTACATCAACTATTTATGCAAAAAGTCCAATTTTTGGATTGGCGTAACATTTCATTACAAATCGATTCGCGATATTTTAAAATTGTAGAAATTCGTTTTTTTTTTTACTACTATCATACATGCGAATTATAACAAATACTTTTACTAGCTGACCAAGCAAACTTTGTTTTGCCTTCAAAGAACGTTTGTGCATTTGTTAATATCTGTGTCAACAAGTCAGAGTAGCTTATGTCGAAAATTGAGTGAATTGAGTTTGAACGCTATTACTATTAACCGCTTCAATACACGTACTTTGGCTAACAAAATTTCTAAAAATATGGTACAGAATCATAGTTATATATAGTTTACCCTGACCACTAGAAATTCGTACACCTACGATTTTTCCACAAATCCAATTTTCAAACTCTTTTAAACAATTAATGGAATAAATAAACTAAATAAAATGTATGCTTGTTAGAAAGGTTGTGAAATCTAGTTTTATAAAAATATTTTACAAAATTTATTTAGCATGTATTTTATTTTTTATAATTTTTTTTGTGTAGCAATTTATAAATATGAACACAAAATGGGCAATATCTCAAAACAACGATTTTCGACATAAGCTAGTCTGACTTGTTGACACAGATATGTATTAATAGGAAACCAATTTGTGTTATATTGCTGAAATCATGGATCATGTGACCGATCCAATCATAACGGCCACTTCGTTTAAGGTTGTTGCATTGAAATGAACCATATGTTTGTTACTTCGAACTTTGCTCTATTTAAATCATATAATTGTCTGCTATTAATTGTTCAGAAATGGTTTTAAATAATTGAAGAAGTTGATTGTGTGTGGCTAAAATAAGGATTAAAAGTTGCAACAATAGCTCGTTCTTCAAAAACTGCAATTTGATTGTGATCCAATTGGCATTTAATTTTCAAAATAGAATCAAAATTGCGTCCTCGCGAATCCAAGTTTTTAATAATATTGGCACCGAAAGTTGTCTTTTGAAAAAAGCTGATTTTATATACATATATATATATATATTTTTTTTTTTTTATAATTCTGATTCTTAACTTTCATTGGACATTGAAGATTTCAATGGTTCATAAGATAAATTCTTGAAGAGCAACACAATTCAGCTGTTTCAGTTTTGATTTTATAGTCCAGTAAAATAGAGATATAACCTCGGAATGCAAGATTATAAGCTATAACCTTAAGTGATAACAATCCGTCAACTGTAGAAGTTGTGATGTAATGAATATCAATGTGAACAATGCCCTAGAAAAATAAAATAAAATTTATGCTGGAACTAATAAAAGGAAAGAAAAAAAACTTTAATGCCGGCACGTATGTATGCTATACATTCTTGATTGGAAAACAAAAGGAAAACAAAGGAAAGCAGAAAGCAAAGCATGACTTAAGCTGAAAGAGTTAAGAGAAAACAAAGCATAAAGAAAAACAAAAAAATCAAAATCAAAATCAAAATCCGAGACGAAATTCAGGACTTTAGAAAATGAAAATAAGCAATAAAGGCAATAACCACAACAACAGGACCAAAAAAAAGAAGTTAAATAAAAAAAAAATAATAATTTAGAAGAATGAATAGAAGAAAAACGAAAGCAAAATAAAATGTTAATATGAGCAAATCTGGCATCAGCATTTTGTATGTGTGGGTGCACATGTAATATTTCTAGATATTGTACAATACAAAGATGATTGTGATAAGCTCTATCGTAGAAGCAAAACTTTTAACGGGTTAAGCCTGTTTTCTTTTCTTTTTTTCAATTTAACCAACTAACCCCTCCCCCCTCACACACCTTTCTTTTTGTGAAGATATGTTTCACGACGAACATTATACATCGACATCGACAAACATCCAGCCCAAAGTCAAAGCCAAGCCAAGCCAAGACAAGGCGAGTCGAGTCGAGCAGATTCGAGCTGAGCTACTCTTAACCAACAATTTACTCTTACTTTCATTCCTGTGCTCCTTTGCTTTCTCTGACATCCGCTACCATTAACACAATGCAAAGCAACCTTGAGAAACTTTTTTAATGAGCACACACACTTTTCACCAAAGTTGACAAACACACAGAGAAGAGAGTGAAAGAAAAGTTCATGGATTTACTATATAGTAGAATAAAAAACAACAACAAAAAAGAAATAAAGAAAAATATAAAAAAGGAAAACTCATTTCAAATGCGTTCAGGCATTCACTTACCCACATCTCCAACACCCACAAATTCTAACTCAGTAGCAATGTACTATACTCGTATTTACGATTATATTGTAGTAGAGTAGTAGTCTATTGAAAATCTAAACAAGAGTCGATTTACTCATCATCAATATCACTATCATCATCATTGTCATTATCACCATTGTCATCATTATCATTAGAAGTATCATGGCCAACATGAGATGAAGGAACGTGTGCCGAGTTCTGACGTCCCAGTGCTCCATGCCTCACCAAAATTACCAACAAAAAAGAACAAACAAAAATATCTACAACTATATCAACCAAATAAAAGTGGCAAGAAGTATGGTAAAATAAGTAAGTATGGTTAAAGAAAAACTAGGAAAAACTTACACGGCAAAAGTAGAAAGACAATTTTCCAAGAAAATTGTTTCAATATCAACGAAACAAAAAATTTGTAAAGAAATAAAAGAACTGAAGAATCAAAAGAAAATGAAGCGAATCGAAATGAGATTGTTTGGTTCATTGGTAACCCGCAGCACATCCGGTTTAACCGATTTCAAACTTTCATCACACGCACTTCCCTACCTTACCCTTCCTTAACCTACTATACCCTACTGCACCCTAAGATATTGAACCATACCTTACCATATTGTGTGACATCTCATACTCTTTTTTATTCAGTTCAGTTATCATTTATAGAAAAGCCACGTAGTGATGACTTCTCTTTGACTTAAACTCCTCCTGGACTTAACTTTCATTTCAATGGATTGATGATGGGTCGGACGCAATGAAATGGACTGGGTTTGATTTGGTTTGGTTTGGTTGACTGGTTCAAGGACTGGTTACTTTGTGACTTTAATTTCGGATACCGAACGACAACGATTACCCTAAAGTTTCTTGCATTTCGCACTTGATTAGCAGTCACAGTAACCCCCAAGTAATCACCCAAGTCAAAAACTGAAACGAAATCATAAAATTCATACTACAAGGGCAATGAGACAATGATGATAATGATGGTGACGGTGATGATGTTGATTAGGAAGATAATGATGTTGACGAAGACGAAACGACTGACATCGCCCAATAAATGATTATGAATATCCTCCTTATTATGATATCGTCTTTTCTTTACTTTAATGTTTTTGTTATTTATTTTTTTCATTTCTTATAGTTAAAGTGAAGTACAGAATAATCTCGATAATCCAGACAATTTAAAACTATAAAATGTTTGAATTACAAAAATATTTGAATTACCATGGTGAAAAAGGAATCGAAAGAAAATCACAACTAAACTTTTGATAAATATCGATCATTTCTAGGACACCTTAGCATCACTTCAATGAAAACAGAAAACCCTGGTGTCCAGATGATCGATAAGAAGAAAAATGTAAGCAAAGAATGGGAAGAAGAAGATTTTTTGGAGGAAAAGCCCGCGATATTGACAAGGAAAAAAATAAGAAAAAACCGCCATATTTTTTCTTATCTAGTTGGAGACAGATTTTGTTCTGTGCTGTGGTATGTGAAAGTGTGATTTGATTTCGTGTAATAATCGTTTGTCTTTTTGTGTTTTTGCTGTCGTCGCCTGTCGCCGCTGGATCTTTTCGTTGAGCTGCAAGTCGCCGTGGGAAACGCCACTTGCCTCCGTAGAATCGCCGCACACGCCGCATCACCAACACATCACTTCGATTCCGTTAACGCACCACGTACGTGCTGCACTAGCCGTATCACCCATTACATCTATCGACGTAGGCATTATATTTGACACTTCTACAACCACCTTTTTGTAAAATTAATTAACCGTTCGCCAACCTAACATAATAAATTTTATAAAGACATTTATAAAATTTGTAACAATATCAATTTTTTATGGTTTATTCATTTATTTTTAATGTGATTTAAATATTGAAATCTTATTTTTCAACTTGAGAGTGAAACATTTTTGAATTTTGGTATGGAAACATGTTTGTATTCGGTTATATTTCTACAAGTAGGTCAACTATTTCTGTAAAGTTACTGAGGCCTTACATCGTATCATCTGAATCTACTTGTTTGTCAAAAAGAATTTTAGAAGAATTTTTTTTTTGTTTTTTTTTTTATCAAATCTATTGATAATCTGGACAAGAAAAGGCATACACCACTTTAACGAAAGTTAAATAGAAAACGGGGAAAATCCTCTTAAAAAAACACACGCACACAAATAGTTTAAAACAGAAGCGTCCGAATTCTTAAGGTTTTTATGCATAAAAAAAATACATGTGTAGTGTCCCGATTTCTCGAGTTTCTACTGTACTATGTAGGTACCAACCTCTTGTTATATACACACTTACTACTTAGGTTTCTTTATTTTTTTTTTTACTTTATATAGAAATGTTAATTGAGTAGGAGTATAAAATACTAGAGAGAACAACTGAAACTGGAACTGAGATACATTTATAGATATAGATACTGTATATTCTTGTTTAAATGTACGAGTAGATTCATATGTATAGATACAATAGCGACATTGTATTCTGTCGGTCAATTAGTAATAAAAAAAGACAGACAGAGGGAATAACAAACAAACAAACAAACAGATGAATAAATAAAGTAACAATCACTACATTAGCACTTAATGACTTTTATTTATTCTTGTTGAATTGTAAGCCAAAAACTTGAACTGATTATATTAGTATCTAAATGCAAGTTAGATACTTAGAATACCAAATACAAAATACTCATTTGCACATGTTCGAGTAGTAAATGTGAATGTCGTCGATAAAATGTTAATGAAGAAAACCAGATAAAATTCTAGAAGATGAAATAATTCAAATAAAAAAACTTACCTAAAAAATTGTTCACCATCATTGGTAACGCCTATTCAATTTGTTAGTATCTTACCATTGTCTATAATCTACGTGTACTAATTATTGTAGAAATGAAAATCCTAAATGGAAAGTTTCTAAAAATATCAACCAATTTTTGTTTCATCAAAGATCATTCGTAAATTATATATGTAATGACATGACAAACTGTTTACTATGTTAAAATATAAAAAAAGATTAACTTTGGCTATGCCGAAGTTGTAATACTCTTCACGCCCCAGCTAGTGGTCCGAGGGTCTTGAAATTTTAAAGATTGGTGGCTATGGGTCAGACACTTTGTTTTAAGCCGATAGTGCAAAAAACAAAAACGGTTTTCTAATAAGAATTTTAATTTGGATCCCGGTTTGTATGGGGGGTACCCCTCATAGTAGTCCGAGGGTCTTGAAATTTTCATGGTTTGTGGATATGAACCAGAAACTTATAGTGTCCAAATTTCGATACGTCAAAAAACAAAAAACTTTTTCTAATAAGAACATTAATTTAGAAGGGGTTTTGTATGGGAGGTACCCCCCCTAGTGGTCCGATTTGGCTGATTCACGAACTTGATCGGCGTTTGGTAAAAAGAAACCGATGTACAAAATTTTAGCTCTCTAGCTGAAAAACTGAAGGAAAAGGAGTGCGAACAGACGGACATGGCTAAATTAATTCGTCTCATCGAGCTGATCACAAATCTATATACTTTTTGTGGTCTGCGATGTCTCCTTCTGTGTGTTAGAAACTTCATGACAAACTTATAATACTATTTACTAACTTGAAGAGTATAAAAATACCCACCCACTACTTCCTATCCTTTGTTTCGGTTGGTAGATGCAATGGCTATTGCAATTTCACTAACCCATTTGTGCAGCACATTCCTGGCACATTCATTCCCATTCTTATTTCCTTTGCTACAACAATGTTTCGCAATAACACAAATCGACCGCATTCTAGCAAAAAACATTTGTTTTTTTAAGAGCTAATAACTTCTCTATAAACGATGTTTTTTGTGAAAACTCTACTATCACGTGATAAATGGCCCTGATCTGATGTCTCAGAAATATAAAATCGCAATTCATTGAATGATCGAACTCTACTGGTAGCAACATACAATTGTCCGTGACTAAACACAGGCTGTCTCAACAAAATTCCAACTTTTTGAAACGTTTGACCTTGGGATTTATTTCTAGTCATCGCAATAGCTGAAGTGAAGCTCTATTGAGTTTCGGTGCATTCGTTTAACGCGCATGCGAGTTCCGTTAACTAATTCTTTTCCTGTATTTAAATTCCGTATTAATAATACAATACAGTTTTCTTTTAAAATCAATTTATAGGGATGCAGACCACTAACTGATACAGTATTCAAAACCTCAATAGGAAAATTGTTATGTTCACGTGCATCATCACAGACAAATTTATCAAAGCTGTAGTAAGCCTGCTCCTCTCCAGGCATTCGTTTTAAGACTTCTAAATTTATAAATGAACAATCATCATTTTTTGGAACCAAAATTCAAAATGTCAGTAGATAAAATAGTTACCGGAATATTTCCAAATATATTATTGATGATGTTTACTGTTTCGCAAATTAAATTATTTGGTATTTCAACGATATCCGAACCGAACTGAGGAAAAGCTTCCGTTTCACCGTTACCGAGTGATATAAGAAACTGAACAAATTGAATTTCATGAGGAAGGGCCCTCATATTTCGACATGATGAAAGTTTCGAAATTCAGACCACGATGTGACACAATTTCTATGAGGGTAACACGTGAACCATGAAGAACAACTGGCAGGATTTGTCTAAAATCACCGCATAACAAAATTGTTTTCCCCCCAAATAGTTTGTCTCTATTCTCTCCCGAACTCAAGTCTTTTAGCAATCTATCAATTAATTTCATACCATAAAGAGGACACATTGAAATTTCGTCGATTATAATCAGTGACGCAGAATTGAGGAATCTACCTTGACTACTGTTAGGACTGATATTTGAAACTGAATTTTCTAATAAAGGAGTTGGTAATTTGAACACATTGTGTAAGGTCCTCCCACCGATCAAGATAGTAGAAGCAATACCGCTGAAAGCTGTGGGTACACAACGAAGATTTAATGAATTTAATTTACGAATGATTGCTGTTTGGACATAAGTTTTCCCATAACCTGCGTGAGCCGTTAAACAAAATACATTGCTACCAGTATCATGATTCAAAACTTCAAGTAAAACAACTTTCAATTGGTATATTTCTTTAAAAAATCGGTTCAGTGGTTTAAGCAGGAAAAGGTTGACAAATCAATGTTTGCAAATTATATAGATATGTTTACACAAAACATATAAACCTTTGCTGGAATCAAAACAAAACAAAAAATTAACAGTCTACGAAACTCGTAAACGACGCGATCATGCCCATGCACACACTCACTCCACACCTTAAATTATGTCTGCTTTGACTATTTCATTCTTGCATTCTTTTATTCTTCATGTGCAAAATATTTTGCATAGTACATCTTTGATGTGTATACAACGAAAATAGAACAACAACAATAACACAGCTTCACGCAACTGATAAGCGTACTGCAATCGAACAGAAGAGAGAAGAGAGAGGCGCACAAACCTCTCTATTCTCTCATTCTACTGCATTCACAACATCAAAGGCTGTGTGTTGTTATTGTTGTTGGAAAGAGGTTATCTTTAACACCTTTTTACACCTAAACCTCTGGACCTATTTTGATAAAATAACGGGGGTTCCAATCTATCGAAAAACACCTTTCAATTGATATATTTCTTTAAAAAATCGGTTCCATGGTTTAAGCAGGAGAAGATTCACAAATCAATGTTTGCCGTTTAATTATATAGATTAGCAAAAATGCATGCACATTCTCAAAGGTTTTCAATATCTTTTTATACTCTTCATGGGATTGAATAGTATTATAAGTTTGTCATGAAGTTTGTAACACACAGGAGACATCGCAGACCAAATAAAGGATATACTCATATATTTGTGATCAGCTCGATGAGACGAGTTGATTTAGCCATGTCCGTCGGTCCGTCTGTTCGCACTCCTAGTCCTTCAGTATCGAACTGAAATTTGGACACTATAAGTCTGATCCATATCCACCAACCATATAAATTTCATGATCCTAGGGTTACCAGGAGGGGTACCTCCCATACAAGACCCCTTTTAAATTAAAGTTCTTATTAGAAAAAGTTTTTTTTTCGTCTTATTGAACTGAAATTTGGACACTATAAGTCTCGGACCCATATTCACTAACCATGAAAATTTCAAGACCCTCGTACTACTATGAGGGGTACTCCCCATACAAACCGGGATCCAAATTAAAGTTCTTATTAGAAAACCGTTTTTGTTTTTTGTACTATCTACTTAAAACAAAGCCATAACCACCAATCTTATAAATTTCGGACCACTAGCTGGGGCGTGAAGAGTATTACAACTTCGGCATAGCCAAAGTTAGTCTTTTTTTATATTTCTTTTATTTTTATTTTCTTTCCATTTTTCAGTCTCTTCAGTTTATTCTCACTGCTCGTCTGTTTTAAAAATCATATCCGTTACAATATGTAGTCTATTATAGTCAATTTTGTTTTAATAAGAAAAATTAGAATATAAATTTTAATAAAATATGAATTTTGTCTACATTTATTTTATTTAATAATTTTTACAATTGTGGAAATTGTAGTAAGTAAGTATGTGTTTTTCTTCGCTTAACTAACATAAGTGGCTATGGCTACGATGTAATCATCGAAGGACGAATAAATTTGAAATGAGAAAATAAGGAAAAGAAAAAAGTATGAACATACAATAAAATTCTTAATTTGAATAAGTCACGTGATACTTTAACCTTGACAGCATTCAGTGCACAGAAAACATCGAGTAAGTAGATGAGATCATCACAAATGAACGGGAATGGGAATGAAACAAATTGACAGGTGCAAGTAAGACCACAATCCCTTGTGGGGTTAGATTTTTTTTTTTTTAAATTCCTTGATATAATGTACGAATACAAGATATCGCTCCTAATCGGAGCATAGGGCGGAATGTGGGTTTAGATAATGGTGATAAAATACTATCACAAGAAAAATACATATTATTGTATAAACACGGATCACATTTTATTATATTACAGAGAGGAGATTAGAGAGCCAGCAAAGAAAATTAAACCTGAATTGAAATCTTTTGCTGCACCTTAAAGATCTGCAATCCTTTTCATTAAAGTGACTTTAAAATTGTACTACAATTTTGTTACTACCACAATATACAATATTATAAGTATCTGTCACACATCACATATGGATGCAAATACGAAACACAAAAATTATGTATCACGCACAATTTATAAAATATGAATATCTTGTCGGAGTCTTCCATTTTCCATCTTTTATCTTCCACTTCTCCTCTACATATTGTGCTTCAACATCTTTTGGATTCTTTCATTCATGGTTTCAACCAAACCGTTTACATCATTTGTACGACAAATGGTTTTTATTGTCATGTAAAATATTTTCATTTTCATCATTTATATTATTGATTCATTTTTGTTATTATACAATTCTTTCATGTTGTTGTTATAAAAAAACAGAAAAACACAAATAAAAACAACACAAAAAAAAATGTTGTTAAGCACACAAAAGTGTCATATAAGGAAATCGTTATAAAAATGAATAAACAAAATTTTAAACAAATGTTAAACGAGAGAAAAACAAGAAAATATTACAAGGCAACATAATAATTTCACTTCACCGAACCTCACATACCTTTTCAAGAAATCTCCCAGCAACTGAGGAAATGAAAATCGGTGCAATTTTAGTCTTGTTGTGTAATAAGTATCTGAAGTTTCTCAAAAATAAATACATTTGATATATTTGTCTGATTATTCCAGTAATAGTATAAATTATTGGCATATCAAATAGCATTTGATAAGTTTCGACTACCACAATTATCAAAGTTATAGAGAAATTAAATTTATAGTACACAATTTGTTTACCTCTTTCAGTAATCAGAGAACTCTGCATTATGTGTCAGCTGTTCAGCTGAATTGTTCATTAGTTAAGAAACTAAGTGTTGTTCCTAAGTATATAGGTGGATAGATTAGGCCTAATCAATTCTCATCTTTTCGCTGATGAACTTTTTTAGAAAAGTTTATATGGCAGATGAATGTTAACGGCATTACTGGGAGCGTCAGCTATTAGAGTAAGATATTTTATTCATGAAGGAGTATGTCGGGACTATTTTTTCCTGTCTACTATATTCTGTGTATTACTTATGGCATATTCGGTGTTTTCTTTATGTGTTACAAACATCTAGATAAAATGATAATCCAACCAAAAATTTACAAATTTTGTGTGAAAGGATCATTAAATATTTCCATGCAATATTTTATCTGTTGTCTTTGTTTATAATAATTAAAATACAAATTGTTGTCAATTTTAACGTTTGTTTGTCAAGCAATTTGCAAAATTTTTTTCAAGTCATAACTGTGTGATTTTCTACTCTTTACGCAGTGAATAGTATTATAAGTTTGTCAAAAAGTTTGAAACACACAGAAGGAGAAATCGGAAACACCATAAAGTGTGTATATATTCTTGATCAGTGCGATGAGACGAGTTGATTTAGCTGTGTCCGTCTGTTTGTCTGTTCATCTCTCTGTCTCTATGTATGCAAACTAGTCTCTCAGTTTTTGAGTTAGAGAGCTGAAATTTTGAAAAAAGATTTCTTTTCACCATACGCAATACATTAGTAAGAATGTTTCTACTATTGACTTAAAATTTGGACACCAACTACGTAAATTTCAAGACCCTCGGATTACTAGGAGAGGTACCTCCCATACAAACCCAGACCCAAATTCATATTTTTATTAGAGAAACTTTTTTGTTTCTTGTACTATGGATCTGAAATTTGGAAACTATAAGTATCTGACCCACATCCACCAAATATATAAGTTTCAAGACCCTCGAACCACTAGGTGGGATACCTACCAAACAAAACATGAACTTAGAACAATAGTCAAAAGATATAAAAGGTGCGTGAAGAGTATTACAACTTCGGCACAGGCAAAGTTAGTCTTCTTAATGGTTTTTGATCAACTTGTATTTTCATGTCTACTTTGTTTTTTTTTTTTTTTTTTAGAAAATTGAATAAATTAAAATTGTTGTTAACAATATGCCCAAATCATAGCCAATTTAGAAAATCTCTCTACATATATACTTATATATGTATTTCATTTTATTTCATACAATATTCAAAAAAGTTTGTGATAATGTACAGAGAGCAAACAAAAATCTAAGACTTAAAATAAATGAAAATGTATCTGTCAAATTGGTGTGAGAATTATCTTTTTTTTTTTTTAATTTCCATTGAAATTGTAAGAAGTGTCATACAATTAATTAAAAATAGATACAAGTAATGAATGCAAAGGGAGGAAGTGACTGAAATATTCTAGGCATAGTACATATGGGGACTCATGATTAAAGAAACATTTTTTTGAGTAGGGTGGAGTGGAGCGAAGCGGAGAAAAGAATTTCATGTTCCATTTCAAGAAACGTGAAATTAGAATGAAACGTAAGGGTAGTAAACTATTTATAAAAATTACAAATTTTTAACTTGCACACTTACTCCATGACATCGTCATTCTATGATACACGTATACAAAGTAGGGATGGACAGAGAAGACACATAGTACTTACATACTACAATACAATATTATTCTCTTTACTTGAAAATATTTAAAAGAAAATCCAAAATACAATATTTGTTATAAATATTATCCCAAATGAAAATATTTTTACTTCAAATACATCGTAGTGATCGGCAAGTGCTCCCAAGGTGCTGATCGCTATGATAGATAGCAATAAGAGGAGAAGCAACGTTTTTAACAACTGGTCGAATTTTATAAAAAAAATTGACGATTGATTTTCTGGAAAAACTATTATTCACATGTGCCAGAACCGATTAAAACCTTGGAGAGTCATCATTTCAATTTGACTAAGGTAATTGGTACGTGAAAGTGATATAGTGAAACTACATCCAACCAACTGTGCCGCCATTCAACGTTTGATAAAAATAAATCTACACCTAATAAAGAAATTTGTAACATAACCTCGTATGTAAATACGTAATTCTTTCGAAATATGCAACTGTCATTTTGATTTTGTAGTTTCTAAACGAAAGTTTTAATAGTATAGAATATTTATTCATAGTAAAAAAGAAAAAACTACAAATTTTTCACGTAACAAAAATCGGATAAAATTTAATTGCCACAAACAACTAAAACTACAATAAATAAACTCACTCCCTCCTCACTTTCTTCTTTACTCAGTTGCTACTAAAGAAACTGTTAAACTCTTGGGGCTAAAATAGTAGTGGAGGTAGAAAATATCAAATTACCACACAAAAAAATTATGTATTAGATTAAGGTTTCTTCAACCCATATAGTCAACATAACCTAAACTAAACTAAGCTGAACCAAGCCCAGACCAGCCAAGCCGAGAAAATCATTTCAATGCCAACCGCTGCTTTGAATAACTTCACATTGTTTTTTTTTTTCAAGTGTTTTTTGTTTTTCTTTATTCCATTTTTGGAACCCTACAAAATGTGACAAACGCTCATAAATCTATGTACGATTTTACCCTATTTTTATTTCTTAATTTTTTTTTACTCAAATAGAAATGGAAATGTCTTTGGATATTCTTATCTATCCCAATACTATATGTGTGCTGGTGCTGGTGGTGATGACAAAGCGATTAGTTGTTTAAATAAACAATATCCTTAAAATATTCTAGTACAATAGATGAATGTTCTAGAATACAAAAACAAAAATGAACAACTTCGATAGAATTAAATATTATAACATCTAGTAAATCAAATATTGCTAATTTAATTTCATAATCGAATTGATACAACCGCTTATTAATAATAAGGAACTGTCGCACTCTTCAGGTTGATCTTTATAAAAATTTTTTTAGAAATTGTTATTATAAGTTAAATAAAAAAAATAAAAAAGAGACTAACTTTGGCTATGCCGAAGTTGTAATACTCTTCACGCCCCTCCTAGTAGTCCGAGGGTCTTGGTTGGTGGATACGGGTCAAACACTTATAGTGTCCCAATTTCAGTTCCATAGTACAAAAAACAAAAAAGTTTTTCTAATAAGAACTTTTATTTGAATCCCGGTTTGTATGGGGGGTCCCCCCCTAGTGGACCGAGGGTCTTGAAATTTATATGGTTGGTGGATATCGGTCAGAAACTTATAATATTCACATTTCAAATGAATAGTATGAAAAGCAAAAAAGTTTGCATACATACAGACAGACAGACAGCCGGACGGACATGGCTATATCAACTCGTCTCGTCACGTAAATTAAGAATATATATACTGTATGGGGTCTCTGATGTCTCCTTCTGTGTGTTACAAACTTCATGACAAACTTATAATACTATTCACTGCGTGAAGAGTATAAAAATTAACTAAAGCAGGGGTGTCCATTTCTTTGGTTCTCTAGGCCTCATTGGAAGAAAACGTGGTGATTTGGGCCACATAGGTGGCGAGCAAAAACAAAACAATTGTCACTTGGGCCGCATACATAATTCCGTTAGGCCGCTTGCGGTCCGCGGGTTGTACAGTCCTGAACTAAAGGGACAGCACCAACAATAAGGATTCCTAGCTTTGCTTATGTCGTTGGTTTGATTGCTTGCTAGTTTTCAAATTTAGACAGTTTTTTTTTTTATTAAATTTTAATGTACATAGCAAATAACTATGAAACGACTTTCAGTTATTTTACAAATAACATTTTTTTGTAGTGAAACTATCGTCCATTTAAATGATTTTGAGAGCCTTCTATGTGCAAGTATAATAAACTAGTTTGAGACTTGACTGTCGATATGCAATCTTTAATGTAATGTGTGAATGATGATTCTAGGTAGATAGGTTTTGTAGCTGCATCACAAAATAATGATGGTTCGGATCATTGTACTGTAACTATGCGGAGATTATCAATACTTTCACTTTCTGATTAAACCATTTGGAGTTCACAAGAAAGAGCACGGGGTTATTAATAACTAATTACCATAGGCAGTTGTTACTTTTCCTCCCCATCCTACATCCAGCTAGTACTGGTGTATCTAGTGAGAGATCCTGTTGAAATTATGTTATGCAGCCCAATATGTAACGTACTTATGTATGCATAAAAATTAAATCATCATTGATATCATAGAATCGTTTTTGCTAAATTGAAACACAATGTTTTACCAAAAGCCTTTACCAAATGTTGATTGATTGATGAATGATTTTCAAAAGAAAGTTTACCAAATTGGAAAGTCTAATTCAATTGATAATTTAGAACACACATTTCACAGATCTCAACGTCAATAAACAAACATTATTGTACCTATACATTAACATACATACATACATTTTAGATTCTTACCTATCTATAGATATTATTAAAAAACACTCCTTACAACTCCACATCTGTCTGTCTGAACGCGATAAACTGAATCACTACCTAACGGATTTTCATACGGTTTTCACCAATGGACAGAGTGATTCATTAGGAAGGTTTAGGAAAAAAGAAAATTCGAAAAACCCAAAGGAACAGTTGAAAAATCTAAGAAAAAACAAACAAAAGTGAGGTGTGCAAGTGAGATGCATATAAAGCTTAGTGGCATATTTTAAAATAAATCAAGTCTTTGCCAAACATCCAATCAGTATACACTAATTTTAAAGGAGAGGCAGCACTATGTCTATCCGGGTATCTAGTAGTTAATAAATGTTACTTTAAATTTTAGCTAATTTAGTTTTTACAAGTCATTTTGTAAATATTTTATTGTAAGTATTCAAGGGAGAGAAATCTTGGTTCGATCCATTATTAAGATACTATGTAAGTGCTAAGAACTATTATACGTAATTCACTCAAAAGTATGTTATAAATAACATCAAATTTAGGATGTGACGACTTTTGTACCAAATTGTTGTTAAGCTGAACAAATAATATAAATAATAATAATAATATGGAATAACGAATGAAAGAGGAGCTATAATAAAGCAAGATAAATAAATAATAAATAACAACGCGCGAAAATAAACTCAACCACGAATGCATAAAGTAGCTTCACTTTGGGGAAATCCTGAAATTTTATGTTATAAGGCTCTTGGCACACCATGTCACATCGTACCTCATTCCATTACCACCACCACCACACATCCTTCATCATCCAGATACACAGATATATTCAACAACAATAACAAATTATTTGTAAAAGGCAAACAAAAACATAAAAAATTGAATAAAAAAAAAATGAATAAAGAAAAGAAAACTGAAGTCAAAATTGTTACAAATTTATACATGAATTGTCACTAGAGGGTTGGATTGGGTTCAGGTCAGGATGACATGGGATGAGATGTGTTGGATTCAGTTCTGGTGCGTAACATAAAGTATGTCAGTATATTGGTCAATGTAATAATGGTAACGTAAGGCAAAGGACAAAATATTGTAAGAGAATATCGCCATGCACTGCCACGCTATTCCAAGCTATGTTACAGCAAGCTGTTGGATTTGCTACTGTTGCTAGCTGGTGGCTGGTTGCTGGTGTTGCTACAGGTTAAGCAGCAACTGCCCTGAAGCCATAAAAAAACACTTTTGAACGCATAAATTGATAAATTGATAATATAAATTAACCAATTTTTTCTTCCCTATCGATGATATGTATGTACATGCAAGAGGCTCAGAACGTTCTCTCTTATGTATGATGGAAACTCAATGTGTTTCTTGTAACTGTGTATGAAAAGTAAGTATATAAACATTATTGTATTACATTATATTGTATTATATAATATCCAATAACAAGGGCAAACGATATCAAACAAATATGGTTCTAGGACATTTATTGGATTCCCTATAGAATCACGATGCTCACAATAAAGACAGTCAAACAGGCAGACAGTCTGTCCGACTCAACAACATCCCACTGTCTGTCTTTCTGTCTCTCTGTCTGTAATAATCAACCTAACTCAACATAAAAAGCGACAGGCTTTTGACATTCCTTTGTATTTTATACAATCTCTAGTATGTTCTACTCCATATGATGTTGTTATCCTCCAAAAATGCTTATGAACGCTTTTTTATAGCTTTTATACTCTCCCATTCATCTTGCTTGGTATTGGCCTATTGTATTATGTATTTTTATTCTATTCTTGTGTTATTAGTCGTCGTCATTCAGTTTGTTAGTCCCAAGGAATAACAAAGTGTAAAACGATTACCATACCACGAAATGTATTGTATCTACGTATACGTGTGAGTATGGTTGACTGTAATATAGTATGTACATATGTATATGTACTGTACTTTAGCATAGGAAAGATCTAAAACACAAAACGTTATGAACCATTACCACTGTGGCCAAAATGTGTAACACGAAACACAAACACACAAAATGACAAAATGAGAAAATTGAAATAAGTGTCCAAACTTTCACAAAGCAGTGAGTCTTGTAGTCAGTCTGGAAGGCACGCATGCCTAGCCAAATGGGCGACAAACAGACAACAAACGACCTTAGGAACCCCATATTCCCTAGTTAGCTCCTCCTCGTTGGCATAATCCATTTTCTCCTTCGGCTGCTTCCATCCCCTTTTCACATATACAATGATGTCAACACGATATTTGTGTATGTTTTCGGTCTTTATACGTTTTGTTCTGACTATTATTGACAAAGGTAAAAGTCACCCTTTTTCATCTCTCCATCTTTCTCTGTTTCTACTTTTCACCAGTTTTCTTTTCTTCCTGTGTCGTTCTCTTACTTTTTCTCATATTACAAAAAGTTCAAGCAAAAGGTTAGGTAAGATTAACAACAACAAATAAAATGATAAAGGTAGACACAACACAACCCAGCACAACAAACAAACAATAAAAGTATTTTAAGTCATAAGCAGTAATATTTATTGTCTTTGCTTTAAAGTCTTATACTACTTACTAAGTACTATGAAGAGCAACAACAGAAAAGAAACAAAAAAAGAAAGAAAATATTTAGTAGAAGACTTGGCAATTTTAAAAAGGTCTAAGAGACCTTAAAGGTTATATTAATTCCATTTATAATAAAATAATTTTGAACAATTTTATATATGTACTTATGTATTTAAAATTGTATGACAACAACACAACTTCTTCTTTCAATGGAATAAGTCCATACAAAATTCATCATGATATCTCAAAATGTTAGATTCCTAACCAACAAAATAGTATTTCCTATAATTTTCCTGCGGGACTAAATTTATTATCTGTTTTGTGAATAATAAACTGCATCGAAAACATAAAAAATTGTGAAAAGCGTAGACGGTAAGAGAGTTGAGATCGGAATGGGTATCAAGTTCCACAGCAGTTCCTTAATCATAACTAAGTATATTAAAGATTGACTTTTAATACTCGTATATTGTAATTTGTAAACTTAAATGTTCATAAAATTTATTGACTATACAAAATAAAATGTAAATATATCAGTTAGTTTTTAAATTATGTGGAATGGATTCATGATGAGTCAATTTTATTTTAATTATTCTTAAAATTATTGTTAGTTGTATAATAAGTTATTTAACTGTGGATATCTGTTAATGTTCCTAAACATATGTTATACTTATCGATCATCAGGAGCCTAAAATTTGATTGAAAAACACATATACTTAATTAAGCTTATTAAATAAAGATCCATAATTTGTTTATATTTCAATTTCATTTAATCAACAAAAATACATGACAAACAAATATTTTAATTTTGTACATAAGTATATACTTAATGTATGCTACTTATGATAAATTAAAATATGAAAAATTCAATTTTAAATTTCACAATTTGTAACATAGGTTTAGAGAGAAACAAACAAACCAACAGCAATGACTATAATAATGACGACCTAAATTATTCCATGAAAAAGAAATAATTATAGCAATAATGATGATGATAATCGAACACCATCTGTTTGCCTATTTTTAGTTCAAATAACCACCAAATTCCATTTATCCAACTAGTGGAACTACTACTATGTAATTGTGGAGTTAAGTTGAGTCAAGAGTATTTATGCGTAAATCATGTACGAGTATATAAATCAATCTTTAGATATGGATGTCTGAGTCCGCGGTCGAGTTAGTTTTCGAGTCCGAGTCAGAGTCTGAGTGCGAGATTCTGATTCAATTTTCAGTAATTAGCTATGCTAATTATCATAATACCTAAATGACCACAAATCGAATGAATTGTAGCTATATGTATGTATATTGCAGCATTACGTCACAATCATTTAAATATTTGCCATGGGTGTTCCGAGGGGTCGCAGAAAGGGAAACTATCCCTCCTTGGACCTAAACTACAGGCACTTGAACTACATAAGTAATACAGAAAATTATAGGGGCAAGAAATTTCTAATTTTTTCCACCTAGTCCTAAATCTGGGGTACGTCTATTTGGTTTACTACACAATAAGAGATAAACAGACTATATGTATATGGAGAGTGACCGAGTGGGAGGATATGGATATTAAGGAACAATTGTTTTTCCGTGCCCTCATTGAATAATTATTGTAAATGTATGGATACAGGGTGTACGGGTGTATGGGAAGTTTATTTAAGCCCTTTGAAATTGATGTTATTGTAGACTACAATACAATACTATACTATGTCACATTCCCATGATGTAGTGTTGAGTATGACGAATATTGTTTGCGAACAATTGAAAATGGAAATATTTAATGAATACTTAATACTAGTCGTACGTAATCCATAACACTTGGAAATGTACAAATTTTGGAAATTACAAATTATTTTAGTGTTGTTTGTGCTGTTACTCATTGTTGTTTGCTATTGTGTTGTGATTATTAAAATTTTAACTCATTCATAACAAATTTCTTGTATTTCATGCTTCCATGTTCTACTTAAATACGAGCACCACTAGAATGGGGTGAGTATTTCCCATAATCTATCTACACAAACGATATTATTAGCTAACAGATGCTCTCTAGCTAAGTAGTACAAACAGTCCCCTACCATGGCAAATGGGTTTTTAATTTTCATGTGCTCTGCAAAAGAAAGATTTAAACAAGATGATTATAGAGATTATAATGATGAAAGGAATTGAGGATTATACACGATAGAAAATTAAATAAGAACAAACATAGAAAACAAAACATCACATCATAAATTCAGTTCCACGGAAGCTCAAATACCTTTACCATACAGTCTACGTGGCCAAAGATGGAATATTGGACAAAATTCTTTTAGATGGTGTTCTTCACGTTTCACGTTTATTTATACATACACACAGCGTTAAGACTTAATAACAAATGTATGTATGCATTTTGGTGTAGACACTTAACTTAAGAATCAATAAAATAAAAATCAGCCAAGTGTGAGTCGGACTCGCACACGGAGGGTTCTGTACCATCGTACAAGACTTTTTGCTTAAAGTATTAAATTATGTGCATATTTAACAGCCTAAATGTATACTACAAAAAAAAAAAAATTGTTAAACAAAAGATTAAATTAAAGATCAATGCTTCTAAAAATGTGTATTTTTAGTATTTGTCGTTCTACACACAAGTGAATTACACACTCTGTGAAAATTTCAACTCTCTACCTACTACGGTTCATGAGATGAGTAGGAGTCGGACGGACGGACGGACAGCATAAGCTTAGTAATAGCCCATTAGCTCCCTATGGGTACGGAACCCTAAAATTTACGAGATTCAGTCGGTTTTGTGATTTTGAAAAAAAAAAATACATTTTGATTGCAAACAATTTGCTTTATTACTTCAAAGTTACATAAAGTAACAAATCTAAATTGTATACAGTAGAAAATTAAGGTTTCAAATAACTATGAGTATATGGCATAGAAAAACATTGAAGTCAAGTTGTGACATCACTTACGAAATGAACGACGACAAGATCAGGCGCAAATCAATTCGACAAATTAAAGATCTAATATGAGTCAGACACTGCATTATTATACTCTTCACGCAGTGAATAGTATTATAAGTTTGTCACGAAGTTCGTAACACATAGAAGGAGACCCCATAAAGTATATATATTCTTGATCAGCGCGATGAGATGAGTTGATCTAGCCATGTCCGTCTTTCCGTCTGTCTGTCTGTATGTATGCAAACTAGTCCCTCAGTTTTTGAGTTAGAGAGCTGAAATTTTGAAAGAAGATTTCTTTTCACCATACGCAATACATTAGTAAGAATGTTTCTACTATTGACTTAAAATTTGGACACCAACTACGTAAATTTCAAGACCCTCGGATTACTAGGAGAGGTACCTCCCATACAAACCCAGACCCAAATTCATATTCTTATTAGAGAAACTTTTTTGTTTCTTGTACTATGGATCTGAAATTTGAAAACTATAAGTATCTAACCCACATCCACCAAATATATAAGTTTCAAGACCCTCGGACCACTAGGTGGGATACCCCCCATACAAACCGAGATCCAAATGAAAGTTCTTATTAGAAAACCTTTTTTGCTTTTCATACTATCGACTTGAAATGTGAACACTATAAGTTTCTGACCGATATCCACCAATCATATAAATTTCAAGAATTTCGGACTACTAGGTGGGTACCCCCCATATAAACCGAGATCCAAATGAAAGTTCTTATTAGAATAACATTTTTGTTTTTTTTTTACTATGGAACTGAAATTTGGACAACAAAAGCGCCTGATATATATCCACCAACCTTATAAATTTCAAGACCCTCGGACTACTAGCAGGGGCGTGAAGAGTATTACAGTTTCGGCATAGCCAAAGTTAGTTTTTTTTTTATATTTTTTTTTCTTTGACTTTCTTAATGACTCGTCATAGCTAGCGGTTTCATTTTCATTTTAATCTAATATTTATATATACATTTATTTATATTCAATACATATTGCAATAAAAGATCATAGTTTGCTTAGAAATGGATGAACGGATATGGTTACATTGATTGTTTTGTCATTTTGTGACTCACAATTATATGAACCAAAATGTTAATATCTAATAGATACAAAACTCATTTAAAAAAAAACTATTATTGTAATTCTTTGTTATAAGGAGACGGTGTTGGCTTTGGTTGTTGGAATATCCATAACACTACGCATCCTTATTCTAACATACAACTATACTACATTATAATATGTCGCATGTCTTTGTAGTGTCGCATGTCTTTGTACTAGGCTACGTGTTACGATGCGTCTTCTGAGCAATATTGCTGTGATTAAGAATTAAAGAAAGTAAAACAGAAAAATAAAAATAAGGAAAATAATGAAATTATGTTGGGCACGTGCCATGTCAAACTATTGTACTTACTTCAACACGCTGGTTTGCCATCATTCAGAGATTTTCCTTACTTCGCTGACACTGACATTCCATTCATACCTTCTTTTTTCTTACAAAAGCACACAGTCAGTTGGACGCCTGACTCTATCTTGCACCATGGAAATAATTCGTAGTATTACAAAATTTAGCTTTGGCTTTGGTGGCTTTTACTAAGTCAAATTATATTCAATAAATTTACACACGCTTAGGTTACAATATGAATGCCCTCTGTCCTATAAGATTTCTTCCTTCTTGTCTTGTCTTGTCCTTTTACTTGTATTTAGATAAGACAGTCACAGACAGTTGGACATAGGGAGAAACAGAAGAACCCTACATCAGAAGAAAAAAACCATCTACCATAATTGTTGTCATTGTACGCTCGCATTTGTCTATTTTATCCACTTCAAGTTGTCGTAGAGTGACGACATCCCGACTTCGTCATCGGTCATGGACATTTATACGCGTATGTATACCGACCAACCGACCGACGGACCTTTAAAATACCTTTATGGCTTCTACTTTTTTACTTTTGCTTGACTTCATTGTGCTTAGCTGCAATAGAATGTTTTTTTTTTGTGTTTGCTCAAGACCAATAAGGACTTAACATACACACAGATACCCAGATCCATATATGTTTGTGTGCATAAGCAGAATACGAGAAGCATATGAGATTCAGCTTGAAAGAGTCGAGTCTTCGACTAACTTAGTTTCATTGTGTGTTTTTCCCTTCTGTCATTATGGAATTCTGGTAAATTTGCTTTTAAGTATACAAAATGGCAAAGAAAAACCTTCTAAAGAGCTTAGTTTTAATTGGTCAATATTAACAAGAGTTTCACTTTGAAGATTTTTTTTTTTTTTTTTTTAAGTATGTATATACTATACTTGTACATACTATAATATGCATCTGTATGTCAAGGTATGATACTATCTCTAAAGTATCTTCCAATTTCCGGTTTTTTTTTTTTTTGTATTCTTTTCTTACTCTTGACAAATTTACCACAATAAAATTTTGAAAGCTTTTGTAAAGAGGGAATAGGATTTTCTGATCTTAAATTTGGAAATATGTGTGAATTTGAACGATTTCATCAAGATTAGAGCTTTATTGTGCAATATCTAATATTCAAAGAAGAAGGAAATTTACGATACAGAAGTTTTTAAATGTTAATAGCACAGTCACTTAGTTAGTTAGTTATTTCGCCAGCCATTCATTCAATTGCTTTCATACATAGTATTAAGTAGAGGGAAGTTTATTAAAAACGGAAAAGAAGGAAAATGCACAAACTTTACGGTGCATAATAACATGGTAAAGACAACTAAGAACCGTCACGAATCCGAAACAGCTTGAACACCCACAAATTGAAATACTCGAATACTCTTGGTATAAACATACTACTGTGTATTGTAGTTCCATTACTTTCGAAACACGTAAAAATGTCAATAAAGTAGGCGAAAACCACCAAAATGAAAAGGTCAAAATGTGTGATGTGTATAGTCGTCAACAACCCCAACAGCAACAACATTTCCCAAAAACGTGGCCCAAAAAAGCAAAAGAAAATACAATGGAGTATATGTTACCGCAAATAAAATAAGAAAGAAAGCCAAAAACAAAACAAAACTAAACAAAAAAAAAATAACAAGAAGGAAATACCTTCCACACCTGCCGGATTTAATAGAAAAGAAAAACAAAGATGTCAGAAATAGTAAGGAAGTAAGTAAGTAGTAAGTGAAACTCAATGAAAGAAAACTAATAAATTCGACCCAAAGTATTGTACTTCTATACTATTCCTACTACTATAGTATGGTAGTTGGGTTCCATGATCAACAAAAGTTCAATAAAATAATAGAAAGAAGCAATAATAATAATAAGAACGAACACCACCGCCATTCCTCCCCAATATTTTGACTATTTTATTTATTGCATTCTTACTAATTGACAGCAATTTACTAGAAAATAAAAGAAAAGCTCCTGGCAATTGATGGAAGTGTTATGTATACATAGAAAAAACTGAGAAACTAAGAATTACGAATGGACATGAAAAGTCCACGCGCATACATGCGAAGCCATAGATCAAACGACACCAATAACATAATTGAGAGCCGCAGAATATGGTTATCCTAGAAACAGTACTTTCTTGCTTTGTTGATTCATTTCTTGACAGGAAACATTGGACGACACTCCTTACTTACTAAGATACACTGTTACAGTAACTTAGTACCTCCTTTTCGTACTTTACCTCCTCCTTGTACTACTTCATCTTTTGTTCTTCATTCTATCCAATCTACCATTACCCACCAACTTCTTCTCTCCCTCTCTCTTGAAAAGACACTCTCAAAATAAAGGAGACTTAGTCTGCCGTAAATTTTCCGCAAGAATATCTAATGTAAGTCCGTCCATCCGTTCGTCGCTCGTTTCTAGTGATAATAATAGCAAAAGAAAAGAAGAGAACAGCCTAAATGATTGCCCATCCTGCTACTAGCACATCAAACACACAATTTATTCCCCAGCATAGTGTACTACTTCAAGTTCTTAAGTCCTTTGCGTGTAGGGTATTAGTTTCGCTTTATTCTCCATGACGACTTCTCGTAGTAGGTATATGGTAAGACCTTTCCTACTACACTACAACTTATATACGAATAAGTACTCTTACAATAAATACTAAACTCCTCGTACATTCGTTCTTAATTGACAGCTAATTTTGTGCTGGTGCGTTATTCAACGGCAGCAATTTGCTTTAATTTATTTTCATTTTTATACTCTCCTAGTACTTACTGATAAATTCATATCTCCTTACCACCCTCCAATAGCAATGACCCCAACAATTAAAGCAAAAGCATTTTATAACATAAAGTAGCAAAAAAATTATAAGAATAATAATTATTTTTATTATTACGTTACTGTTGTTATACTAGTATTTAATTTTTGACCTTTATAATAATGGTAAATAATAAAGTTGGTTAAATGTGGAAAACACTCATTTCCAATTTGAGGTCATGAATAATAGTATATTCACAGAACTGAGATTAACGTAGGTGTACATACTAGTAAACTAAACACTTTGATTACAATTGATTACACATTTTGTTCGTCTTTAGAGATTTGACCTATGGACATAAATACAAAACATATAATATAAGGCGAGACGAGTTGATTTTGCCGTGTCCATTTGTCCGTCTGTATGTATACAAACCAGTGCCTCAGTTTTTGAGCTTTCAAAAAGCTTTCTTTTGCACATACGCAACACATTTGTTGGAATCAGCCGAATCGGACCACTAGGAGGGGTACCTCCCATATAAACCCAGATTCAAATTCATTTTCTTATTAGAAAACCGTTTTAGTTTTTATACTATGGAACTGAAATTTAGAAACTATAAGTATTTTACCTATATCCACCAACCATGTAAATTTCAAGACTCTCAGACCACTAGGAGGGGTACCTTCCATACAAACTCTGATTTAAATTCACCAGAAGCTCTGCCTTATGTATGGTGAGAAAATGAGTTTAATGTTAAGTATATAGTTAAAGTTATGGTCATTTAGATATATGAACTTAGGACAATAATCAGAAGATATAAAAAAGGGCATAGTGCTCCAACTATTCATATAATAAAATATAAACTTAAAATTCTTCAGGTCCACATTCTATATACCTGAATTTGAATATTGTACTTACATTGGTACATCTTATATCACATACACAAACATATGTATTTATGGCTAATTTCTATAATGGTTGAAACTACACTTTACTAGTAAGATTCATAATATTTTAATTGAAAGAAATTGAATGTTGATAATACTGCTGAAAAATATATGTAATATAAAAACGAAGTTTTAATCTTGATTAAGCTCAAGTGACCTGTTATCTGTAATTAAGAATAGAATTTATGAAAATTTTAAAAAGATTATATACTATTGTGAGATATAATGAAGCTCGAAAAGTATCCTACTAATGCAGCATATTGATACATAAGTGTATCAATTTGATAATTCCTGAGAGCAAAATTTCAAGAGAATATTTTGTAAAATATGTTAGGAAACTAACAGGACCCTATTACTAAGCTTACAATGTCCGTCCGTCTCCTGCTCTATCTCAAAAAACGGTAATAGGTAGAGAGTTGAAATTTACACAAAGTGTGTAATTCACTTGTGTGTAGAACGACAAATACTAAAACTATACATTTTTAGAAGCATTGTTCTTTAATTTAATCTTTTGTTTAATAATTTTTTGTTTTTTGTAGTATACTTTTAGGCTGTTAAATATCCACATAATTTAATATTTTAAGCAAAAAATCTTGTACGATGGTACGGAACCCTCTGTGTGCGAGTCCGACTCACACTTGGCTGATTTTTTTAATTCTGCTGGTAGTACAACATAAAAACATATATTTGAAAAGCTATCATTATAGAGAGTTGGCGGTGGTCGACTCCATTCACAAACTTATAACAAACGACTTTCAATCTATAATAATTTTTATTGTTGGAATGTTTTTTTTTTTTTCTTTATTGTATAGCTCCACTTTATTTATTTTATGTACTACATATATATATACATATTTTTATATATATATTTTTTGTTTTGTTTTTTATTTTTATTCTTTTAAAGGAATTCATTGTTTTATACACTCGGTCGGTTGTATCTCGGTTTCTCCCAAGGGGGGTTTCTTCTTTAGTTGGTTCCTTGGGTGGTGGTGATGGTTATTAGTGTAATTTTTTTTATTTTTTGTTTTAGCGTTGAGGCCTTATGGCGACTTGCACGCATCTTGTACATTTATTTCGTTTCAGATTCGCAAGACTTAGTTACTTTATTTTCGGTGGAACAAACAAATGACAAACGTAAATGGCTTTCAAAGCCTACAATTTACGAATAAAGGGAAAATACGACGACTTATTATGTAGTATGTTTGTGGGTCTTCTTACTATTTCCGGCTTTCAGCATTCGGGCTTGTTTTCCTTTTAACTATTCACATTCTAAGGGAGAATTTCGACTGAATCGATGTTTGCCTTGGGAATATAAAAATGACTGACATTTGCAAAAAATTTAATGACATGTCGAGATTAATCAATAATAAATATGTATAATATAAGGATATACAAATTATAAATACGAATTTACTGCAATAATAGAACTTAAATAAGTCCTTTATTTAAATATTGTTTGCTTGTTTGTTTGTTTGCCTGTCCATGTCTATTCAGTTCAAAATTTTAACCAGTCAAACAACAATCAGTTAAGTGACTGGGTTCTTACGTACTATGTCAGTCTGTTTATGTATTTGTGTGTTCACTTTGTCAATTTATCAAATCTTTTCATGATAAATTTGGTCAACGTATTTTGTTTATTATCATCATCATCATCATCATCTAATGAATAAATGAATGAAAATAACAAATGATGTTGAAAAACCCAAAAGAATACTTTGAATGACGCAATATGGCAGTTGACAACTGACAACCGATTCAACTTAAATAAGAATTGACGACGACGATTAACGATGAAATTTCTTAAAGACTCACACAGCTTTAGTCCTTAGACCCATTAATACTGACCTGCAAATAGAATAAAAAACAATTACTTAATTAGTTATAGGAAAAAGCAGGAATCTTGTGTCTCATCTGGAAATGAGAATTGAAATCAATATTTTAACCATCCATATATGTATGTATATGGCATTGGGTAATGATAAATAGGTTTAAAATAGTATATATATAACTGATCAAAAAGATATATAACTGATCTTTTGATTAATGACAATTTAATTTAATGATGACAATATAGTATATACAAGTAAAAGATATTTAAAACACTTTTACTTAAATTACATATTCCTGATTGAGTTTCAGTCAACATGAATGATTCAAATTAAGTAACTTAGACTTAAACTAACCAAAAATAGATACATACTCAGATTTACTCTTACTAAACATCATACAATATGATAGTATATGAATAAGCCATAAGTTATGCGGGATAGCCAACAAGTACAAGTAACTAAACGGTAAAGTAACAATTAACAACAATTGACAACACAAAATTGAATAAACAGTTAAATAAACATATAACAGACAAAGTCCATGCCATACATATACACTATCATATGTAGATACTTAATTGTATCTACAGTTGCAATAATTGTTTGTGTTTGTGTATGCAATCTATCTCCATTTTAACAAATATACATTTTATTGAGCTACTTAAATGCTTGATTGCCTGAATCAGATATGTATAGTGACTCAATATATTTGTAGTGTTTGTAAACATCTACAATATTCCAATATACATAGTATATAGTAGTACAATATTAATCTATCTGTTTGACTGTCTATTCATCAAATGTATTTTATATGTACATACATACATACTTATATACACGGTTATTTGTACGTATGTAAGTATTAACGTAACATACAATGTTTTCTAGAGATGTGTGTGCGCAAATGAAATAAATCTCACGTCACATCACATCAGCACAGTACAGCATCACATATGATTTATGACTGAACGGTCCCAATTAACTCATATTCACATATCGGAGACATTTTTAGAATGAAATATTTAATCATGCACACATAACGATACGCGATACCTGATGCTATAGAGCAGGTTCTCTTCATATGATTTTTTATATCTTTCAGTTTCAGTTATTCAATGTTATAAGCATTTGAAAATATAAGTGATTATATGTAGTATAGACATATTCCTAGATTAATATTAGTATGGAACTTAATTGTATGACAATTTTTTTGCTAGTAAGATATTGTATTGGAACAATGAAACACTTATATAATAATAAATATAATATAATATACTACCAAGACTATAGGCTCAGCCCAATGATCTTGTCATGGGAGACTCTAGTAGGAGCCACAAGCAAGAAATCCAATACTTTTACGACTCCCTAAATCGCAGGAACAATTTAAATCTATACATATTTATAGCACCAAAAATTATTAATATTACAAACAAAAGCCTTTCAGTATTTTATACACGTACCCACGTGTATTGTAGCAATTTGAGTTCTGTTATAGTATGAACAGTTATGGTATTCACGGCGTGTGATGAAACAATGTAAATGACATTTTTAATTAATTGACTATATATTGACTACTTTGAAAGAAGTAGAACATTAGAGTAAAATATAATATGCACATTAATAGGCTATTCACACCGAACGTGACTCGATTTTATGTTGAATCGACCATTGAATCGGACAACAACCACAAGGAAAAATGACAATTGTTGTTGTAGAATGTGAATTGATTCATGTAGATTCAACAATGGAATCGGATGTGAATCAAAACAGGGCTGGCAAATTTCTGATAGTGTTGGAAATTTTCCGGCTAGGAACTGTCACTTTAGACAGACTTCTGCTCTTTTTTTTTCAAACCAAAACAAAAAGCAGCTGATCATGATCCAGAATCGCCGGCCTGAACGCAAAATCGATTCACTTTGAATCAGTTCTGTGTAAATAGCCTATAAAAATCATTAATTACTTAACTTGAAGTAAGCAATTAGCTAGCTACCTGTAAATAATATGAAGGTAATGTCTCTGCTGTCACATAAATTAAACATCTATTGTATCTACAAAAGCTTGTTGCATGCGTCCGAAACTGAAGCCGACATTGAAACCAAAGTTTCAAATCAATTAAACCTTATTGTCAGTTGTAGCTGAAACTGTAGCCGAAATTGAAACCGAAGTTCAGTTCTGTTTTGATTTCGCTTTTTAGGCTGTTGCTACATGCAGTCGAAACTGTACTTTTGATTATACGCCTAACTGGAGAAGCCTGTGTAGTTTTTTTTTTTTTAAGTTTTATTTATATAACCATAGACTCGTGTCTATTTCTACAAAAAACACAGGGAAAATGAGAAAATTGTGGGGTTGTTGTAGAGCATATGTTGTTTCTAAATGAGAAGTTTTCATTTTTTAGGACATATTCACTGTCTTTCTCTTTTTTTGTTGCTCACCTAAATAAACAGCTAATCAATGCACAAAAAGATTTTAAATAAATTCTAAATTGTGAATTTTTTGTTAAATATAAAAAAAAAATACGTTGCAGGAATGAAAAAGGAAGCTGCAAGAACTGTTTGCATACACTGTGAATTGTTCTTAAACATGTATGATTCACAAAATTTCCATTTTAATTTTTCACAATTAGCCACAACGCTCCATTTGTATGTATAATCAAAACAGAAAACAGCTGTTTCTAGACACAGTAACACTGACTAAACGATTGTGTCAAAATACCGATTTTGATTCAATGTAAATGGGCTATTATCGAAATGAAAATAAACATAAATGGCATTCTGAATCACAAGAAACAAATTGTCATTTTCATTGCCACCACCTACTGATACTACAGTTAAAAGTACATATTTGATTCGGTTTAAATCGGAAATGTATTGAATTCGGTTTTACTTGCTAGTGCAACATGGCAGCACTGTTTTCGGTTTCAATTCGGTTCGGTTCTATTTCCATCCTTAAATATGCTGAATTCAGCTTCGGTTTCGGCTGCATGTGGCAACAAGCCTTAAAATTCTATCAAAACCTAATCACTTGCCACTAACCAAAAATAAAAAACTGATAATGAATATCCATCGCAACTTTTCTTTGAAAATTCAAATAGTTTGAAAAATATATACTGATTTGAATATGGAAGTTCATCATTCTATATAATCCCATCCTGTCCTATCGTATCCAGTGCATACATAAAAAAGTATATTCGACATTGCATTATTAATTTTATTTGAAAATATAGTATGTATTTGTATAAACAATAAATAATAACCATTCGAATAGTATAATCACAGACAGGCACACACAATATTTAGTTCAATATTAACTAACTTAATAGACCCATTATGAAATGCAAATTGTATTATAGTTATTTGTATAGTCGTAGTAAAGGGTGAAATACTTTACAATTATACGAAACAAAATTAATAGGCACTTGTATTTTGATGCATTTGTATCTTTTTATTGGTATGCACAGCACATGTGTCCGTGAGTATCTGTTTATTAAATGAGTATGTCTATAATAATAATAACATTTGCATTTATAAATTAAAAAGCAATTTTATTATCATATGACTATACGAGTCCACACTACTTCTTGACCCACAATAATTCCATTCACTCTGAAGACGAGTCACTCATTCAGTTAGTCATTCGGTCAGTGAGTCAGTCACTGATTCACTGAGGTACGCATGCACGCACGCATGGATGCATGGATGCACGGATTGATAGAAACATTAATGGATGCATGACACTACATTCAGTGTCCATTATAAACAATTCATACATTAATGAGTCCTAATTAAAAGACATTTAATATGCACAATACTGCATATGATGATGATGTCGATAACAATGATGGTGGTGATAGTGACCATTGCTGATGATGATGATGAACAACAACATTCCCCATATTAGTGATTAAAAGTCCAAATAAAAATAAACATAAATTGAAATGAACTTATGATAACCAATGATATAGAAAAAGAAAGTGTTACCAAGTACTCAGCACTACAAGAACGAACCTTGAAGAGCTTAAACAATTTTTTTTTTTTTTTTTTACAAAAATAACTTGTTGATAATTAATTGCATGAAAGATACATACGTAAATTAGCACTGAATACTAAGTGGATCTTCTAGGGCAGTCAGGCAGACAGGCAGTCAGAGTATAAACAATGAAAGAGAAGCAGGAACAAAAACAGAAACAGAAACACTACCCTTTATTCTTCATAGGCTCTTTCTTTACGATAGTCTTTTAATTGGGCGTTGGCCTTTTGTTGTTATGAAAACGAAAATCAAATGCAAGTCTATCAATCAATCAAGAAATATTTTGTAAGCAACAAGGGACTATACTATGTATACATAAGTACAAGAAATAATGCACGGAGGAGGCCACCACAATAAATTATTTAAACTAATCTTAATGTAACATAAGTGCATTGTGATTGTGAGTATATCTATAAAGTATTCAAAAGCGGATACTCTATAAAAGTGGAAATAACTTGATGGACGACGCCGACGAAGTTCAAAGTAAGTAAATTTACAAGGTAATGATAAAGTAAACAATTATTCCACAAGAATAGAATAGAGTAGAACAAAAATACAAAAAATATACAATATCCAGATAAACTATACGGAAGTTATCATTGTTTTACAATAAAAAATAATTGAATTTGGTTACACATTCTCAGCCAAAGTCAAAAGATATACATTTCTACTTGTGTCTATATTAGTAATATGAAGAGTTCATAGAGTTCAAACTACTGTTAATTGTAATAAATTGTATTTTTCTATTAATTTCATTTTTATCAATTACACCAGTGTTTCTTAAACGTTTTCGGTCACGTGGTACTTTTCAAATATAAAAACAAAAAAAAAAATGCTTGCTTTTTTTTTTGTATTATTTTTATTTTGACGACGTCAAACAACCGGATGGTTTTTATACTTTTTTTATCATCGGGATATTTATAAAAGATTAGATAAAATATCTAATGACATATTATTACGCATGTAGCCTTTTTAACCGACGGAGGGTTGTGTTCTAAGTTAGACACCTTGACTGGAGATCTTGTATCTGCTGATGAAGAAATTAATTTCCTCAATCACCTTTGACATCATAAGATCACGATGTAATGTAGTCTTTCTAACAAACCACGGTGCACCAGTTATGCGTCGCAGCGCTTTATTTTGTGTTGCTTGCTACCTTTTGATCTTGTAAGAAGCCGTGGTTCCCCATATTTGATATATCGCCAAACTGGTGCCACTACTTGTATGTGTATCAACACTTTGTTCTTGAGTGACAGTATGCTCTTCGCACGCAGTAGCCAGTCCAATTTCCTCATTTTTTGGTTGCAGCACGCAGTTACATTCTTTAGTTGGGCGCGCCCAGTAAGGCGCTTATCCAGGATCAGGCCTAGATATCGAACATAATTCTCCTGAGGAATGATTCGTGAATCGTACGATATAACTGGATAAGAGCTACTTGTTAAAAGGTAAACAATGTGTGTATTTCCTTCTTTTTTGTAAATAACTAAGTATTCTAATATTTGTGGCATTAAATAAATAAATAAATAATAATAATAATAATTTATGTTTTTTTTAATATTTTACATGGATCTCTGAGTAAGCGCTCCACCGAGCATTGTTTAAGAAACTCTGAATTTTATATTACATCGATCATCTCAAAAAGAAATAATGCTGGTACCTTATTACACAATATGCAATATGTATATGTCAAGATATATGTGACACATATTAAGAGAGACATTTAATAATCTACTTTGAGAAATATTCAATAGTAGCTGGCGCGCTTTGCTACTCCCCTGCAAAATGTCATCAAAATGGGCTTTACACGGGAATGATAGAAAGATTCAATTCAATTTTTATTAATTAACACATTACTTATTAATACATACATACTTAATTTATTTTTATTTTTTTCATATTCAATTTAAATGTTTGGCAAAGACTTGATTGATTCCTTATCCCGGATGAGTGATTAACTCATTCAAACCCAATGTGACTTACTTCTTAAGATAAAATTCGCTGGTTGTAAATAAAGAAAATAGTATATAAAAAAAAAATCTCTTTGAGAGATATTTTTGTGCGTCCATGTTGTTTTCAAGTTTTCAACTGCCTTACTTGAGATAAATCCCCAATTGAATTCCGAGTTCTCCATAATTGTATTAATATTAGATCGTGAAAAATTGTAAAAGTTCAAAAGACGAGATTTAGTACTTTTACGCTCTAAAATGTAAATATGTAAACAACACGTTCAATTATCATTTTTGACAGTTATGTTGACAACAGCTGTCAGAATAGTCAGACAAATTGAGATATATATATATATATATATATATATGTGTATATATTGTACATGTATATATACTTGGCATACATGTATGTAACATATACATATTGGCAAATACGAGAATGAAAATGAAAGTTAGAAGTTTAATATAAATACTCCTCATCGTGCATAGAAAAGGAGTTTAGAGACTAGGAACAAGTACGTGCCTGGGTCAGGGTTCATTGTTTTTTGGATTTCTTCTTTTGTGCTTTTCTTCCTCTGACTGGTAGAGCTGTTAGTTTCAAATCCAACCCTCCCACTCTCCACCCAACCGGCCCATTGCTCCTGTTTTGTTCGTTAACCTTGACAATTTCACAACAAATGAGCGCTCACTTGTTCACCAAATTTCTAGTGGGATGGTCGTCGTCGTCATTCTTGTCTTTGTCATCATCATCATCTCAATCATGGTTGTCGTCATTGCTGCGTTTTGTCCTTGGTGTTCTGTCCATAAACGATTTTTCATCGTCGTAGCTCTGAATAAAGCCAATGGCATTTACATGTAGTCGTATGTAGGTAGATATAAAAGTACATACATACGTACATATGTCATTAGCATTGTGTTTTCAGTTTTGTTTATTGATACACGTTTGATACACATGTGTGTGTGTGTGTGTGTGTGTGTGATGAAAATAATTTCATATTTAATTTTTTTTAATTTTATATTAATGAGTTTTAGTCATACAATTTTAGACAAATGTAGAACGATAGACAAATGGGATTCTATTTATTCCAATTAATCATATATTTTTATACCCTATATTTTTTAAGAAGGCAACGACCATGGAGAAAGTTTTTCAAATCATATAAACTGTACATTAAAGGATCAAAGGCAAGTTTATCGGAAACTATGAGATTTAATATTCTAAAATTTAATACTTAGACTTGGCTAAGTTGTGAGCAGACAAACCAAGCCATTACTCACTCGAGAATCTAAAGATGCATATTGTACAAGAAGTATACTCGTATATTCTTAAAATATTTTTAGTCAAAAGTCTATTTCTTCCAAATTACTTTCACAGTTTTGGAGACATCAAAATTAAAGATATAAAATATATATATAAAAAATATCTAGTAAATCCCATGTCCTCGATAGCATACGGCCTCCACCCCCCTAGAAAAAGCAACTCTTTGTATAATTTCACGTGGTTTTCAAATAATTTCTATTTTAGTTGTTGCCAATATTTATTTTACCATATCAATTCCCAACAAAAAGCTATAACAATATTCGGGCTCAACCGACATACACATATTATTTTTAATGAAATTTCATACTACCTTTTTTGAATCTTTGGATTTTTGCTTTAGAAGTGTATTTATTAAAAAAAATAAAAAAAAAAAATTAGTTAAATGATAAAGCAGGAAGTTGTCACTATCAAAGTAAAATTAACTTCATATAACTACATGTTACTGGCTGTATATATTATCTAGATACAAACACACATACAGTACATATGTATGTACGAGTATATAATTCTAATAGTAACTCTGTGCTGTGCAGTAACACATAATGAGGCATGATGTTTGTGTCTAAAAGTTCTTTTGAGTTTAGTTGAGTTTATTATTTGTTTATTTTTGTTTACAGAAAAAGAGTTTACAATTAAAAAAGTTTTCGCATTTCTCATATTGTACTTAGTTTCAAATGGGACTCTATTACTACTATCATGTCCACTAAAATTAAATAATCTACACAACATGTTTCAGACACAAAGAAAAAACTAAAATAACTTTGTCCATTGTCCATTTATCTATTGTACTTGTGTATTAAAACAGTAGATAGCATAGTAATACCCTAAAAATTTATGCTTTTCCTTGTAAGTATTTTTAATACTTATATTGTAGTATTCATACCGATCGATCAGAGACTGCAAAATCATTCAGTCCAAATTTGTTAAAAGAAATGATAAATTATTATACAATTTAGAGTTTTTACCACTAACAAAAGACCATTCTTGAGTATCTTATAGTATATTCATACTGAGCTGAACTCGAGTTCAAATCTACAACAACCACAGGGAAAATGACTGAAGAAAATTTTAAATTGTAATTTTTTTTTTAAATATTAATAAAATAAGTAGCAGGAATAAAAAAGGAAGCAGCAAGAATTATTTGCATACAATGCAAATTGTTCTCAATCATGTATTTCTCGCACAACATCTATTTTAATCGTTCTATTTGTATGTATAACCAAAACAAAAAAACAGCACTCGCAAACGGCGTTTTTGACAAACATAAATAAATCTATGATGTTTTTAATTTGTTTTAAAAATGTTTAGAAAGTGATTACTTTAATGAAAAGTTTTAATAATCTCATTGGTGAAAGTTGAGATATCTACATTTTATAAACGTGTCGAATTTTAAACGTAGCGATCCTGCGGCAGAACTCTTTTTGCGATTGTTTGTTGAGTAAGGAATGTGAGCGGAAGTGGCCAGTGTCAAATAGTTACTTGGCGTCTACGGATTTTTTGGGCGAATTTGAAACCAACCGACTTACCAACCGTCGGAGATTTCTGAAACACTCTCATACATCTGATAAAGTTTATTTATTTCATACTACCTAAAACCAGTAAAAAAAAGACTAACTTTGGCTATGCAAAATACTATTCAAAATATTTGAAAAAATCATACCGGCTTATGATTTTGGGACGCACTACACGTGTACATACACTTCCACTCACTTGAATAGCACCTTATCCTCCACCAAATCAATAGAAGCCGAAAAGTTATATCGAAATTTTTAAAAGATCCAATAAACTATGGAAATAATATAAAAGGGCGAACGGGTAGTGTTGTTGTTGTTGTAACAGCAAGGGAGTTGCAAGTAGAAGTATGCATGCATTAAATAAGGAAAGGGAGAGGTCATACCAGACCTATAGCGACCACTGTCAAGAGTATCGCCTATGAAGGAAGCAATATCTTCCTCAGGTGTCCCATTGAGTATCACTAAGGAAAGAAGACCAAACAGGAGCGGCATAGTTAGGGACAGAACGTCCAATTGGCCTATAGGTGGTATTCAAAATCTCCTTCTCCTTTCCCCAGGAAGTTCCTGCTAAGACCTTGAGCACTTTATTCCTCTTAACCACACGATTGAAGGTGTTGTTTGCGTGTGTTGAAAAAGTGAGCAAGCTGTCGAAAGTAACACTAAGAATCTTTGGGTGCGAAACAGTAGGAACCCTTAAACCCTCAACAAAAATTGTTACACTCAGTGTGGTTGCAAAAAGATCTTGCAGCAAGACTGCATGATTGACAGTGTCAAAGGCTTTCGCAAGATCTAATGTTACCACAACTGTCCTTTCGCATGGCCTCGCATGGTTGAGTCCATTAGCAATATGTGTAGTAACCTTGCTCAGGGTAGGTAGTGCTGTGCCCCTTCCTGAAACCATGCTGATGGTCTGCAATAGTGATAAGTTCTGTCATTGTCGGAAGAATCAACGACTCCAGAACTTTAGCCACTGGGGAAAGAAGTGAAATAGGTCTATAAGAACTACCTAAATCAGCATCATTTCCCGGTTTCAGGAGAGGAATAACTCTTGCTATCTTCCATACGTCAGGGACAACAAGTTGACACATACAGGAATTAAAAAGTTTGGTGAGGCACGAAATCGCTACTGGTCCCAAATGTTTGAGCATAAGCAACGAAACACCATCAGGTCCCAGGGCCTTAGAAGGCTTCGCGTTGCGAATCGCAGCTTCAACTTCACCTGAACTAAATTCCTCCGGCACAGCTTCAGGTTAGATGTTTTTAAACCTACGTATGGAAGACCGTTTCTCTCTGCTGTTAGTCGAGGGATTAAACGTAGTGTACTTACGCCTGCTGATAAGAGAGTTATTCTCAGAAAATTATCAAATTCGCACGACTCTGCTGCCAAAATTAAAGAAAAAACCGGTATTAGTGCAAGCGTTTCTACTGTAAAACAGCTTATATCCAAGGTTGCACATCTTAAACGTATGAAATTACAGAAACAAGCACCACTTAATGTACTTCGTAAGGAATAACGCCCTCATTTTCGCTGAACAAACATGACGTTGAATAAAAATGGCACCGAGTAATATTTTTCGATGAAAAAAAAAAAATAATTTAGAGGGCCCCGATGGATGTAATTACTATTTTCACCATGTAGAAATGAGGAACAATCGTTTGCACAGCCTTGCTTTAGAACTGCAGTTTCTGACTCCAAGAATGAACGCAATGTCATACAAAGCAGTACTGGAGACTGTTTTTTTGGAAATAAATGAACTATTTGGAAACTTGCAGTGGAGATTGCAGCATGATAACGATCCAATGTACACTGCTAGAGTCGTCAAATCCTGGATTGAAAGCCAAAAAGAAGAGTTGTTTAACTGTACTCGTCTGACCTGAACATTATTGAAAATGTATGGGGATGGCTTGTACGCAATGAATCCAGAAAGCAATATACTAGTAAATACGAACTCATTAAAGCCATTAAACACGCCTGGTCTTGCATTTCCTTGGACTTCACTAAGAATTTGTATGATTTTAATCAAAACAGGATATTTGATGTGGAGAATTAAATGAACTTTAATTAAAAAAAAAGTAGGGCTCTAAAATTATTGGTTTCAGTATAGGGCTTTTCGACCCATCGCCCAATGCGTTACAAACATCAAGCCAAAGTGGCCATATCCATCCACAGTAGTGTGGAAAGTATAAAAATAAGACAAGTGATTCAATAATAAACGAAATGAAAATAATGTCTTATATATTCTTATTTATTTCTCTCCATCTCAAACTTTTTTCTTTATAGTACTAAGAATTAAAGCAATTACATATTTCAAAAAGTGAATATAAATTTACCATCTAAATATGATAAGTGGGTGAATATTATTTTATTTGAATGTTCAGTTAAGAGAAAAGTGAAAAATCAAACGGTGTCGGGATAAAGATTTGGTCCATCTGATATGTACTGTTTCATGCATTAGAAATTATTAAAATTGTCTCCATTTACAAGAAACATTTTTTTGGGAACAATGACTTTTATTGAATCATAATTATTTCAATGTTTATTTTTCTCTATAATGTAGATTATAATTACTAAGTATTTATTTAATGCTTTTCCTTTTTAATAACCCATAATTAAAGAATAGTTGTCTGACGTCGTTCTTATTTAGTTTTATGTTCAATCATAAACGTTTCTTTTTTTAGATATTGTACAATTCTTTATAAAATTAATTGCGTTCATGTATAAGATAAAAAGGATGATAGAAAAAATTTATTTAAAAAGTCTTGATCTACCAGTGAATGTTTTGGCGAATATTGTTACCTTTTCTCAGTTTAAATACTTATTTTTTTTTTTTTCAATATAAATATATTGATAATTTTTTTTTTGTTTAACAGTTTTTTTACAATACAATAACTATATTTTCTTAAACTTAATAAAAAGCTTGGAATTGTTTGATGTTGATATTTTTATGACGAATAATTTTTTTTTTGTCAAATCGTTAGATGTACTGTAAGTTGTCGCAAATTGGAGTGATTAATATATATGTATGTATATGTAAAATGGACTAGCAGTATTTTTTCATGATTAATTTACCATAATGTTTTTCATTTCTTTTTATTACTTTTGATTGTTGATATTTTATGACAAATATTTATTATTGTGGTCTACTTGGATTGCCACTTCTTTTAACCCTTTATTTTTTTTTTTTTTTTTGCCTAATCGTTCAATGTAATGTAAGTTATCGCAAAATACCCCCATTTTTAGTAGTTTTTTTTTTTATTTTTAATTTACCAAATTCTGGAAAATTAACGGCATCTTTTGTTTAATAAAACCATTTCCTTTGAAATATGTTTATTTTATTTATTTTTTTGTTGACTTTTAACTTTAAATTATCTTTTCTAATATTAAATATTTTATATATTTGTCCGTTTATAAAACATTATTTAAAAATGGAGGTTATCTGACGTCGTTCTCATTCAGTTTGTAATACAATTCTATTTTAATTTCCTTTTTTTTGTATTACATTTAAATGATCTATTAGTTTTATATGTTATTTTTTTATAAAACAAAATTTGAAAACAAGGATTTCTGACGTTGTTCTCATTCAGTTTATAATACATTTAGTTTCTCGAATGCATTTCTCGATAATTTGATTTTTTTTTCTTTGTCTAATCAGAGATATAAGATAATCGAACAGATCGGTGCAATAATTTCTAATTGCTTCCATTTTTAATTCCCCCTTTATAAATGAGTTTTGTCAATGTCTATACTAAATTGCAAGACAAATTTTGGTTTTTGCAAATGATTTTAATAGTTGCTTGATTTATTCTCTGATATGATGTTTGTTAAATTGATCAAATGTAGTCATTCAACTTATATAGCATCTGGGGACTATTCTAAACGTCGTTAGCGTCCTTTACAAATTAATCTTTAGTATTTGACTACTTTAATTTATTTTATTTTAGTTTTAAGTTATTTTTTTCAAAAATGTTTCTTTGGCTTTGTTTTTCCGTTACAAAACTTATAAAAAAAAAGGGGTTTCTGACGTCGTTCTCATTCAGTTTCATTATACATTCTTATTTGAGCTTCTTTTTAATTTCATTTTATTCTCCTTTTCTTGTAATTTTCGATATCAGGATTTTCTTCCCTTTCTACATTTCTTCACCGGTTTAATCACTCTGAAGCCAACGTTGTCTCTTTGCATTTCTTGTTCTACTACTGATATTTTAATGACTTCTCAGCAGACTGAATTTTTTTTTTAGTTTAATGTTGCCCGTAATGTATTCAAAACAAACTTGAATGTAGCGGCGCAGCACTTGAATAGATTTAATATTGACAAAATTATCAACTCACAAGGAATTATTACTTCTAAATATAAAAAAAGACTAACTTTGGCTATGCCGCTGTTGTAATACTCTTCACGCCCCAGGTAGTGGTCCGATGGTCTTGAAATTTATAAGGTTGGTGGCTATGGGTCAGACACTTAAGTGTCTAAATTTTAAGCAGATAGTACAAAAAACAAAGTTTTTCTAATAAGAACTTACATTTGGGTCCCGGTTTGTATGGGGGATACCCCCTACTACTAGTCCCGTTAACTCCCTATGGGTACGGAACCCTAATAAAAAAGGGGGGTTTGTATGGGAGGTGCCCCCAACCTAGTGGTCCGATTCAGTTGATTCCCGAACTTTGTAAAAAGAAACCTAAGTACAAAATTTCAGCTCTGTAACTCAAAAACTGAAGGACTAGGAGTGCGAACAGACGGACAGTCGGACATGGCTAAATCAATTTGTCTCATCATGCTGATCACAAATATATATACTTTATGTGGTCTGCGATGTCTCCTTCTGTGTGTTACAAACTTCATGACAAACTTATTATACTATTCACTCCCGTGAAGATTATAAATATAACTCCATATTTTTTTTCTCGTATCACATAATTTTTACTGAAAAAAATGTCCAATTTTCATTTGTCAAATGTGAATAAAAACCGCTCAAAAGAAGACTAAGACTCTTCGCGCCCCTCCTAGTGGTCCGAGGGTACATTAAGACATTTATATAAGTATTATTGATTTTTCAAAGTAGTCTTTTAATCGGGAACTAACTCTAATTCTTCCCAAGGATTGTTATTTTTTAATTCTCCTGCCTTTTTCTATACTCTTCAATTGTCAGATCCTAAAGTTCTGGTGTAGATTAATAAAATTGCAATTATCATTCAGTTCTCAACAATTGTCAAAGTTTTGGATTACAAATTTTAATGTATCATTTTAATTTTTATTTATCATTTGTGTTGACAAGGAAGTCACAAATTAGTTTGAAATTATAATTATTATTATTAATTTTCTTCAACCTGGCAGTTATAATCAAAGGATCGAATGGAACGAATGAATGAATTATTGTATTAGTATACTAAATAATATTGTATTTAGAAAGACAGCAAGTGCAAGCAGTTAGTTAGTCAATAAATCTGTCTGTTTGACCGTCCGTCTCTCTATTTATTCAATGCAAAAGAATTGGAAAAACATTGAGTACTAAACTAACACATGTCCATAATTGTCAAAGCCATTTAATGTGAGCCTAACTTGAACTATGAAATATACAATTTTGTACGAATTGAAAAATTTTGAAACAGAAAAGAAAAATAGCAGGAGGAAAAACTTTAAATAATTCAACAAATTGAACCACAAACATAGACGCACTAAAAATCGCAAACAAGCACAGAAACTCATACTACTCACACCACAGAAAATATTTTAAATATAAACGTAAATAGAACTATGAAGAGCTACGATATGATAGAATGTTATTTGGTACTGTTGCATTGACACCTTTCAAAGGCGACATAGTCGATTCAAAATATCAGGAGGGCAACAACACCATTTAGGATGTTATACGATGAAGCACATTTATAGCTTCACACTGCCATACATGTATATGAATGTATTTAGTATATGTGCATATGAACCCAAATTTATGTGGTTAGTAGTTAGTCGTCGTCATCATCATCATCATTATTATCATCGTCGTCATAGGAACATTGATGTCAATTTCTAGTTACTTAACCATACAAAAAATCATAAGAAAGGCGTATTAACTTGTATCTGAACTTTGTCACGAATGAGAAAAGAACCTATTTATGTATATCTGATATGAAATTAGTAATTAATCAATCTTTGCTGCGCTTTATACTTCATATGTGATACTAGTTATGTATAATTTGGTCTGTTTGCCGGGTAACTAGTTTCTCAGATTATGGGATGAAATTGTGTGCATGGATCTATGCAGTCACCAAGATTTATCCTACATCACAGTAATGTCACTCTAGGCAGATGTTTCTTTGTATCTCTGACTATTTTCCAGGTATTTAGTCCTTCAGTTTTTACATGGACTTATGTTCAGCGCCGTTAATCGTAACTACCAAGATCTGAGCTAACACAAGAATATGTAACCACCATATAGGATAAAGACTCAATTTACTGATATTTTGGATCAATTGGACTACCATGAGTTTCTTTAGAAAATGTTTTAAGTACGTGAACACTAAATGGGACATTTAAACATTTTTCTTCTTGTCAATGATGATACATTACTTTATGTTGTCCATTTTTTATTAAATACACTCCAAAGCAAACAAACTAGAGTATGCAGTAGTTATAGTATGTTGTGTGTGTATCTATAAACACCTTACATAATGCAAGTCACAGTCAATTTGTGTAACTACGAGGGCAATTTGATAAGTTCTAATATTCTGTTTGTTTAACATTTTTTTGCAATTATTTAAAAATCGATTTTATCTTTAACAAAAAAAAAACTACATTAGCTAATATCCTAAGAATGTAACTTTTAAGTCTTAATATCTCCACAATAACTTTAGTTTCATTGAAATTATCTTTAATATGTGGTACCAAAAAAGTATGGATGTAGTTCTTTCCATTAAATTTGAGTATAAAAATGAAAAAAAAAAAAATTGGATTTTCATTCCTCAAGAAGTATAATGGTTTTATTAGGTGTGTATTATAGATTCTACCTCTTATTTCCTGTAAAAAATACCAAAAATTGACAGATAATCAAACAGAGTCCAATAATTCAATAGATTTGAAAGTTTTGGTTACAAAAGGATCATATACCTCAACATATCGCAACCACGAAGGATCCATTTCGCAACTGACCATGGATCCATACAGCGCTTTCTGCTTTGATGTCGTAGAAGACCATGAACATTTTTTTCATAGTGCTCTCGATTCAAAGCAGCGCGAACAACAATTTGTGCGCACCTTGACCCTACAATTCACAGGAGATTGTAAGGCGAATGATCACTTCTACAGATCGGAAACATAATGTGTACCGTTCGTATGTTCGAGCGATTAACGATAGCTAACTAAGTTTATTATCCCTCCATTCAAAGTAATGCTTTCTCGGTAACTGAGGCCACCAAAAATAATTCCATTCCAATACATTCGATATTTTCAAAACAAGGAAGTGTTTGTCTTAACAATAATTTTGGTACATATTTCTATTTTAAGATCAAATGAAATTTGTCAAGTTTTCAAGACTTCAAATGTGTTCAGAATTTCGATATAAATATGTAAGTATAATGTACCAACTATATCATGTCAAATTTTGGAAGAGGGAACCACACATACAAATGGGAAACACCCCATTTTTAGTTTTTTTGCTACTCAATTTTGGTTCATTTATTTGGTTATCAGCCAACATTTCTTTTTCTACTCGTTTGTTAGTTTTCAAGTAGTAATATACTCATGTACATGTATACTACATACTAAGACATATGTATAGACACTTATCGTGTCTCCAAGGTCTTATTGTCACCCTGAATTATACAAATTGTATAAAAGGTACGAAAAAAAGAACAAACAGTATATATTGTACATACATATGTATAGGGAAAAAATGAAACAAAATCAAATTGACGTTTTTACTTTTGTGGTGAAGAGAACGAGCAAAAATACTATATAGAGTACACTCAAAAAGCAATTTCGCATGGTCGTTTCGGACACTATATATGTACTTTGAAACCCCAAAAACACATCCACGCAACGCACCATCCATAGAAATGTTGACTGAACAACGCCTCAAGATATGCAATATATTCAATGTCTGTCTCGATGTCTCTCTATGGATCTGTCTGACTGTTGTTCGTTTGTTCTTTTCTCATTCTGAACTGAACTGAATTCAACTCATATACGGTGTTGGTATTTTCCATTTTGTTACAATTTTACCCTAACAAGCCAAAAACGCACATACATCTCATAGATACTATTGTATATTTGGTTAAGGAGATACACATCCGTTACATTTTATTGCGTTAACAATTCTTTCATTTTTGTTCACACTTCCTTTTCTTCGTTTTTTTTTTTTTTGTTGTTGTTGATTTCATTATCTAATAAAAAATATTTCATTTTTCCCCAGTCCCCTCACCCAATTAAACCAGTTTTTCCTATAGATGATGAAGTGCATTCATTTCCCCTTTTCCAGTCATGCAGTCAATCGTTGCCGTTGCTATGGCCATTTTGTATTTTTTCCTTCATTCTGCCATTTCTCTTGTCACTCATTATTATTATTATTTATTTTATACTCGTTGCTGTCCATCACAGCAGCGAAAGAGTTAATAAAAGTCGGACAGGTCATGATGATGGCTACAATATTTTAATACTTATGAAAGGCAAATCTTACAATGCTTAAGCCTCAAGTGTTATGAAAGGCATTATAGACCGACAAATTTATAGAAAAAAAAACCCAGTGAATAAACTTTCAACATTTTTCACTTATCTTAGATCACAGATAAGTAATATACTAAATATACCTAAATATACAACTGCAGTAAGAGGTAAAAAATAAATAAATAATTAATTTTGGCAAAAGCCAAACATTTATCTGGATTCATGCATGCATCTTGTTAATATTGGACAATAATTTAAATTTTTTGATTAGCTGTAATATTAAGAAATCAGATATGGTAGTTTATTTTACCAATTACATATTGATATTGTGACATTTATAACAAGTAGAAGTACGTCTAGAAATACTATCCTGATTATGTGTTTGAATATAGAAAAATTTAACTGAAACACTTAATACTTTTCAAATTATAGATATAACAAAAGCAGGACAAATTAATTTTTTTTTCATAGTCGTCCACTTTAAAAGAAGATTTGAATATACCATTAGCAATTTAATAATGCAGTTGTATGTAGTAGTACTAGTCCGACGTCCACTTAAGAAATCAATTAAGCAATCAATTCGATCGAGTAGCTTTTTAAGCTTAATTTGTTCAGTTCTTCTTTTATGATTTTGAAGGAAAGTTTAATTGTGGATAGGTATATTATTTGATTCGTTCATTTGGAAATAGTTCACAGATTCCACACAGATGACCAAAGATTTCTAGTGATCTAAATGTAAATCAACATTAAGATTCCTGTCAAATGTAAATTTTATCTAAATATGGCAACATTCAACAATTAACCTCAAAAAGGTAATGCTCGTAACATAAGAATGGTTAAATAAGGTTAAGTCCAACTATTGTACTTGGCACCCTGCAAATGAAGAATTTTTATGATGGAGATAATATTAAGAATTTCAAGTTATCTTAAAAAAATAGTATAGAAATTCTATGAAAGTTTGTTATAAACGGAAAATGTTCTTTCTCATGCGAAGAATGATGTCTAAACTATCTAAAATAGGAGGAAGAGCACAATAATGTATTATAGGGAAGAGAACTTGTTGGACAACATGATCCATAATTTGCTTCAAATATTGTTTGTTAAAGACTTAGTGTATGGGGAGATTTGAAGTATATTATTTAATCTTAAAATATTGTATAGAAATTGGATTTGGAATTTTCATTCAAAGTAATATGAGGTTTTAACACTGTCATAGAGAAGAGAACTTGTTGGACAATATTACCCAATATTGTGTCCTATTTCTATTATAGAAATGATGTTACATAAATTTGCATAATTTTAAAATGTCCACCCATTCAATTCATCTATGGTGGTTGTGCTGCGCTAAAAGAACTAAAAGAAAAAAGACTGTGTTGTGTACTACTATTAAAAAATTACAAAATGAGTTAGTAAAAATAAAAAGCAATAACAAAAAAAAAAAAAAAAAAAAAACATCATAGAGCAATGCAAACAACGACGACTACGGACTGTGACTACTACAACAACAATATATGTACAATAGTACTATAGTAAAAGGGGTCAGCAAAAGCACTTGGCACAGTGGAATGAAAATGCTGAAGTAGCATGTTTTTTGTTATTTCTTCTTTTGTTTTTTTTTTTTTTTTTTGTTTATTCATTTTGAGTTCTTCCTCTCACTACTTTATCATAGACTACTAACTACTGAACGACGACTGACTGCATTGAAGTAGCTCGGGGTCAGGTCGAGCAGTAGTAGGTTTCTGTTTGTATGGAGAGCAACAGAGTGTGAGTGTGCTTCGGTGCTCACAATAATGAATGACTTCGAAGTCAGCAAACGTTACAATTGTATCTATGTAACAATAACTGTATTTATGCAAAAATAAAATAAAAGATACACGCACACACTCTCACAATATCACACATAACATTTTATAAAAGTATGTAGTAGTAGTAGTAATAAAAAAAAAGTAAATAAACTGTTTCTTTCACTTGTCTTTTCTCTTCATTCATTATTCCCATCTATAACTAAGAGAAAGTCAACTAACCAACAACTACTAACTAAACTAACTAACTAATGTAAATGGTGCACCTTGTGCCATGATACTATTTTGTCATTTTCATCCTATAAAAATATGCATGCATGCATGATGGTATGTTAAGTATAATAAGTAGTAACAACATTTTGTAGCTGTTGGGGCATTGTTCATAGTTCACCATCATTATCATCATCATTATTATCAGTCATAGTCATCTTTAGCGGTATAGAAGTAAGTATTGTATATGTTAGTTTTAGACAAAGTACAATAGAAACATTGCTCCAATTTTAAAGTTTGAAACCTTTTTGTTTACAATACGGTAGTATGGTATGTGATTGATACTGATAGATCAATATATATTAAAATTTGTCTCAACCAAATGCCATTACATACAAATATAAAGAAATAAACCGAGAAGTTGAGGAAAATATTTTCAATTTCATATTTTAAAATATTTCTTTGTTCTTCGGTTGTTATTGTAAGAAACTCGGTCGTGTATCTAACATATACGATACGTAAATTACATCATGCAATTTACATAGGAAAAAGAAAAGAAGAAACCTGAAATTAGGTTTTTGTTTTTTTTTTATTTAAATAAATGAAAATAACGAAAATATTTGAATACTTTTTTTTTTTTAATTATTACACATTTGTAAAGTTTTGTAAGCTTAGATGAACCGATTTTATTGTTATCTCATGCTTTTTTTTAATTTCTATTTAAACAATGCAAATAAAAAATAAAAAATTGCAGCACTTGTAGAAAGCTTCTTTAATGTTAAATTTAATGAGTTTTTTTTTAAAGTAATTTTCCATTTAACTTTCACAAAAATGTTCGTAGCCAAATGAAGGAAATATAAAAGTGGATTGTTATCTGTTTATATTTTATTTAGGCCAAGATTTATTATTAACATAATAAAAGTACAAGTATAACAATACGATTCATTTTATAATCAAATCCGCACCTAATTGGGCTTAAACTTTATTTTCAAATTAAAAAATCAGAGTTTCTAGCCTCATATCTTTAAGTTGGAAGCATACGATAGAGACATTCCCAAAAGTATTCATCAGTGGATTTACGCGGCCAGAAAGGAAAATGGGTCGCTTTATCTGCCAATGAGATTGAGGTGGTGGAGATAGGATGACACACTTAAGTATTTGATGATCGTGAGACATCTTCTGATTGGGTTACATAGCTCTATGTAGCAAACTCGGAATCGACTATCTTGATAGCATAACAAGAATTGCGAACATTAACATTAAATCATACAACGTCATTCGACCATATGACAATCATGTAATTAACTTTCTATTACTTACATATTCACCTTGATCTCTAGTGAGGTTTTTGCCGCACCGCTTGACCTTTAGTGGTCGAAAAAAAACTCACTCTCTACTTAGAGCTCAGAATGAGTAGGTTTGCTACCGAAAGAAAACTCATTTGACAATACTAAGGTTGTTGAAATTATCTCAACTGCTGAGAATACCTCCAGAGCAATCTCTCTTTGGTTTTACTACACATAAATTTACTATCCAATATTTTTTGTAATACTTAGTTAATTGACTATATCTATCTTTTAATTTTCAGATTATTTCTCGGCTGAAACATATGTTTGAACAATCCGTAAACAAGAATTTATATTATTATAACGATAATTCAGACATAGTCTCCAACATCATACTAAAATGATAATGCCTAGTGTCTGAAGTAAGTACATAAAAAAAAACCTAAAGAAAAACAGGTCAATTATTTTTGAAATCATAACAATTCTCTACTCTATTCGACTCCACTATAGTTTTGCCTTTATTCACTCATCTCACTAAATGTCTGGGTGCTATAGTGTAACTTATAGTGTTGTACTGTACTTTGCATGTAGTATTTTTATTATTTCATTTCATTAGTTTCAAGAAATATTTTATGTTACTGTTTCCCCATATTATTTTTCCATTATTATTATATTATATTTTTTTTTTTTTTTTTTTATAAAGAAGCAAAAGTATCAAATTTATTGAGTTCGATGCCGTCTCGTATAAATATTTACAATATAAGCAGTTTTATTCTTTATTCTTTATATTCTCCATTCGTTTTCTTGGAGTTCAGTTCAAACCGCACAGTCTTCATTTATGATTGTTCTATAGCGCAATAAGTATGTTTATGCATATGAGTTGATTTTATGTATTCAGATTTAGGTACGTATAATTTTTTTGAGTTGAGTTTTAAGTGGTTCACATCTAAAAATATGCATTATGGGACTACAATAACATACATATAATACAATGCAATCCTATATTTCAATCATTGGTAATAGCAAAATGACTAAAGGAAGAGTACTAGAAGAGTCATCCAATACATTTGTATACCATTTTACTAAGTAAGACCACTTTAGTGAGCATGAGTGTGGTATTTTAATTGTTTATATCAAGTTGAAGTTTATATTGATTCATATTTCATTTTTTAATATGTTTTACTTGCTAATGAATGAAAGATAAAGTACCAAAAGAAAACTATTATTTCTTAATGGCGTATCTAATCGCTTTATGATTTAGATATTCTTTCTTATACTCGTACATACAATACTATAATTTTGGAGTGCTCCGATACTATTATTTTTCATTTTTTATCTGTTACATAAATAATTAAATGGGAATGAAGTTTTGATAGACTTTTATATTGTATATAGAAATCATAGCTGCAATCGTAATCAGACTCAAGTCATTTGAGTTAATGACTTCTCATAGTTAATACGGAAGTGATTTCTTTACAATTTAGTTCGGTTTGATTCAGTTGAAAAGTAGTCCGAATGAAGATTGTAGATTGAATATAATTCTTTGAAATAAAGAAATCTTATTACTTGTTACTAGATGCTTTTTGTGCCTCATTTTTAATGGAGCGTTCAGTCTTCAAGTGCAAAATAGTATTAAAACATTTTGATGCTTACCTAAAAAGAGTAAAAAAGGAAAGGAAAACATTAAATTTATGTATTCAAATTAAATTACCAAAGTTAAAATATTCATCGTATATTATTATTTTTTTTTCATTTTTTTTTTTTCAAAAAACTCCAGATATAAGAACAGATGAATTATGATGGAAATCTTAAAAAGCCATTGCACACTGCATCATCAGACTGCACTGGACTCAAAGGATGATGATGAACTAAAACTTCTGTCTGCCAGTCGCCTTTCTTTTAGACACTACAATGAGACATAACGCTTTTAGGTGAACTCACTACAGCAGCCTTTCTATCATATCTTATCCTATCCTATCATATCTTACCATATCCAAACTCTACATTTCACTTAAGCTATTTAAAAGAGAGGGTAATAATCCAATTAAAATTCAATTACTAAATCAAATTTAATCTAATATTAAACTATTAAAGTGATTATTCATTGGGAAATATTATTTACATTTGAAATGATTTGATTTGATTTCATTTTTGGGAGTAAGTCGAGCGAATGAATTAAAAAGTAGAAGTGCATTTAGTGCAGATAGGAACAAATAAAAAGTAATGATGTGGGTGGTGGGGTCGGTGGGAAGGTCGACCATACTCAGTACAGATGGTGGATGGCTTGTGAGTTTTACATGAAGAAAACGAAAGAAAAATAAAATACAAAAAAAAAAAAATAAAACGAAAAAGGGAAAATGAAATGGGAAGTGTGGCAAAAGTTCTATGCTGCTAACCATGTGCAACGACAAAGCCACTCAAGCACCGCTCGCAGACACAGATGTATAACTAGATGCAGTTTACTTTTACATACTTATCAATCCCGCCATCCCCATACCAATTTCCATCCCTATCCACCAAGGTTGTTGTTGATTTCGTCATCATGATGATGATTATGCTGATGATAGCAATCCTAGCCCCTGTTGATGTGTTTCATGGACCAGAGCAAACAAGTAAAAGTACGAATATCGAGGAGATTGCATTGAAGAAAACATAAGTAAAAGAGGCACACGCTTGTAGTACTACTTTTAAATGTTGTTGCACACGTTAGAAATTAGTCGTGCGCATCTCAATTTTATGGTTTTCTATTGCAATTTTCCATTTTCTTGTCAGCCACCACCAACCACTGCCTTCTCATCATCAATTTCCTGCTGCTAATAATACTTACGTTATTGCACCATTTCTATACCAATCAGTTGTCGCCTTTGCCATCAAAAGCAGAAGCCTCTGATGGCTAAAAAGATACATAGATAAATGACAACAAGCGGGAAGAAGGATGAGCGAGGCGAACGTATATTACGGATGCAATTGTTATTGGAATTGAATGCGTTGTGGTTTCTCATTTAACTTTTGTGCAAAAATTAATTAATGCAATGAAAAATATATCGGGAAATTACATAAAGGCGGCATCATGCATGCCACATGCTGCATACAACCATATCACAACAATTCAAATGCAATATCAGCTGCGACTGCAACAGTAAAGAAGTGTATATAGTATTTTCTTGTTGCCTCGTCTTTATGCGTGTACATATATCTGCACCATCTCCTGCACCTCGTGCTCCTGGCACATATGCTGCTGTTGCTCCTGTTGCTGGCATCAGCTCTTGTGGCAGGTAATTAAGCCACTCGGTACAGCAACTTTTGCGGCTTTTATGGCTGCCAGTCATGATGGCAACCATGAACGTGTCTCATTTCAATAATTTAATGATACTTTCTGGCACCATTGATTCATTTCGATGCAAGCGTTTCTTTCATTATAATTTTCCCGTTTACTTTTTTAAGTGATTTTTTGTTGTATCGCCTGACAGCATGACGATTGTGTGTGAGGATAAATGGTTATTCATTTTTATTATTGCATTGTTACAAAAAAGTAATCAATGAAAGCTCGAAATAACTCACTGACTGACTGACTGAAATCCTTTTCCAATCCTGCCACATTCTTACTCAATTCAATTCAATTCAGTTTAATTTAATTAGATTGTCTCAATTATGAGGTCACGTTCTGCATTAACAAAAAAAAAGGGAGCAATAAAAACATTAACTTGGGTTTCAACGGCGATTACATAGTACCTTGATTTCGATTAGCATAATTTATGGTTACATTGCATTTCGTCTTAACAACTTTAATAATTTTCAGCACTAGTTTTTTATGGGGACAATCTTTTCCAGTAATACGGTACTCAGGCTGAAAGTTACAATGCTATCGTCTGAGAGACTAATTTGAGAAGATACATACACATCTTATTTTTATGAACGAAATGCCTACTGTTTCTGACAAACAGCAAGACAACGAACGAAGACCAGATCAATTAGGCAATTAGAGTTCCATTGTGAATGATATACAAACTTAAAAGGAAAACATTGGGTTCGCACTTGTGAATAACATAGCATAACGAATGATCTTTTTACGTTCATCGCTTCACATCTGCACATTTAGTTTAGGAGCTACAATAGTAGCTAAAGTTTTTAAGATTTTGAGATGAAATTTCGTACAAGAAGATGACATTGCCAGTCACCATATATTTATATATGTATGTAGCACCAAGCCAACGCTAACTAAGAAATGGTTGAAATTGAGAGAACTACAAAAAAAGATGCAAATGTAGCAAATAAATGTATGTAAGTTTTGGTGAAACCAATATGTATACTTATAATACATACATATTTCATCCTATCGATAACAGATAATAATATCTTTGAGTCTATTTAACCCTTTTTAACGATAAATGTTTGAAATGTTTTATCATAAAATATTAATTCATATTAATTTATGAATCAGCTTAATCGACTGTTATGGTAGTAAAATATGAGTGAAAATGATACCGATTTGCATAAACTTACAGGAAGCAGAAAACTTGTTGCCAGCCTTATGATGTTATTCCAAGAAAAAGGATACATTCATACTTTCATACTTTTATGCTTCATCATGAGATGACGCATCGGTTTTTTTAAGTCAATATGCACCTACCTACATCCAACTACTACTACAATACTTAGTACCTACATTAACATAAACATTCATAATGATTCGAGTCGAGTCAATTCGTTTCTACTTGGCTTTAAGTCAATATACAATATATTCAAAGTAAACTGAAATTTTAATATAAGTATATAATATTTATAAAGCTAAAGCCTTTCTTTCTTCTTTACTGTTGCCAAGTTTTCAATTTGTATCGTTATCATCAACATCATTCATTCATTCATTCATTGCCGCCTAGACCTGACCAAAAATCAAGTGAAATTTGTTCACTTTTTTATGCCAGTCACCTCAGTTACCTCTTCATTCCCTTCATCATATAATTTCTTTCAATAAACTAAATTTGCGATGTAATCAGAAGATCTCTTTCATCTTATTGTATATACGTATATTTTTGTTTTTCTTTTTTTGATAGGATTTTAGTCTTCAGCATTTTGATTTCGCCTTCCTTCCCTGGCAATACTTAATAAAAGGAAATGAAAGCAACTTGTCATTGATTTGCTTTCAATTGATTTGAATCTTGGAATGACATTAAGCCTTTTCGATGGATCAACATCATACTATACTATAGTACAGTGCAGTATAGTATAGTTGAGTACCTACATAAAATTACAGTACTACGACGTAGACAATGACAATGATGACGAACAAAGAAATTGAATGTGTAATTTTGTACGAAATTCTGCTCGTTAAACATATTATGGTGTTTTCTGTGATTTTTGATCGATAAAATAAAAGAAATTCTATGATAGTGTGTTGGAGGATTTGAAATTTTTGCTTAAAAAAGTCATATATCAAAATATTGCCAATGCCCAGAAAATATTATGGCGCCAGGATTCACACAACTTTCAATTTCATCAGCCACCGCCGCCATCGTTTTTCCGATTTCTCCATTTCGTTTGCTCTTCATCATTTTTATGACACTCATGTGACAGTCATTTGTATTAATTTTCCCTTTCTTTCTTTCTTTATTTCTATCCAGTGTTCATTTTATTGTTGTTGTTGTCGATGCTCTTTCCAAGGTTCCTTATTTTAGGGAGTTGTGGAATTTGGCTCTGTGTTCTATGTGTTCCTGGTTCCGGGTTTAGTTCAATGATGGACGACAAGAGTGTGTTTTTATACGTTTCTGGTTTATCGATTCAAATTGATTTTGTTCCTTGTTTTATTCTGTTTACTTTACTTTATGCTTTTCTTACTTTTCTACTCTACTCCACGCAACTCTACTCTACCCTACCCTACCGTACCATAATCTGCTCTACTCCACTCTACTCAACTTTCTTTTCTTTTGTTATTTTTCTTTTTTTAATGATTATTTTTGTTTTCTTATTTTCTTGGTCGCCTGTCTCTTCTATTGTATTATAGTATTCTTGTGTGTTCTTGTGTTCTTTGCAAACACTTAAAGTTTATTGTGGTTTATTTAGCATGATGATGATGATGACAACAAGAGTTGAGGAGTTAGAGAACGTCAAAGTTGATGTTGCGGCCAAAGAAGCAAATACTTAATGTCAATATAAAAAATCACAGATACTTAAAATGAACTTGTAATGATGCTGTAGTCCATAGTCTACTGAACGGTTTCATTCTGATTTGTCCTGTCAATGGTCACTTATAATGGTTCGAGTACTATTTTGTATGCTGTATCTTTGTTTATGAATTTGAAGACATTCATTATCAAGACATTTAGATTTAATAAGTTAAATGCGATGAAAAATGTTTTGCTATATTGATTCTTTGTTAAAAAAAATAATAATAATAAACGAATTTCATAAATTTCATCTTTCATACATAAAATTTGAAGCTTCATTTAAGTTTTGCAAATGATTTCTTATCTTACACTTAACATAGTGGGAGCAGTGACTACTACTTACTTATGTTAATATTATAGATATAGTATTTAAATTCAAATTGTCTTCAAAATTGTTGAAAGTCTTATCTAAAGAAATGAAAATGTTATACATACTTATATAAAAAAAATATTAAACAAATTTTTGTCTGATATTTATGATTAGATGTTTTTTTTTTAATTGATATTCGATTTTTTGTAAAATCTTGCTACTGAAATCCTTATCTAGCAGCACCTTGACAAATTTTTGAAAAAGAAAGCAGGATAGAAGTTTGAAAAATGACATTAAAGGTAATCAAACAAAACAAATAGCAACTACGCAACATTGATTAATACCATAAAGTTTATTTAAATATAACCTTAATAATCTGCACAGAGGAAATGCTGTGGCTATCCAGGTAATCTGGTCTCCTGTCTGGAGGATTAGCTGGCAGCCCCAGTACTAGAATCGGGTGCGGTAGACCAATCCCATCTTAAACCCTTTCGATTACTGAAACTACAACAAATAATGGAAACCGGACGGATCTTAAGTTGACGACCTTTAGCATGAAATCTAGGACACGAATTGGAACACGGAGCAACAGAACCTTCACGGAACCATCGCGCTTGGCTCAAATATGCAAAGAAGTTGTGGAATAAAAGCTCTGTTTTCTTGGACTGTGTGAAACTAGATGGTCCGACTCGGGTGAGTTTACTACGGACGAGGGACTAACATTTTTATATTCTGGAAAATCTAACGACCAGCCTAGAGCGAGCAGTGTAGGTTTCATACTTTCAAAAGAAGCGTGAAAAGCGTTAATGGATTGGAAGCCTATCTCCGACCGAATTATCACAGGAAGATTCCGGACGCGCGCCAAAAACTTCACGTGCATACAGTGTTACGCGCCAACGGAAGATAGCATCTGATCGGCGACTGATTTCCACGTATTCTGCATCGAACCCATCCCACTCGTATGTGCGCCGCATCTAGTAGTTTCTTCGATAATAGGAGAGAGATTCAGATTATGAGAATTAATGTTTATATTTAACATCTTTATGTGTTTTCTCGCTTTTCAAATAAATTGATTCAACAATTTTAATAACAATTTGTAGGTGTTTTTTCTAACAATTTCGCAACAATTTTTGCCCATTTTATTTAACAATTTTTACAGGCTCTAGTAATAAGTATTTTCAGAATGTGTAATTGCAGAATGATAAGGGTTAAAAATGAGATTTAAAAGTAAGGATATCCAACAGTCAATTCCTCAATATATTTATATACGCTGTGGTTATAAAACTTTTCTGGTTTCGTTGCATTATGAAAGAGATACGTTATCTTTGTTAATATTTATTGGAACATGGTAATCGTTCTGTAGACAATTACTATTCGATGCGATATTCAATTTTCAGTTTTCAGTTTTTCTTCTATATGTATATTACGAATAAATCGCCCAATCTATTCTGAACTCACAGCGATCATCTGGCCATGAGAATCAATATAATAATCTAGGTTAAACGAATTTTCACGGATTTTCATCTAAAATGGGCATATGGGGTTGGTGATGCGAACATATAGCCTATCCCTCCCAATTGTCAACCACATCTTCTCGTACCCCCCGTCTAAAACGAACGAGGCTCTGACGACCTTAAAGCTAATACTCTACACAGAGGAAATGCTGTGGCTATCCAGGTACTCTGGTCTCCTGTCTGGAGGATTAGCTGGCAGCCCCAGCACCAGAATCGGTTGCGGTAGGCCAATCACCTACCCATTTTAAACTCTTTCGATTACTGAAACTACAACAAATAATAGTAACCGGACGGATCTTAAGTTGACGACCTGTAGCATGAAATCTAGGACACGAATTGGAACACGGAGCAACAGAACCTTCACGGAACCATTGCGCTTGGCTCAAATATGCAAAGAAGTTGTGGAATAAAAGCTCTGTTTTCTTGGACTGTGTGAAACTAGATGGTCCGACTCAGATGAATTTACTACGGACGAGGGACTAACATTTTTAAATTCTGGAAGACATAACGACCAACCTAGAGCGAGCAGTGTGGTTTCATACTTTCAAAAGAAGAGCGAAAAGCGTTAATGGATTGGAAGCCTAGGTTAGGTTAGGTTAGGTTAAGTAGCTGCATCACTGAACGAGTGATGCCACTTAGACCGCAAGATGGGTCCGTTGTGAGCCACAGGGGAGGGGCGTAGCTACCTCCCAACCGAATTGAACCATTCGAAGCTTTTGATGAAGCGAACGAGGTTATTTATGCCAAGTTGATATATGTTATCTATACTTGTTAGGAAGGGGGAACCCAAGAAACGTATCCTCCGTCTGGCCAGAGCTAGACATGAGCAGAAGAGGTGCTGGATTGTCTCCAGTTCCTCTTCATTTCTGCAGCTGCGACAGAAATCATGCATTAAGACTCCCAGTCTAGTTGCATGATTTCCTCTGAAACAGTGTCCTGTTAGGGTGCCTATCAGGATTCCTAATTGAGTTCTATCTGGCTTAATACAAGACAAGGATAGATGCTGATTTAGCTTTGGCCATGTTTGCCTGGCTATTTCGTAGGTAGAAGCACTACTCCATCTATGATTTGTGGAATTTATTAGTGTTTCCCTGGCGATAAGTTTACACGTCGCAATTGGGACACCCCTACTGACATGTGGCAGGTTGGTGCCCTCTCTTGCGAGTTCATCAGCCCTGCAATTTCCTGGAATATCCCTGTGACCGGGAACCCAGCACAGGTTAATGCAGAGTTGTGATGGCATTTCATTAAGAGATCGGCGGCAATCTGAGACACTCCTAGATGTTGTATGGGGTGCATCCAGGGCTTTTAGGGCAGCCTGGCTGTCTGATAAAATACATATATCCTTGCCAGAATATTGTTTATCTGCAACCATTTTATGGCTTCATGAATGGCAGTTAGTTCCGCCTAAAAAACACTGCAGTGGTCCATTAGTTTAATGGATTTGCAGAATGAGGGCATTTTGCAGTAAATTCCAGACCCTACACCGGTATCCATTTTAGATCCATCTGTGTACATCTTGATCTGGGCACTTTGTGATGGATCACCTTCTAGCCATTCCTGCCGCGTTGGAAACCTTACAGAGAATTTCCTTTCGAAGCATAAAGATGACGGGAGGCGATCAAGTAGAGTAGGAATGTTAGTGTAGGAGTTCAGTATGCTTGCGTGTCCATACGAACTCTCTTTCCATTGTGAGCATGCTTTGAGTCTAATGGCTGAGCATGCCGCTAGGTGTTTGCAGAAAAGATCGATCGGTGGCAGGTGTAAGATGATGTCCAACGCCATAGTTGGCGTAGTTCTTATGACACCACTTATTGCCACCTCCGCCGATCTTTGAACCTTACCGATCATTTCACAGGAGGTTTTCTTCTGCATCGCAGTCCACCAGACAACACTTCCGTAAAGGAGAATGGGTCTGACAACTGACGTATAAAGCCAATATACAGTTTTAGGTTTGATTCCTTATGTTTTGCCTATTACTCTTCTACAGGCATAGAGTGCCACGCTAGCTTTCCTAGCTCTTTCTAGAGTTTTCGGCTTCCATGTCAGTTTCCTGTCAATGATTAAGCCTAAGTACTTTGTCTCTTCCGATATCATTACACATTTCCCCGAAAACATTATCGGATCTATATAGGGGATTTTATGTTTCCTGCGTCTTGTCCGGATTGACTCCAAGACCACAATCTTCCGCCCACTTGGAAAGAAAATTCAGAGCACCCTGCAGAAGGTCTCTCAGAGTAGATAAGTATTTTCCAGAAACGGCAATAACAACGTCATCCGCATATGTGATCACTTTGCAGCCCATCGATTCTAGACCTACAAGTAGTTTATTAACTACTGCATTCCATAGAAACAGTGAGAGGACTCCACCTTGCGGTGTGCCCCTTCTCACTGCCTTTCGCAGTTTGGAATCTCCCAGATCTGCCTCAACAACTCTGCTTTGTCGATGAGTTCCACTAGGCTCGATTCCGTTCTCAGGTCATTGAGTGCTGCAGTGATAGCCCTCGCATTGACGTTGTTGAAGGTCCCTTCTATATAGAGGAATGCTGCTAAGGTGAACTTCTGCCGATGCAGGGGTCCCTCCGCAGTGGAGATGAGGGAATGTAGTGCTGTTTCAACCGATTTCTTCTTGGTATAGACATGTTGAGATTGAGAGATCATCCTCCTGTCTATCGTCAGTCTTAAGTAGATATCAATCAGCCTTTCTAGTATCTTCAGTAGAAAGGAAGATAGAGAAATCGGTCTTAAGTCTTTTGGATGGGTGTTAGAGCTTTTACCTGCCTTTGGAATGAAAACTATCTTAACCCCATCCCTGAGATATGTAGCCAAGCTTGAGACAACCTTTAAAAATTGCCATTAACTTGCCAGTCAAGTGTCCAATGGTTTTCTGTAGTTCCACTGGGTGAATTCCATCTAGCCCCGGAGATGTAAAAGGTTTAAACCCGTTAATTTCCCATAGTAGTCGGTTCTCAGATATCGCATCTATCTTCATTTCACGACCATTCACTAGACTGTCCGCGTCTTTCTCAGTGTTGTCCGAGCATCCCGGAAAGTGTTTGTTTAGTATGAGTTCTAATGACTCTTTGCTTGTTGTGGTAAACGAACCGTCCGCCTTCTGCAGTAGCTCCCAGTTTTGGGAGCTTCCTGCCAGAATTTTGCGGAGTCTAGAAGCATCGGATGCACCTTGCACATTGGAAGCCTATCGCCGACCGAATTATCACAGCGAGATTCAGGACGCGCGCCAGAAAATCATGTGCATACAGTATTACGCGCCAACGGAAACTTGGAATTACACTGACAAAGACGCTTTCTACAGCCTCTTGACAAAAGTTACTTCGAATGTCAACAAAGGCGACATCATGCTGTTGACCGGGGACTTTAACGATCAAGTTGGTCCCGGCAACACCAACTTGGAACAGGTGATGGGACGCCACGGTATGGGAAGGTTGACTGAGAATGGGGAATTATTCACGGAGCTGTGCTTCAATAAAAATCTCGTAATTGGGGGCACCATCTTCCCTCACAAACGTATACAAAAGGTAACGTGGGTATCACAAGACCATTTCACGGAGAATCAAATTGACCATATCGCGATCAGCCGACGGAGCCAGCGACTATCATATACTGATTGAAAAAATTCGACTTAAAGTAGAGGCTGTTCCCAAAAGCTTGGACCAACGAACTCAGAGAAAATTTGATGTCCGCAAGTTACAAGACTCGACAGTGCATCAGAAATTTACAGAAAGTCTCGGGAACGCCATCGATAATCCATCTGAATAATCTCATTGGAAATCAATAAAAAACATCTTTAATGAAGCTGCAAAAAAACATATTGGCTTCCCTGAGAAAAACCGCAAGCCATGGATTTCGAACAAAACCTGGGAATTTATATAACTGCGCAAACAGGCAAAAGAGCAACTAAACGCGGCCAAAACACGGAGGGTGAAGGCGGGTGAAGTTTAAATCATATAGCCAAGCCGATCGCGAAGTTCAATGCAGTGCGAGAAACGATAAACGAAATTGAACAGATGACCTAGCCCGGAAAGCTGAAGAAGCCGCCGCAACTAACCGCAGCAGAGACTTGTACATGACAACAAAGAAGTTAACCCAAATGAGAAACTCTTCTTCCCTGCCAATAAGGAACGCTGACGGAGCGCTCGTTACAAAGGCAGATCAACAACTGGTCATTTGGACTCAATACTATGCAGACATGTATTCTAAAACACCGATTGATGTTGTATTTTTCCAACAATGTGTCAATGCACAACGCACGAGGAAAGAGTTGATATTCCAACGGATTGTCCAAGCACCTCTGAGATCGTAGCGGCTATAAAGTCCCTTGAAAGCAACAAAGCTCCTGGGCAGGACAATATCTCGCTTTAATTGCTAAAAGCTGAACCCGAAACCAACGCAAGAATAATATACCCCTTAGTAGAAAGATTCTGGGCCAACGGTGACCTCCCTGATGAACTCAAAGAAGGTGTGATTGTTTAAATCCTAAAGAAGGGTAACCTTACAGAATGCAAGAATTGGAGGGACATAACCTTGCTCAGTATGATCAAAATAATTGTGCAAATCATAAACAAAAGACTTTCCGTTGTTCTGCAACCAGAACTCAGACAGGGACAGGCAGACTTCAGAGCAAACCGATCATGCATCGATCACATCAACAGTCTTCGAGTTGTGTTGAGCAGTCAGTTGAGTGGAGGACCCCACCCTACATCGCCTTTATCGACTTTCAAAAGCGTTCGACACGATACATGACGGTGCTATTCGTAGCTCCCTTAAATGCAAAGGGGTCCCATCAAAACTAAGTAAACTCGTTGAGGCACTCTATACAGACGCAGGTTGTCGGATAATGCATAAACAACTTCTAGGTGACAGAATTAAGGAGTTAGCAGGCATGCGACAAGGCTGCGCTCTTTCACCTCTGCTGTTTAACATCGTACTGAACGTCATTATGAAAACCACCACGTCACCTAGAAGCGGTATTGCTTGGGGTCTGCAAGGTCGTCTGGCGGACCTCGACTACAACTTGGAACTCTAGGAATCATATATATATATAAAGTTTATTAAGAAATATAATCGATTTGCAACAAACCTAATAGATTTTATGCAGTGTCTAAGTTTTTATATATACATAAGAACGATAAATACATAAATATATGTTGCTACTCATACACATTTCAATTTTATGATGCAAAAAGTATAAGGCTTGTTAACATCAAATCCAACCGATTTATGTATGTATAATTTATAGGTTTCTTGGGTTACAAACATCATGAGAATGTGATTATACTATCTATATCATGAGCAATAGGTATAATGGAGTAATGAGTAATGTATTCCGGATTGAGTTAAGGCCTTTTTGTTTTGCCTTTCATATGAAAACATTTTTATTCATATAAATCATTACTAACACGCAGTACTTACTTGCTCTCACTCACTTTTAGTATGCTTCTTATATAATTATTGTATTTATACTATTATAATATTATTATAAAGGCCCTGAGAAAAACCTCAAATGGTAATAAAAACTGGGAAGTCGAAAGAAACGTGAATTAAATGTTATAATAATAAATAATATTTATGCACTAATTGCACGAAATGTTATAATGAAATGTACATACATATAATATTACGATTTCGGTTAGAGCGTTTTAGAACGTTTTGTCGTCGTTTGGAGTCGAAATGAATTTTAGAACACAAATACATATGCATGTACGAGTATTTCAATTTTTCTGTATACAAGAAATGTGATGAACTATTTATACAATAAAAAATAACTTTAAGAAGAGAGTAAAAGTGAAATGTGAGTACAATATATGTTATAAACAATATGTATATGAAAAGAGCTCGTATAAAAGATTCAAGATGAAGTCGAAGTATCCCCCTTAAATAAAACGAACAAGCCGAACCAAACCATAAGAGGAATGTATTACTGGTACTGGTGTTGATACTGATACAACCATGGCAGTTCATTAAGATAGAGCTGACTGAAAATAATATTTAAAAATCATTTTAAATAAAACACACGAAGGGGAGATAATCAAAAAGAAAAAAGAAAAGAAGAAAAGATTTCATGGCGCCAAACCCCATTTTCATACGTTTCTCTGCAAGTTTATTTTTTCTTTCTTAAAATCAAATTAAACTCAAATGCACAAACAGCAATACAGAGACACAAATAGAAATTTCAGGGTGTTATCTTCTTATTCTTGATGACTTTGTCATTGTTCCTTATATTCCTGTATGTAATGTATACAGTGTTGTGTGTGACGTGTGCGATGTGTGTATTTGTCAATCAACTCGTAAATGAAGTCTAGACGACTGTTTAATGACTATGTTCATGAAGCTGGCGATGATGACGACGACGGGTAAGATGAAGATGACGATGACAGCGACAAAAATGATGATTGTGACAAGATGAGAACAAGAGATCCTCAAGAGTTGCCAGGGCACAGCTTCAATGAATTTTTTTCTGTCGAATATGGGCTACGAGTATACCCAAACCATAACCATATGCAAACCTATAAAATCAGGCACGTTAACCGTTTGTCCCCTTTTGGCCCAATCCACAATAGAATATACAAAAAGTAAAAGTGTAAAAATTGCAAAAAAAAAAAAAAAATTAAAAAAAAAAAAACAAAGACAAAGACAATGAAGCATGTCACAACATAAGAAGGTAAGTAGATGACACACGAGTGCTCAACTAAACAATTAAGTGAAAAAATTATTTCGTGCTGAATAATGTGATATTCGTTACTATTCTACTATGATTATGCTATTCTACTATCTGTTATAACATTTATCCCACATTTAACTTAAACTTTTATTATAACACTGAACCTGGTATACCTTTTTTTAAAAAAAATTGGTACCTTCAAAAAGTCAATAATGCATTCCCATCCTTTTTAATTGATTTTCAGAAATGGTGTCAACACTGCTACCTAAAATGGCTTTCTGAGCCACCTGCAATAATATATATAACATTAAAATATGAATTATATTGAAGCTATAGAGTAACAGGCATATCACCAGGAAATTTAGTACTTTTAATGCCTCCCGGAGGGGCATTGAGGATGATGTGTGGTAATCACATATACATAGGTCCTAAAAACCCGGTTTATTAAAAATCACTATTCGTTGATCGTTTCTTTCCATTAACGGCTACATAACAACTAAAACCAACTCCGGTATGCACTGAATCAGTTACACTTGGCGGTAATTTTGTGTGTTGCAGCATTCTCTTCTTGTAAGTTGTAAACTTAATTTGTTATTATCGATTATCTGGTAGACGCAGAGTGACCCTCATACCTTTTTATACTACATATATACACTATTAATGATTTTTCGCAAGTCTCAATTGGATCTACATCATGGCAACAAATCCAAATTATACTGATATCACACAACTTCATTTACTTAAACATTTTGACTTTAAAATTTCAATCGACTGATCCACTGCAACCAAAATTATTACAAGTTTCTTGTATGAGGACCTCCTTTAAGTTTTTAATTTTATTTGCAAAAGCAACACAAGAAGTCATCACTATGTCACGTGGCAAGGATGCCCCTAGCTTCTTATATTGTTTTACAGAATGTTACTTTAATTCGCGGTATATGTCCAATATTTTAAAACAATTATGTAATTCGTTTTATCATAAAAAAATAGTGTTTCAATATTATAAAACTTTCTCAATTCAGTAAAGTTTGTTTCTTTCTAATCAGAAAACGATATAGAATTAAAAAAAAAAAACATCTAAGAAGAAATCAGTAAAATTAAGCGCAATATTATCACAGCGCACATAACCAGATGTTTGTCGTAATAAGCAAAGGGAATAATGAAAATGAGTTGAAAGTGTACAAAGGTATGTATGGTACAATAAGATAGATGCTTGTCAATCAGAGAGACGACAGACTGACAAGCTGACTAAACTCGTAGTATAGTACTTACAGTGCCGCCACCCTCTCATATTGATGCCATCATCAAATAACACAAACAAGTATAAAGAATTTTAATAGAGTGTTTAGCATATGTAATCAACCCCTGTATTTACCAACATCCCATCCATTCACTCATTCATTCATCCATCCATACATATCATTCTCTTCCAAACTCCACTTCACTTCTATGTTAGCGTACCAAACAAAAAAAAAAATATATGTATATATATATAAATATAAAAACCGTAGTAGCATTAAATGGAGTGCAGAGGAGAGGAGAGGAGAGGTGAATCCATAAAACCAAACCAATTTCAATTTCCTAGAGACCCCGCACTCCTCCGTTATTCTTAACAAACACATTGTAAATATTTTAAATTTGAATTACGTGCGCTGTTTAACAAACATCAAGGACGACAAGGAGCACTAAAGCCAGCAGCAGAAACCTTCTGGTATCAGTGGATATATCCGTGTTACTTCTATGCCATGGTAGGCCAGGCCAGGATGATGTTTCTTGTCTTTTACACCGTGTGAACATAGGAGAGCTGACTGACTGCTTGCGTTTAAGGGAATTTTAAACAAAAAAATAAAAAAAAATATGTATAAAGAAAAATAGAGCCAAAGCAAAAAGTTAAAAATACCAAAAAAAAAAATATTGTAAAAGAAGAAAAATTACAAAATTTTTTAGAGCATTGTCGAGAGGTGATGATGGCGGCGACGGTGGATTGCACGGACTCAAAAACACCAACTGAGAGATACAAAAACACATTTCGACACATAGTCTTCTACACTATGTTACTATAGGTACTATACTATACTCCAATAGAAGGTAGATATGTGGTAATTAAAAAGTGATGAACGAGGGGAGCGAGGGGAATGTAAATAAGGAAAGCTCTGGGAACTCACATCAAATGTAATTGACTTTGAAATGTAAGACAAATGTCTGCTGCAAATGAAGATGAAGAAAGCAAAACGAAAATTCTACACAAAAAAATGAAACCCAAAGGAAAAGTTGAAAAGGAAAACGGAGCTCACTAGTGTATCTGTGTGCTTCTGAGTATTTGTGTATCTGAATGTGTTGAAAGCAAAGCTTTTGATTGATGCATGCATGTGTGTATCTGTGACTCTGTCCCTGACTTAAGTTGCCTGTAGGCTTCAATTGTCGTCCAATTGAAGTCTTCAGAAAAACACAAAAATCACAGAAAATGTGACTCACACATCAGTTGCAGCCAAATCAAGTCAACCCGAGTCGTATTTAAACAAATTAAATACCATCGAATAAAAGACTTTGAAAAGTGCAATACCACTTCAAAAAAGTAATAAAGAAAGACATTGGGTATAAAACATATAACAATGATACTTGCTCTCCTGTAATTTCCAAGAATAAGAAAAGGGCAAAATCTAAGAAATACCTATTCTGATCAACTCAAAAAATTCAACTGTAATCATGAAGAGAAGAAAAAATTATAACAAAAAGATATAAAGTAAAAATTAAAGTGACTATGTACTACTGAACTGAGAACAGGGTTGCTGATGTTCTTTAGGGGTTATGGATATAATCTGCAATGTGTTATGTCTTTTTCGTATGTGTCCCATATGGGGTTGATTTGTTGGCAACGTGCTTATTGAACTCTTATTATGTAATTTTTTTTAATATTTTCTGAAAATGCATTCCGGCAACGACATCAGCAACCACAATAAAATGCAATAAAAATAGTGTATAAAAGGTGGTAGATTGGTTAGGCAATATTAATGTCAGTGGTAAGCGTGGGTGGATGATAGAACTCCAAACCAAAACTCACCACCATATTATATGGGACATAGAAAAAAAATATGCACATACACAGATGAAAAAGAATTTTCACCTAAAACAATAGGGGTTTTTTTCATAAAAGTCTTTCAGAACTTCTCGAACAATGACGCTTTTTCATAATATTGAAATGACCTGTGCTTTTTATAATCTTTTTATAGCATTCTGTTTTGAAACATACATAGAAAAACAAGAAAGAAACTTGTTTAATTAATTATCCCCATTCATTGAAATGTGAACGGTAATGTTTTGTAGTGAAAATATATATGCACCGGAAGGAAATTTCTACAATTCAGTAAAAATTTGTTAGCACATCACTATCATGAAGCGACTGATAAATAAGAATATATTCCATCAATTGATTCCAGATAGAAGGTCTATAAGAATGATATTGTGCTTAATAATCGCTAGATACAAGACATATTGTATTTTCTATAGGAGAACATTAAAAAATATATGTATATTTATATGGGACATAAACCTAATCTCAATTATGTTTTCCAGAAAGACTAAATTTACTAATGTTGATCTTATAAAACATCCACGATTTCTATAATCGACCAAAATGGTGTTAAGTAGCACAGCCATGGTAGTTCGTAGAAGAAATTTTGGATATGATTTAAAAAATATAACAGATTTATATAATATTTCTCACAACATTTAAGGTAATCATTAAAAAAATAATAATCTTTGGCTATGCCGAAGTTATAATATTTTTCACGCACCTTTGGGAGAAAATTTATACTTGAAATTTACATGGTTGGTGTCAATAGAAATAAAAACAAAAAAAAATTCTAAAGGGCAGACGGATATGGCTAAATCAACTCGCTGTCGCGCTAATCAAGAATATGTATAATTTACGGGGTCTCCGATGTATCCTTCTATGTGTTACAAACTGTATGACAAACTTATAATACTATTCACTGCATGAAGAGTATAAAAAGAATTATTTAATTACTCACTATATACTACGAGTATACTATTATTACAGAGCATCGGAAAAGAAATAAACTTGTAACCTATGTATGTACCTAGTACAAAACAAATCAAATCGTAAATAAAGTAATCAAGTATAGTATGCAATACTTTGAATAGCGATCGATAACCACGAAACTAAGAATGCTATCAATCTTTGGCAATGCAATGTAATGTTTAATGGTGTTACCGTGAGAACAAATAAACATACAAAAAAAAGAAAAAGATATGTATATATTTTTAAAGATATAAAAGGTATCTATCTATAGGTAGCATATATATTGTACATACTTATATCGATGGAAATATCAAAATTCCTCTTCGTGTTTATTGCTTTTATTCTCGCTTTCTTTAATGCATATCTAGTATCCTTCTCATGTAGCATAGAAATGTATTTATATACAAATTTATTTATAAACATAGATTTGGTTTTTTTTTTTTTTTTTTTTAATTTTTGAATTTGGTCTTTTGTTTTCGTTTCATTTTTACGCCGAGAAGCTCGTTTTTCCCAACTGGAACCTAATGAAATAACAATCAAATTAAATGACATTCGTTTCTGTTGTTTTCTGGTAGTTACCATTCAAAGAAATCTATACCATTCAGCCTACTTACCCTAACTTCCTGATCTGTTTAAATCACATATTACATTGCTTATACTATTTAGCTGTGTGTTTTAGTCTTTATTTTCTTTATATTTTTTTTTCTTCAGCTAAATTTCGTAATTTTAGAATGAAAAGAAAAGCCTAGATTTTGGTTGCTTCTTCTTTTTCTCCTACTATATGCCCGTAGAAATGGGGAAAAAACCTCCTCTTCTACACCCAATATTCCCATTCACTATGATGATGTCGATGATGATGTGGATGTGGATGTTGATGATTATGAGCTTAACTTCTTGGGCGTGTGAGAAATAATAAACCCTTACCATGGGTTGTCCCCTTTAATACCGGAAAGTACTCGTATTATGTAAATTACTGCAGTGCATTAAAGGGTTCAAAAAGCCGCATAAAAATGCAAATAACAAGAGGAAAAAAAGAAAGGAAAAAGGCCTCAAAAACCATTTGAATAACACCGACAACAACAAAAATCGTATAATGGAATGAAATTATATAAATTAGTTTGATTTGGAGTTTTCTTTTTGCTCTTCGTGGAAGTAATACATTTTTATAACTTTATTTATTATTGGGAATTTCCAAGAGATTAAATAACCTTCACCAATAAAGAATGGAATTATAGAAATTAAAAGAAATTCTGGTGTTTGAATAATTTCAAACACAATGTGTACAAAACTGTATTCACATAGCCTTGATCTGCAAATAATTCTTGCAACTCCCTTTTTCATTCTAGCTACGTATTTTATTAAAATTTTAACAAAAATTTCACAATTTGGAATTTACTTAAAATTGTTTTGTGCCATAACCAGCTGTTTAATATTGGCGCGCAACGAAAATCCCCTAAAAAGTTACCAAAACCAAAAACTTGGTAACAATGGCAGCAATATACCCATCACACTGCACAGTGATCAGCATTAAACCTGTGATCATGCAGAACTCAAGCAGAATACACGATTTCTCAAGAACCCTTGCATAACAACGTGTTCTGATGGCAACAACAACAGGGAATATGAACAAAATTTGTTGTTGTTGTAGTAGTAGTGAGAACTCTGTGTTCTGCATGAACTCAGCCAGAACTCAGTTTTAGCGGTGGTCACTCTGCGACAGTGCTGCCAATTTTCTGGTCATATCCGCCTTTCTCAACATTAAACAGCTGATTAACAATTTGAAGATTATCTTAAATTGTAACTTTTTTAATATTAATAAAATAAGTAGCAGGAATGAAAAAGGAAGCTGCAAGAATTATTTGCATACAATGTAAATTGTTCTCAATCATGCATTTTTCACACAATTTTAGTTTTAATTTCTCACAATTAGCCAAAACATTCTATTTGTATGTATAACCAAAACAAAAAACAGCTGTTCAGAACACTAACACGACACTCTAAACATTAAACCAGAACCCAGCGAGTTCTGCTCACTATGAACTGGCTATAATACAGAGTTCAGCTCACTGTGGAAAGGCTATTAGAAACAACTTAAGCCTTGTTGTCACCGAAATTGAAACCGAAGTTATAGTACAGTTTTGATTGCGATTTCGGTTCAGCTTCGGCTTGCTTGGAGTGTTGCTACATGCAACCAAAACCGAACTTTTGACTATACCCCTAAATTGTCAAGCCTGTTTTGTTTTATTAATGTTTTTATCATAGTACAGTAAATTGCTTATACAACATGGCAGCACTGTTTTCGGGCCAGTTCGGTTCTGTTCTGTTCTATTTTCAGTCACAAATTTACTGAATTCAGCTTTGCTTTCGGCTGCATGTGACAACAAGGCTTAAGACTCGTGTATAATTCTACAACAACAAAGTTGCAAGCGCACAAAGTCATCTGTTATGCACAACCATTCTGATTGGCTTGCGATTAAGGAAAGTATTTGTTTAAAATATGATTTTTTAATAACACGGATTTGGCTGCTGAAATTACGAGACTTGATAAGGATTTAGATACTAGATAGTACTAAGGGACTGATAGAGATGTATCCATGGTACTATCTTCCACATACTATCCATAAAATTTTGATACATTCTCCTGACATCATAGAACACGTGCTAGGATCGATTGGAAAGCTTTCCGAGGAAGCTGCTGAAGCTAAAAACCAAGACAAAAAAAAAGTTAAGACTCCAGCACACGCGTAAAATTTCACGCGTTTCAATGAATACAAATTTTATAAATAGATTGCTTTTAAGCTCAAATCGGGAGAAAGAAAATTACAATGTAACCAAAAGACAACTTTAATGAAATCAGTTTTTAAATTGCTGGAAGATTAGTCTTAAAATATAATTTTTGTTATAAATAGTATATTTTATACTTATAAACTATGTATATTTTAATTTTAGAGAAGAAACAGTCTGGCACAAATATTTTAAAATTTCCTTACATGGAGGTGGGTTTTTCCAACCTCGTTAAGTTTTCAATTTTGTTTTTTCTACATTAAATAAATAAATTTACATAAATGTAAAGAATAAATTGCGTTTAAAATTTTTCTTATTGAAAGTGGGTGGGGGGGGGGGTGGTTTGGTGTAGAGGTGTCGAATCACCCCCATTTTGCCATTATATACTTCTTACCATAAACGATAGAACAAAAAAAAAAAAAAAAGTGGGTGGTGGGGTGGGTGTAGAGGGGTCGGACCACCCTTATTTTTTCACTCAATAGTTTTTTCATTTATATAAAGACGTAACCAAAGATTCATGTTAATATCTCCACTGGAAGTAGTTTTGGCCGCTGGCTCCATACAAGTATGACCGCTGTGCAATGGCGGGTTTTGACTTGCGAAAGCCCAGAGAAAATCATTATTTCAGGCCGCTCTAGTAACAATAAAACAATTATTAAAAAATATGTACATTTGAGATCTCCGATCTGCTTTTAAGTTAATGAATAGACAAAGTTTTTTTTTTAAATTTTGATTTGTATTCGATGTCTACAATTTCCCTGGGCTTGCTACGACTAGCTATGATAATAAACAAGGAAGTAAATGCCCACATATTTATGACTTTTTTAGTTTGATATTTTAAAAACTTAGTGCACTTCTCATGTGTAAATATATAAAATACATACTCGTACTATGTAAAAACAAAGGGATCAATTCTAATGTTGTGTGAATTATTTGTGAATAAAATTATTTTTAAACAATAATGTCTGTGGCAATAAGTCATAGTAGCTTATGTCGAAAATTGAGTGAGATATACAATAATTTTACACAATAGGTCATACCATAAACATTTTCTTACCTTTCTAGATTTTATATCTGTGGCAATAAGTCATAGTAGCTTATGTCGAAAATTGAGTGAATTGAGTTTGAACGCTATTACTATTAACCGCTTCAATACACGTATTTTGGCTAACAAAATTTCTAAAAATATGGTACAGAATCATAGTTATATATAGTTTACCCTGACCACTATAAATTCGTAAACCTATGATTTTTTCACAAATCCAATTTTCAAACTCTTTTAAAAAATTATTGGAATAAATAAATTAAATTAAATTTATACTTGTTAGAAAAGTTGTGAAATTTACTTTTATAAAAATATTTTACAAAATTTATTTAGCATGTATTTTATTTTTTATAATTTTTTTTGTGTAGCAACTTATAAATATGAAATGAAACCAAACAGAAATTACTTTACACAAAATGAGCAATATCTCAAAACCTAGTTTTTCGACATAAGCTACTATGACTTATTGCCACAGATATGTATTAACATTTGAATATTTCTTTTTTTTTTTGTTCTCTAAACAAAGTAATTGAAAATCTAAAAACCCAATTGATTCTCTTCGTCACGCTTACTTAACTGGATCTATACGTTATAAATATGTATCAAGTCGAAAAAATATGGTATGTATTGTACATAAATGTGTTTACGCTAATACGAAATGTATAAAAAGTTACAAATGATACAAAGGGTATTTTTACCGGCAACATTATAAAATAATAAAATAAAAAAGGAAGGAAGACCCATTTTCAGACAATCAAATTACAACAACAAAGTTTCATCAAAGTGACCTCATCATCATCATTGTCATCAACGTCATATAATTAATTGACTTTAAATAGTTTACTTACTCACTTAGTCAGTTATTCGTTTATTTAGTCATTTGCAAGTTACTACTCATTTACCTACTTAGTTCACTTACTGAGAGAGAGGCTTTCATACACAACTTTTTCAAGTGCATTCAGTGCCTCCAGCCTCTTTTTTCCAACCGAAATATTCCTCTTTCACTATATGCATATCTCTCGTTCCATTAACAAAACAGTTATTTATGTTTTTTATGAGGCTGCAATGTAAAACGCAGAATTCGCTTCAACAGCAAACAGAGCCAATGCCACATTGACGCAGTCATTAAAAAAAAACAAAATCAAGTGAAATCATTACATCAGAGTAAGCCCGACTTTCTGATGCTCTGTAACATTCCATTCTATATATAAAATAATGTATCTAGTGTTTTCCACTGTATGTATTTCTTTCTAACACAGTATAAAGGAATCAAAAACAAATCGTTCTTTTGGAACAGTGGGGATTTATGTCTTATGGAGGCCATGGACAATATGTTCGGGGTTCCGTTTTCACTGGATCCAGCGTATTTACTCAAGTTGCCGCCAATTCCTTGCATCTTTCATTTTTTGATATTGACGATATCATAAAATTACCACTCCATGTTTTAATTATCATATAAGTTTACAATGAAAAAGAGTTCCACGTACACAAAAAAATAAACAAAAAACTTAGAAATGTTTTTTATTACCATATCATATACCTACCTACCAATTAGTAATTGCTACATATGGAAAATTGTAATTTACATTTTAAGTGTTACAAACATTTACATAAACTTAATCTACCTTGGCCCGGCTTGACTTGGCCTGCCTCAGATATTGGGTGAGTTTTGAGGAAAAAGAAAAAAAAAAACTGTGAAATAACAAACGTTTTTATAAAAATTAAAATGTTTATGCAATTAATTGGAAATAATGTCCTGAAGAGGTCGAGACCGTCTATAATTAGACACTATAAAACGAAGTGCTCATGCGAAATTTCAATGAGAAATGCACAAATAATAATAATAAAAAAACATCCGAAAAGACCAAAAAAAAAAAACAAAATAATTAAAAAAAAAAAAAACAAAAACATAATGCTCACTCGTAAAGTAAACTTTCAAAACTTTTGAATTTTTGTTAAAAAAGTTATAATTTTATGCATCAAAGGGAACAACTTTTGTGTAATACTACTACCAAACAAAATATTTATAAAACAAAATTCTTAATTAAATGTGACATGTTAAAAGTTTATCAAAAAAAAAAAAAAAAAAGGAGAGAAGGTAGAAACAAAAAGGGAAACTACAAATTGAATAAAAGGCAAAAATTTACACTTTCATTCCAACAAAGATTTAAATTTAATTGAGTTAATTATGAAATATAAAAAGTTTTACCAAAGATCCATTTCATATACCTTTTATAGAAGCTTCATATTAAAAGTATCAGTGTGACACATGATCAGTCGGTGTATCTTTTATGCAAACTTTCACGTATAAAATAGATACTTGGGCTCTACATAGTAGAAATTATGATCAAGCTTTGTGATCCAGAGAAGAACTGGAAATTCAATAATCAGTTCTTATAAACACTCTATGTTATAGTAGTTTGATCAAATACTAAATGTATTCGGTATTTAGAATAATTATAGTAAAGAAGTACATATTTAAAAAATCTAGTGGCTATGTCTGACTGATGACCATAGTTATTACTTTTAAGGAATCCAAATATTTTTCCCTATGACTTCATAAAAGTCCATCAAAGATAATTTAAAGTTTCAAATACCAACAAAAAAAAAAATTGCGTTATTTTCTTAAATTTGTATTACCATTTATTATAATTTAACCCAAAATGTATTGGGTATACTTTTTTTTACCATAATCTGTCTTAAAAATCAACCCAATATTATGTTGCTTAAAAAAAAAATATATATAAAAATAGACTAACTTTGGCTATGCCGAAGTTGTAATACTCTTTACGCCCCCGAGTGGTCCGACGGTCTTGAAATTTATAAGGTTGGTGGCTATGGGTTAGAGACTTATAGTGTCCAAATTTCAGTTTAATAAAACAAAAAACAACAACGTTTTTCTAATTAGAACTTTAATTTAAAACTGGGTTTGTATGGAAGGTACCCCACGGGAGTGAATAGTATTATAAGTTTGTCATGAAGTTTGTAACACACAGAAGGAGACATCGCAGACCACATAAAGTATATATATTTGTGATCAGCACGATGAGACGAGTTGATTTATCCATGTCCGTCTGTTCGCACTCCTAGTCCTTCAGTTTTTGAGATAGAGAGCTGAAATGTTGTACATAGGATTCTTCTTACCAAACGCCGTTCAAGTTCGTTAATCAGCCGAATCGGACCACTAGCTTTGGCGTGAAGAGTATTACAACTTCGGCATAGCCAAAGTTAGTCTTTTTTATATTTTTTTTCTTTTGATGACGATGACATCAGACCATAGAAAAGTTGAAATGTGATATTACATTTGAAATTTCCGAGAAAAATATCAATGTACATAGTACTTACAATAGTATTTATATATAATACATAGAAACGAGTATATAAAATAAGAAGAAAAAAATATTTAAGGAAGATTAAAGACAAAAGTGTTTAGTTAAACAAATAAATTTATAGCGAAATTCTTATGTCCCATAAATGAAATTATAAACCAATTTTTTTTGTTTTTTTTGTTAAATAAGCCAAATAAAATAATAAATGTGCTGATAAAAGATTTTTTTTTTTTAAATTTTTTACTTGATATTTTTTAAATTTATTAAGGAGGAAAAAAAACCCATTTCAACTCAACATAATAACCACCGCTCGTTGCCCAAAATGCTTCCTAACTTCAATCCACCATTCCAACCATCATCGATACAATTTGGTTGGTAACTTAATTCAAAAGTCTTGAATATCTGTGAATCTTCGACGTCGTTTAACTTTGATGTCTCATTTTGTTTGTTGCTGCTTCTAGTATTTTTTGTACTTATTTTCTCTTAATTTCTCCATTACTTTCACTTTCGCTGTTTTCTGTTTGCTTAGCGGATGCGAATGCGGATGCGGAAATATCTGAAGGATGCGCGCACAAAAAGACATATCAACAAATTTTCCTTTTTTTTCCACCGAATCTGCATGTCATTTTAACATAGCAACAATAATACTGAAGTTGTTAAATATTTATTCTTTACACAAGTATCGAATGGTGTCGATACTTTGCTTGGCAAATGCCGGTTGTTGGTTGCCTTTTGTAGGTTGTTGTGAGAGATGAGTTAATGTAAGTAAGTAGTACTCTCTAGATAGATGAACAACTTAGATACGAGAAGCAGAAATAATCAAATCAACAGTACCATAAACGAGGCCAATCGAGGTGAACAAAACCAATAAAGTATCTTTAAAAATAGCAACCAATTTGAGACGACACTGATACAGTGACAGATATTTCCAAACAAAAACATAAAGATACTATTGTATTTTGTTTATGATTAGAAGGAAAAACGAATTGACACGAAAGTAGGTATATATACACATTCATTCTTGGAATTTGTTTTAAAATAAGTATCTTTTACAAATACAAGTATTTATTTATATATCATACATACATTTCAAGTAAAGTAATTTAAATATTATTGATTTTCTATAACTTTCATCATCATAATTTTTATTACACATACATATTACACATATGAGATGTGAAATATTCTATTTGAAATTATAATGAGACCTTCAAAAAAAAACAGCTGTTGCAGCAAGGAATTATCTTAAAAAACATGAAACCAAACCTAAATTTAAAAATATAACAGATGATTGAAATAGGACGAATACACAACATATTAAAATCTAATGATAAAGATACGAGGACATTTGACTCTGCTCGACTTATCACAGTAGATATATGTACCAAAAATTGAGTCCGAAAATTGAAACTCAAAATAATTTGGATACAAAAATGAAAGCAAAAGAGGTTCGCTTCACTGGTTCCTAAGGGTAGGTAGCACAAATTTCATTTTCGGAATTCAAGATCAAACATGTTCAACATACGTACTACTATAGCGCAGTCAACCAGATCAGGTAAGATGCCTGACAGCGATAAAAACACAGGCAGGCACTGGAAAACAGCCAGGCAGATAGATATTGAACCACATGAGTCTCATTCTTTCTTTGTCATTTTTTCTTTGGTAAAATGATTGTTGTTGTTGTTGCAGGACCAATACACTATACATACGTGTATATATATGTATTGTACATTTTAGTATATAGAGGAGAATATTCAATATTCAAGTATGTAGTATGTATTTTGTGTTGTCATAAATTAATGTAAGATTAGCGATCAACAGCGGCGATGCGATATTAATAGCAGCCGTGAAAGGACGAAAGAAGTACAAAATAAATACATATGTAACGGAAAAGTGTTCACAGGACACAAAATTCCAGCGACCAGTGACAGTACATACAATTTAAAATGAGCAAATTAACGAACCAACAACCGAAGGACTGGAATTAGTTGAAAAATGAAAGCCAAAATACATGAATAATGTGCACCAAGCGTAGAACCCACACGAGAATTGAAATTAAAAGGACAATGTATAACAATATACATATACACACACGCACATAGCCACACAGAATTCAAGAATGCACATATGTATGTATGTGTATGTACATTCTGTGACAGGATATACATATGTAGAAGAGAAGAAAATATTACAGACATTTACATATCGTCCGAAAAGCACTTTCAAACTGACACTGGGATTAGTTGGAAATAAAAATAAAAATTAATATAAGAAAACAAAAGCAAAAACAAAAACAAAACCACACACTATGAATGATAAAGGACCAAGTTGAGAAATTAAACAAAATGTTATTAAAAATACACTAGCTAACAGTTAACATTTTGTTACCCTCACTATCACTATCATTGTCATTGTCATTGTCCCTTTATTTCATTTCAGTTAAAATAAATCCAAAAACAAAATATTGCACAATGAAAACTTTTAGATTGAAACAATTACTTAATGTCGAAAATCCTTTAAATATTTAATAAATGCAACAATGATTTACAAATACACGTAGCAACACACACAATATTTAACCATTTTCAGTATATAGAATGTCGATTCAACACACCATTCACCACCACTCGATCATCCTACTTAGAATGTATCTATGTATGTATTGTACAATACAATACAATACTCATAGCATAAAATGGTATAGAATAGCATTGGACCCGATACAAGCAACAATTGTTCAACACTTATTTTTCTTATATTGGCAACCTTCCTTTATCATTCTTAGGCAAAAAGACATTCGCAGAGAGTCAGACACAGTCACAAAACGAATGCGAAAGTGTCAAAAAATAAGTTCTTAATTTGTTAATGGAGTCATGGAGATGTCCACCATCCACCATCTACTTATGCTTATACATACTATATACTTATGAACTATCTTGAACTATTGACATTTAATGTGGTGTTGCAAACAGATAATATGTCAAAAGCAGATGTTCAACGAAAAATGGAAAATGTAGTTTTCATACAAAATTCACTAAAAAATCATAATTTTTGTTATTTTAATTGTCCATTCTGTCAACTTAAATATTATTAACAATAAACTTAAAGCAGGAATTTTAAATTGATATTATATTATTTAAAATTAAACTTAAAACTAAATTTAAAATCGGAGTCTGACCCGGTGGGAGGAACTTATTTGCAAAATATTAAGCTATGTGTAGTCAGAGACATACTATAATCGACCCACTGCAGACAAGATAGACGAACCAAGAAAGTTCATCTCTTGAGTTATCCTACGTTGCACCGAAGATGGAATCCTGTCGAAAATTACCTAAAAAGGCAAAAATTTTCCAGCACTAACGCGAGTGGCCTTTAATTCTTGAATCAAATCGTATTCTACAACAACAACCCCTGAATGACGTCACTTTCCTTGTAGTTGTTGTCAAATGTGATTCGAAACATGGTCCCGTGTGAATGGGGTATAATACACATAATTTGAGGGTGAATAATGTAGGAGTATGTACGTTACATACGTATAAGCTATTGTATTCTTAGAAAATTAAGTTTATCAGAAATTACTACCTAAGATTTAGTACCATTCCACCATTCTTATTGTATTTGATTATGTATTATTCATAATTTAATGTTTTAGATCCCAGTTTATTATTTATTTGGTTACTACTAGCCCCGCCACACGCTGCAGTAGCATCACCGGCAAATGGAGTGAAATCAAAAAATCTTTTGGGTAATTGATACATATCTTTTTCTGCTTCTATTACAGTGCCGACGACCTTGTGTGTTACTGCCTCGCTTTTAATATTTTACAGAACAATATTCTTTCTCAATGTCTTAATACTATAGCTGTAAGAATAATGCATTTAATCAACCAATTGTGGTTCTAATGATTATTTTAACATTTTTTTTTTTTTAACCTCACCAAATTACAGAAATTATGAAGCAATGAAATTGATCCTCAGTTCTGAAGCTGGACATGCATGTTTTTAATTAATTCCAATCAATAAGCAGATCACTTACTGATAATTGCAACCAGTTGGTAACATTGCATTTGTAAACTACTACTACTTAGGAAAGCGTGTATTGAAAACACATATTTACAAGTGCGATATTTGTATAATTTATAAAAGTAAATTCATATAAAAATAATAAGTACCCTAAAACACGCTCTTAATGGAATGGAACATTGTATTACAATTTCAAAGCAATCAGTAACGTATTTTTTGAGTTTACTGCTCACGAATAAACGAAAATTTACATTTATATAAAATATATGAATCTATGCGTTACTTACAAATGCATAAACGTTTTTTGAAAGCAAAACAACGTTTACTGGTTCAAATAGCATATAGGGGATAGATTATGTGTTGGTTCCAACATTCCCTAATCATCGAATAATGCGATCAAAGATTTTGTCTAATTATAAAGAAATCAGAGTTACTTGAGTTAACAATGATTGCACTAATTGAAAATTTAATGGAATTTAATGAAATCATAAAAAAAACAATGTACATAATTGGCTTTTGCAAAATACTGTACGAGAATATTCTTCACAATATAAACTCGTTTTGTTTTCTAAGTAAACTCCTTATTTCCAGTATATATATATGTATGTACTTACATACTATTGACAAGGCAAGTTGTTGAATAGGAGGCTTGATACAACGAATGCGATAAAAAGGGGCACAATCAAATAACGATAAGAACGAAATGCGTTGAAAACAAATACTAATATAAATTGATTGTTGAAATGGGGAAATGCACTACAAAAAACTGTAAAATTCAATCGGAATGTATCAAAACACAAACACAACCAAATCAAACCATATTGAACTGAACAACAAATACGAGATGAGAGAAAAATAAAATATTGTATGGACATACATACCTACCACATTTCGAAATTCATTAAAACTGGAATGCAATGAGAAACATGCATTCATTGCATATAGCATAGTATCATACTCTTGTAGGTATATGTATCTGTAACACGCTAAGGATCTTATCAGCTTGTTTATCAAAGATAAATAAGCGAACAAAACAAACAAAACGACAATCAGACAGACAAGACTCTTCATCTAAATGGTATCTATTGTATATGACAAATAAAAAGTGACAGACGCAAAAATATAAAAAAGAAAACAACAAATAATGATAATCATAATGATGATGATTGTGACGATGGTGATATAGTCATCAATACAAATAAGATTTGAATTTCAAATTCAGCAATTAGTTTCTCAAAAGAGGCAATTTCAAGCAAAGTTTATAAGCGGATTGTCAGGTAAAATAATGGATCCATTGACTATGGCTTATGGATTAGTTACCAGTATTTGTGTGTTAACCACAACTAACAAGATATTTCTCTAGGAAGTCGTCATCACTGATCAGAAGAGATTAAGATTTGTTGGCATCTCACCACCCGTGATACATGGTCAGACTTCGGACCCATGTACTTACTATCAATTTGAACTCTAAAACAGTTCTTTGCAGGCGCCCCTTCATATCATAAAGATACGAGTATTTTAGTATTATATTGATAAAGGCAAAAAAAACGACGTTCGAATTAGCAATGCTCAAAATGAATTTAGTGAAATAGAATGCGACGCCGAATGAATTCGAGTGAATTTGTGCACTCACGTCAGATTCATTGAAACAAAGAGGCACGAATTGAATGAGTTCGAATAAGAGGTTGGTTTCGAACTAATTCGAATGCATTCACTTTTTTGCAAAAGAATAAGGGTTGTTTTTGTTTTGCTGTGCGTAACAAAAAAGAAGAAAGAAAACAACAAAAAGCAATGGAAAATTTTGTTTAAAATACACAACCACTTACAGACTTGTCGGCGTCTTTTGCAGCGCTCATTATCTTGAACGACAAACGAAATGAATGAATGATTCGAATTAATTCAAATGTATCGGCTGTGCCGATGTATTTATTTCGTTTTGCACGCTATTTCATTCTAACTCATTTCACAGAATGCAGACGGCTTTCGAACTCAAAACACAGTCGCATTCATCTTCATTCATTTCGTGTTTCGCTCTCATTCAATTCAATTCAATTCGTGAAGCCACGCAGCTGTCTAGTATAAACTCATCTCTTAGTTTTCATTCTACAGATTTGAAATTTTGCATAAAACCTTCTTATGAGAAAACTCCACAGTTCCTCATCTTCACAATGCAATACTTCTCTCTTTTTAACTATACATGTTTGGTTAAAAAAATCATTGTCCATCAAACTTACTGTAGCTTTTCAATGAGTTGTGGTGTTTTCACGTTATATTTCGCCTAGTATGTCTCAAACGATTTTATTATCTTTGTTGTCTAAAGAGGTTTTTTTTTATGTTATCAGTTAAATTAATATCAGAGACAACGAGACACACAAAATATACAAGTTACTTCTATAGGAGCTGAATCATCCATCATACTGAATTTAGTAGGTTCTTCCTTATTGATACATATATGTATTAACAATATATGATTAAAGAAATATTTAACTCATTTGATAGATTTCTATGCTTACAGAAAGGATCTTTCTTGTAGTACATATTATTGTACAATATATGGTAAATATTATTACTTAGTTAAAAATACTAAAAGAAAGAAACAAATGATAAAGGGATACAATAAGACAATAAAAAGTGGTTGGTGGGTGGTGATATTGATGATGGGTGGATGGATTGGTAAGTTGGTTCGGTAGTTGTTATAGAGGTCTTTTGCTGACGGCGAGGGTAATCTCAATTGATGCCAAGTGAACTGAACTGAAATGAGTTGGAATGAAAATGAGCTGTGTTGCATTGCATTGCACTGAACGGAACTCAACCAACTCAACTCAACTCAACTGAACTGAACAAAATACAAAAACTGAACGATAAAGAATGCGTTACAAAATTGAAAATTATGTGGTAAAGAAGAAGACGTTGAGAACAAGAAGAAGAAAAATATGGAGAAGTAGAATAAGAAGAAAATTTAAGAGCGCGGCAGTCATGATTATGTGTAAGAGATGCGACAATTCGACGACGATGGAATTTTGCAGCGTTTGTTCCTCGCATCAGTCGTCATTAAAGTGCGACAAACGACAAACCGAGCCATTGCCACTTTATGCCGCTTCATTAAACACTCTACGTAGAGCTTGTGGGTTTGTTGTTATTGTGGCGACGGTTAATGTCAGATGCAAGTCATGCTGGCGTCATGCATACATACGTATTTATGTATGTATGAGTTTGTAGTATGTATCAATTTATCTATATACATATATGTACATATCTTTCTCTCTCTCTCTCAATGTCTATTTGACTGGGTTTTAAAGCACCCATCAACCAACGTGGACGCTCTCATCAGCCCACTCATCTTCATTACCATCGCCATCACTATTATCATTATTGTGATCATTGGGTGATGGTATGTATGTATGTATTTTTTGTCTCTTTGCATTTTTTGTTTTGTCTCAAAGATACAATATATGTATAAAGAAACAGAAGTCGCATTCAACAAAAACAACATCTTGGGTTATACCCTTAAATAGATTCATGTCGGTAGCTTCATTGAAATACATTTATATGTATGTATCGTATACGACAAACGCTAGCCAAAGAAGAACAAATTCATATCATCGTCATATTTAGAATGAGATAAACTTTAACGGCTTCTTTTTGTGTTTCAAAACTATTTCATCGTATCTTCTTAGTATAAAAGAAGAAACAGCTACACAAAGATTCATACATAACTACACACAACTATGTATGAATGTATGTGTATGCATGCTTGCAATTGCGCTCGTTTTTGTACCTTTAAAATATTTTTATGTTATTCTCTTTTCCTTCTTTATTTGTTTGTTTCCTTCATTCTTTCGTTATTTTGTTGGTTTGTTATAGTCTCCGTCATTGTTTAAATGCGCGCATACATCGAGCATCGATCTAAACCAACCATCAAGAAATGACAACTAGAATAACATATAAGGGCACCATATTTGGCAGGTAATCACAACTGACAGATACTCTACTATTTACCTTATCACACATTATAATATCGACACCTTTGCGAAAACTGATCGCATATGCCAAAAACAAAAATTTTTCTGGAGAGTTGTTTTTTAACCTTTCTTTACTAATGATTATCGCTATACAATTTTAACAGTTTATGGATGCGTTAGTGGCTTTTGAACAAATTTGGATCAAAACGTCAATTTCGCGCAAAAGGGTCGATATTAGATTAGAAAAATATTGCACAGTTATTTTCCTCTGGGTTGATTCTAGATATTAAAAATTTTATTCAGATATCTTGAAAAAATTTCAAATTCAAAAGAATTTCTATGTGGGAGCTACTGCCTTATAATTCATTGCTTTTAGTTATTTGGTCATTGACATTTGAAATTGTCGATGCGGTGTTGTATGTTGACGGTGGTGGTGTTAAGGGTGGATGGATGGAACAAAGAAATTTTATATACGTATGTATATATACTTACATCAAATTTGTGAGAGACACATGTGTCTTTCAAACCGTCTTATTGAGAATAACTGGGCTGAATTTACTCCTCTTCATTAGGTTTTATTCATCTTATTTTACACATCAGACATGCCCATGCAATCGTTAACCGCATAAACTTATTTCTTATAAGTGATATACCCTTCTGTTTGGTTAAAGGGCATAGACCCAATGAGTTTTGTCCATGCGAGTGTAGTAAGTATATAGAAAACTCATCTGAAACTTCTTCTTCTCTTTAACCTACGTTTATTCATATGCCCGAGAGCCATTGACTGTTGCTTGCCTCAAATTTGAGTTACTTTGAGTTTTGGTATCGTATCTTTAATGTTTTTTTTCTTTCTTTTTTTTGCTATGTTTCAACTTGTTGTTATTGCTCCATGCAACTATGCAATTTCACAAACAGATTCTTACAGAGGGAGCATTAAGAAGCATATGGAAAGTGGTGTAAAGAGAATAGAATGGAAATAAATTTATATGAAAAGGAAGTACATAGTATAAACTGAAATTCCAACCAAGCGCACCACAAAAAAATAGAAACAAACTTAAAAAATATATATATACAAGATAGAGGAATCATTTCAATTTATTCGACCATCCAATACTCTGTTGAGCTCACTCGTAGGTGGGTGAGTACCCATTATGCATTTTTAAAAGTTCATAGAAATAGACAAATTGAAATTGTTTAAAACTGTATGAGTTTTCATATCAGATGATATGAATTAGCAGAGTACTGTCTCAAATTCCAAGTATGTATATACATATGAATAGATTCTGCATTTTAGTAGGTGATATAATCTGTCTTCACCTGATACTCGTTATAGAGGTTCAAATTATTTGGGGCGATCTAGAATATGACGCTAATATTAATATTTAATTTTATTCTTAGTATACCAAATCTTTAGGAACCTTGATTGTTTCTCTAACAAATTAAATTAATATAGATAGAATGACACTGCTCAACTTAATCCAATGAAGAATATCATATCGTTCATGAAATACGTGTATCTATGAAAAAATGGTACACTAATAACAAATACATAATACGAGAGTTAAATATGGCAAATAATCGTACAAAAAAGAGTAGAGCACCTAAATAGATAATAAATATGACCGCATATTTTAAATGAGTTCATTGCAAAATTATGATGTTTGTACATATTGTACTTAGTAGTCCCTTACATCCAATTGCTATGTACAATATTTCAGTTGGCGTTTCTATTATGTTTGGACTAAATTATTGAAAATAATATAAATATGTAACTGAATACATTTTCAAGAGCACTGAATACCATCAGACCATCCATCACATACAATATATGTACTCGTATACACATAGTTCTTTGCATAAATAAACTGAAATTATTGTACATACAACAATTTTGGGATGAAATGGATCGATGGGTTGATTGGGTGATGGTTGCAATTTTCCATATAGCGGGACGCTATAATTAAAGTTAATTTCCAAATTATATTGCATCAGTGACCTTGCCGGTCATGGACCTTAACTAATTGAAGACAAAAATTTGACTATTGCCTACCAAAACAAACAAACAAACAAAATTGTCGCTTGAAACGCAAACTAAACTAAGCTAAGCAAAAATCGGGGTGTCTCGAAAATTAGTGGCGCCACTATTAATCCAAAAACACAACCGTCTGACAGCTCCCTGCCCGACTTTTTACAAGTACATATTATGAAATAATGAACAAACGAACGAGAGAAGGAACACAATCAAAAGATAGGATATGGAGAAAGGGTGGCGACGGATACCAAAATAAAAAAGAAAAAGAAGCAAAGAAAATGAAAATGAAAGCAACACGATGACAGAAAAACTAGTAGTGAAAATGAAATGAAGGGAATGAGATTAAGAAACCAGAAATTAAAGAGAACAGAAATTCGGGCAGCTGGTGTCGTGCCTAACTGAAATTGGTGGTAAAAGTATCTATGAGGGGATGAAATTGAGAAGAAAGTAAAGCGAAATAGAATAAAAAATAAAAAAAAAAGAAACTTAAAAAAAAAAATAAAATAAATAAATAAATGATGCCGGTAGCACGTGTTCTCTTTCTTCTCTTAGGCTTTCGTGTCTCATATTTGTTATAAACCGAAAACTAAGGCTTACTAGGTTTATTATTATTAATAATTTATTCATATTAAATAAATCATTTAAATATATTATTAGCATGTGAGTGAGTTTATATATACTATGAGGGCTTTCATTTTCATTTTGACTTGTATTTGTTTTTGAAAAAATTTGTTTCGTTTTAATTTTTATTGTTTATTTTACTATAAAGTTATGCACACTTAGACTAGGGGCTCGCCTCAGCACATTGACAAAACCAACGCGTCGCGCCGTTTTTTGTTAAATGACATTTAAAACGATATGGACTATAAACTAAATGATATATGAGCATGCGATTGAATAAATGAATGACAGACAAAACGAGAAACAACAAATCATACATAAACAAAACTGAACTAAACAATATTTTCTAAGCAAATGAATGAATAATTCAATATTGCAATGAATGAATAGATAAATGTGCATAAACTAGAAAATTACCAAAGTAAAAATACATAATAAGTAGTAGGAAAATTGAGTAGAATTGAGTAGTTTTTATGCATGTGGGTCTACTCGTTATGTGGGTTGAATGGTTCTCTGGTTGCACATGCTTAACTGAAACTCAGGATAATCATGCTTAATAAGTTCTTGACACAGACAAAGAGACACTAAAACAGATACATAGATAGACAGACAGCAATATAAAGATAGCATACCTTTTAAACAAGACAATATAAATATTAAAAAAAAAACAAAATGATCTATTTTTCCATCTAGGGAAATTTATTTATAAACTTGGTATGATTGGAGTCTCTTGATGAAAAAATTGCAATAAAAACTACAATCTATGTTTGTCTAATCTTGCCTGATCGAATACTTATGTTCATAAGTATGTGCATACTAGAGAACTGCACGACCCCTATATATATCCAGTGCTCATTAAGTCAAACACTGCATATCAGCTGTATAACGCCCCAATAACCATTGCAAAAGTTACTAAGACATTTTTTCATACAGAAATATTCCAGTACTGGACTGGCCATCTATAAGTATGAACCTTAAGCCCATTAAGAATATCTGGTAAATTCTCTCTGCCAAAGTTTATAGGAATGGGAGACAATTTGACACAGTAAAGGACAAAAATTGGCTAAAATCAGGTATGAACATTAAGAATCTACTAGTTAAATGCTAAATGCTGATGATTTGGTAATACTATGTGTACTTTATCCGTACTCTGATGTCTCATTTAAAGTTAAAATACAAAATTAAAAAAAAATAAAATACATATTCACAAAACAAAGATTTTTTTATTAGCTCACCTTATTGGAAACTTAAATTCATTGGTTGATTCTATTTATTATTCTTCATAATAGTAAAAGTCCAAAGTTTTAAGCTTTCTACTAACATTACAAGATCACGAAATCTTAAAATGTCATTAAACGTTCTGCAAAATTTAAAAGAAACATGAGTTGCATATAAATTTATTCAAAGAGTTTAAAAATTATTGGATCAACAAATTTATTTATTTACAGTTAATAAATAACTACTAAGTATTATAAATCCACGTAATATAAGACTTTATTTTTCATTCTACTTCGCAATAATAATAATAATAAGTATTATAGATAATTACTCCAGTCCCTAACCCGTTGATAATGAAAACAGATCAAAACCAGTAAAAAGAAGATTAACTTTGGCTATGCTGAATTTGTAATACTCTTCACTTTATATAATACTTCTGATTATACTGGGAAATAGTACTTTTGTAAAACAAAATCGTGTCGGCTTTTTAAAACACTACTACATAACCGCACATAAATGTCATACTTAGTTTTGTTCAATCACCCTCAGTTTTCGTTAAACATAGACTAAATTGATTACGCAAATTTCATTTACCGACGTGTACCAAGGCAAGTGGAGTCCGAACATGTTAGCTGATTACTCAAGAGATATGAATAAAATTAAAATATGTTATTTTTCTTCATTGGTTTAAATTTTTAACCGTATTCACTTAAAAAAACTTTATTGCAGTAGCAAAAAAACTGAGGGTGACTGAAACTTTTTAAAAATGCAGATTAGTTACAGGCTAGTTGTATATTTAAAATAACGCATTCAATTTCGTTTACCTTTCATTAAGGTCATTTTTGTCTATCAGTTTTATTGTTCTAAGATCATGTTTTGTCGTCCGAGGGTCTTGAAATTTACACACTTGGTGGATATGGGTTAGATTCTTATAGTGTCCAAATTTCAGTTCCAAAGTACAAAAAACAATAATATTTTTTTAATAAGAAAAATTTTAATCGAGGTTTGTATGGGAGGTACCCATCCTAGTAGTGAAAGGGACTTGAAATTTAGATGGTTGGTGGGTATGTCAGATATCTATAATGTCCAATGTAGTTCCATAATACAAAACATAAAAAAGTTTTTTTTTAATAATAACATGAATTTGGATCTGGGTTTGTATCGGAGGAACCCCCTTGTCGTCCAATTCGGCTGATTCCGACAAATAACGTATGGTGAAAAGAAAGCTTCGTCCAAAATTTCAGCTCTAAAACTGAGGAACTAGTTTGCATACATATAAACTGACAAGCGGACATGGTTAAATCAACTCGTCTCGTCGCTTTGATTTAGATTATGTATATTTTATGGGGTCTCCTATGTCCCCTTCTGTGTATTACAAACTTCATGAGAAACTTATAATACTATTCACGCAGTAATGACAGTAATAAGGAAAGACATAAAAATATATTTATAAAACAAACTGTAGCTGTTATTTATTATCGTTGAGATACTCATAGTTCATCATTCTTCAAGACTTTGCCGTTTTCTAACCAGGACTCCCAATGAATTCATACTTATATGAATATTTTAGTTACTAAAGAACCATACAAAATTGATTCACCGAAGCTTGCCCTCAATCAAATTTTTTTCTTTTTTTTTTTTCTATAGTTTGCTGTTAGTTATAGCATTTCAAATAGATTTATGAATGAATATCTTAAGAAGTTTATGTAACTGCTAAATCAAATATTGGTCAAATTGGCCGAATTTCTGAACATTGCAAATTATCAATTAGAATAACTACTTGTGTACTATATGTACATACTTTTGAAAACTGATCTCGACTATGGAGAAGTAGAAAAATATGATTTTGAATTGAATTATGGGGACTACTATGTATGTATTTCTAGTAACCGGAGAACTCTGGTATTGATACATTAAACGTGAGACACTATCCGTTTTTTATCATAACTCTGATCATTTCTTTTATATTTCATAGTACATACACACATACTTTATGGTGTATTTGACACACGTTACAAACATTACGGCAAATTGATATTACTAATTCACACTAGTATGAGATGTATAAAAAATGAAAAAGAAACAATAAATTAAACGAAGATAATGTTTAAGAAGAATACAAAAGTATTTTTATTTATTTATAAAATGTAGATACTTAATATTACAATACTACAAAAGTATTATATTGTATGTATTAATACTCGTTTTGATGAATCGTTAAGAGTATGAAACAATCAAGCAATCGATCACAAAATTGAAAGAAAGAAAGAAAGAAAGAAAAATGGAAAGAAGACAAGAAAAAACAAACCAGAAATTTGTGAAGATAAAAACAAAGAAATGATCAAACAAAAAAGCGAGAAGAGAATGTATCTGTTAAAGCTGATGATACTTATTTGAGCAAGTTTCAATATTACGATAAAAAATATAAACATAAATTCGAAATCAAATTGTAACTCTTCACTATTACAAAAAATACGTTCAAGAATTAAAGTGTTGTTGAGACAATGTATAATGAAAGGTATAGTTACATACAATGTATGAACCTAAAACTGACGCCTAAGAGAGACTTATACAAACTGCCAAAAAAAAAAAAACCAAAAAAAATTATAAATACAGAAGAGGGTTGCATAGTGGCTAAGATACAAATGGTACGGACATATGTATGCATACTCGTAAGTATAAATAAGAACAGCAAACCAGCTTTGCCAGGCAAGTAGCTTCAGTAACAAAATCTCTTTCATACAATTCTCCCTTTCCTAGCTCCATGCTACAATTCGAACAAGTTGGGGAAAAATGCAACTTAAACCCGCTGCGCTGTGCTACTTTAACATTTTAGTTTCGATCGAAGTAGTATTTTTTTTTTCTCTTTACGTTTCTTTTTGGCACGATTTGTAATTTAACCGCCCACCACCGACCAAACCAAACCAAACCAATCCAAATACTCGTTCAACTCAACGAATTAATGGCAAAAAGTACAGTTTTGCATTTGAAGTCAAACCAAAATACAACATAAGAAAATCGAATATACGTAACACGCGGAAATTGAAAAATCGCGATACTTTTTGAACAAACTTCGTATATGCAGAAATTTTGTGAAAATTTCAGACAATTTGGACAATATCTACTGATCTGCACGTATAAATACAAGAGTTTATGCTTTGCTGAATTCTTATGGATATTTTTGACTCTATTAATTTTTCAAAATCTTAAGCTTTAAAAGATTGTGTTGAGCCTCGATATTATTGCTACAATAATAGTGTATTAGGCTTTGCACATATCCACTCAAACTTCTGTGTAAGGCCACTAATTGGATTTTCTTTTATCTCAAGATTATTATGTCAAATCAAAGATCCAAGATCTTTAGCTGAAATCACTTCAGGAAATGTTTTTTCAAATCTGTTTTAGTTTGATCCTAATTGACGCCTACTATAATTTAAAGTTTGAAGCTTTTCAGTCTTCTTACTTAATAATTTAATTCCATACAACTACTACAGTAAGTATATAGTGGGTATAGTGCAAAGAATCTACATATCTTACGAATTTCTGACATATAATACCATATATCTAAAAGATTATAATTATAAACTAGGAAACGTGCAGATCACAGTAATAAAAGACACAAACTGAAAAGAAAAAGAGATCGAAACAGGACAAGAAAAAGAAAAAAGTTAAGGTGATACAAATGAAAAAAAAAAAACAAATAACGAAAACTGGTTTTTGTTAGGGTTATTTATTTATTTTATTTTGTTTTTTTTTTGTTTTTTTTTGTTTTTTTTTTTGTTTTTCTTTGTGATTCATGGAGTAAATGGTTCAGAGTAACTTTATTCAGATGATCTGTTATAAAAATCGACAATGGAGAGTAGAACTCTATCAAAAAAAGTTGATCATCTTTTAAGATAGATAGAGTAAGAGAATTTTAGAAAATGTTTTGATCTTAGGCTTTTTTTTTAGAAAGATCAACCACAAAAAATTTGGTACAAAGACACGTTGTTGCAACAACAGAATCAGAAAATTCTTCAGAAAATAAAAATAAAAACAAAATATCATAACGAAAAAAGCCAAAATCGCAAAACCGGTTCAACAAGTTCGAATTCGAAGAAAAATTGTATTGTAACAGCAACATGAAAATGCAAAACGAAAAAGTTAAGAACCAAAAACATGAGAAACCAACTCATGCAAATACCCCAATATACAAACACAATAATAACAACAAAACAATTAAGTACAATGCAACAAAATCTTGGGTTAGTGTGACCAACTTTATATAATTTGCGGAAATAGTAATGATCATTCACCAGAACACCACAATGATACAACTCACAAAAAAAATGTCATATCTCCTAAAAAAAAGAGTAGAACTGAAATAAAGATTGAACTACATAAAAGATCAGAATAGAATAGATGGGATCAAATGAAATTAATCAAATAATTAACTTAACATCAAGAGTAAGGAAACTATTCTCGAATACAAAACAAAGCACATTACTCTGCATAACAAGTCTCTACTTTCCAAGACAATTTTTTAAAGCCCAAAGATAGCTCTGCTTTTAATTTTTACATACTACAGATTCCGCAGAGATGTCAATCGAAGCCAACCATTCCGCTGAGATTTGTAATACCGATAAGAAAATATGATATTAATGGATCCAGACAAAAATTTGAAGGCTTACAAAATAGAAATAAATTATTAATAATCAAAAAATAATATATGTCTGTAATACTACATCCACATTTTCCCAAATGTTTAAGTTTTTCATGTCTTTTCGAAACAAAATCATACTACAACATTCACCCTGCAGTTTGTTTGGACAAAGGTTTTAGTACTTGTGTATTGAAATCTTTTAATAAATCTTTTTTCAATTATATCCAAAAATCAACAATTTTCATTAAAAGTGAAAGATAAAACAATGCAAATCAAAAGCATTGATTTTCTATTAGAATTTTCGATAATGAAAAAAAAAAAATTTACCAAAACAAAATTCCGAAATAATTAAGAAAAATGTCTGATTTGTTTTTGAAATTCATTAAGCTGGTCACACTACACACTCACGCTCAATGTGAGATGTGTGATGATGAGTAAGGTAAAGATGCTGAAAGACAGAAGAAAGAAAGGCAATAAGAAAAGAAGGTGCATAACAAAATGAACACGCGAGAGCGCCTAGCAGCAACAGCAGCAGCATCAGTACGACCGACAACAACAAAAAGCCGGAAAAACTTGTTCGGTTCTCTGCCACTACTGATGCCTCTGCTGCTGCAGCAACAAATCACGAGAAACTATCTAAAATAGACAACAACAACCTGCATTTTTTTTAACAAAATGTATCTATGGCGATTTTAAGCGAGGGAGTACTAACAACAACTTCACAACTTCAAATCAATGTACAATACAATATACAAAGAAGAACAAGATTAAAATGGGGATCAGCATCCATAAATTGACTTTGGTTCCATTGAAAATTACACACCTTTCAAATGTGGCAAACACAAAAATTGAGGTAAGCTTTTGAAGTTTATAAAGAAATGGATAGAAATAGAACGAATAATTAGAAAATAATTTCTCTGGATATACGACGGTTTAACAACATCTCCGATCATGACAAATTAGCAATTAGCTCTATGTGTAAACATGTCAAGCAAATTGAATGCCAGAACTATTCTATTGTATGTACTAATACGCCCATATATTTGTATATTTTATTGTATTGAAATCAAACTACATATTTTTATAAAATAATTATTGTGATTCATGGACATTTTCTAAAATTATTTCGCGAAAATATTGCTGGAAATGTTGAAAAGAGACTTTTAGGAAACAAATTATGTTAATACATATGTTATTTTTCCTGTAAGGTAGATAATTGAAGAAATAGAAACCAATAGAGAAAGATAACTATAATGGAAACCTATCAATATGTATTTTTGTTTTAAAAATGCGTTAAATTTCCTACGTTAATTTTGCATAATGAAATTTAACGCGATTTACGTTAAAATGTTAAAGCACACTCAAATGATTTTTATGTTCCCAACGAACTTCTCGCAAAACAAAAAAATGATTGAGTGAATGAACGAGTTTAGGCGGAAACCAAACTGTAGGCAGCAAACAATAATACTGGACCATAGTAGAAACAAATCCAAGGCAAGTTGTAACTACTCTATAGAAAAACTCCTTTAGTATGAAAGTACTACAAAATATGCATATAGTTGCATTGTAAAAAGTACAAAATGAAATATGTAGTAAGTGTATATGTCTGTGCTTGTGCTTGTGGAACTTACAAATTTGATGTCAATGCACTAAAGTGGAGATCAGGCATGTACTAGTTAAAAATCATACTTGGTTTTTATACACACATTTGTATATATCTTACTTTATATAGACATACTATAATGAATGGTATATGGTTTTGGCACCTATTACTTCTGGTACTAACAACACAAATTGATTGATCGAGGACAAAGTTCACAAAGTACAATTCTTCATAGTATGTATGTTACTTGTGCAGTAAACATTTCAATTTTATTTTAATTGAGTTCTTTGGCTCAAATATATATGTCTACTGAGTTATAGTTATAGTAGAACTTGTTGGGCTACATACAAATTATTTCTAGAGAATTTTACATATAATAGAGGCTATGGAATGATGTGATACAGTTCGCGACAGTCTTTCCTAGTACCCGTAGTCTACATAGTAGAAAAAAGACAACGGAGAAAAAGAAACCATTAGAAGTGACGATTTCTAATAAGTTACAATATAAGTATTAAAGATTTTGTCGAAACCAATTTTTTTTTTTTTTTTTTTAAGAATTCAATGAAGGAATTACTTATTTATTAACAGCTTATATACTATTGAAAATAGGAAACTATTAAGGAATTAATTTAACTCTACACATCTAAAAGTTTCTAATCTTATCTTTAACGCAAAATGATAAAAAATATTAATTGAAAAAAGGAGCACACCAATTTTTTTCTGGAAAATTTGATACACACGTATGTATCATATCATAGAGACTATGTGAATAGTTGTTGATGACGTGTATGATGGTATGATTATATTAATTTAATGTAATTTATGGGACCCAACACGAATCTTTTGAGATGTTTATATGTCCAAGTATGACGAGAATTATGTAGATTGTTGTGTTGATCTGATGATGTCTATCATGTCAATAAATCATTCTATCTAAACATTTTTGACTATATAAATTATAGTATAAATTGGGATTTTGCTTGAAACACGTAACCCTATAAAATCTATGCGATTCCAAGAGACATAAAATAGTAGTATGTTATAGTTTGTTTTGTCAAAGTCATATGGGATCATAAGAAATTTATAAAGAATATGACAATAAAACCTTATTTATTATTGATGTTATCCTCTCTTCATATTGTATCTTACTAATCAATAATAAATAGTACATACATACTATGTACTACTTAAAGTTTATTTCATTGGAATAAATTTGAGATTAAAGGAATTAATAAATGTTGTTTGCACTTACGTTGTTCTAATGTTTCTCTGGATCAAATTACCAAGTTGATTTATTCGGTGTCTTAGTGATTATAATGGACAAGTACAACTTCAAATTTTCGATGAATAAATGGTTAGATTACAGATAGTATATATGTATGTATATATTTTTAATTATAATTTGTTAATTTTAAAATCGATTCGATTTTGTTGCACACATAAAATTTATGATTTCCATTTTTTCCTTTCAATTTCTTGATTGAGTTACTAGTATCAGTGATATAGTAATTATTATAATTTTTTTTAAGGATGTTTTTTTCTTTTTTAATAAATTTATCACTTGAATATATGCAACTAAAGAAAACAAGCAAAAAACTTTTTTAATAAAATAAAAACAAAATATATATATAAAAATATATTAATTTTTAGCGTTTATTAAAAAAAAAAAACACACACACACATAGTATTTATTATATTCTTATTATTGTTATTATTACGACTTTTTTAATATTTTTTTTTCCACCGATCAATTTATTGTTCAAATGAAGTTTAATAATTCAAGGCTTTTTATTTATTAATTTTTTATTATTATTTTTTTATTTTTATTTTGATAAAGTAAAGGTGAAATGCTTGGGAATGAAAAATAAACAATTAAAACACACAATATGCAAGAAATAAAATACAAGTAACAACAATAGAGTCGCACCACCGTACCGAAAAAATGAGAGAAGAAAGAAAGACTGATAATAATAATAAAGTAAACCGTTGAATAAACTAACAACAACAACAACAATAAATATAATACCACATAAAACCAATAAAATTTGGACACTTCTCAATTTACATTAATTGCCAAACGACAAACTGTGGTTTTCTTTCTTTCAATCTTTCTTTCTTTTTGTTTGAATATTTGCAATTCAACTCAATTCAATTAAATTTATTTCCATCGAAATTTTTAAAGGCTTTACACCTTCAAATATTTTTATCTTTTGTTATTATATTCTTTATTAATTTTTTATATTCACTTTAAACAAAAACAACAAAAACAACAAAAACAAAACACAAAAAAAAAACAAACTACAACAACACGCACTTCTTTTCCTTTCTTTATGCTTAACTTCTTCGCTGGAAGAAGCAGGCGCGAAACGCTAAATAAATTAGTAAGAACGCAAGAAAAAAATCATTGTTTGATCCCAAATGCGAAGTAGAATTGAAAATAATAAACGACGCCACGCTATACGATAAACGACAACAACGAAGAGATATGATTACCCGAAATATTCAAATGCGCAACCGACCGACGCATCGACCGACATCAAAGGTAGATCAAACCAAATTGAAATGGTCTTTTCATCAAGAGGAGTTGCAATGTTGTCTGAGTCAGTTTGAAAGCAAACAGTATCGAACATGCAACCTCGTGAGACTACGATTTCGTGTGTTCGTTGGTGTTCCAATGAAGTTCAATGATGTTTGATGCGGCTTGAAGGTGTTTGATCTCATTCGAAAGTAAAATACGCTTCTTTTTCTGTTGCGCTACTGATGTGTTTTATAAGTTCTAAAATTTCGAAAAACATTCTGATATCTCACAAATTTTCGAAAAACACTAACTTCAGATAATTGATTATTTTATTTTATTCTTTTATTTTCTGGATGGCATTATGGACGGTGAATGATTGATAAAAGAATTAGATTATAACTAGCTACTATGCACAAATATGGCTTATTATTTATGAATAATTTTTTTGTAAACTTATTGACGAAACCAATGGTAAAACTGATAACTGATCAAAGAGTTTTGGAAAACATACTTATAACCTTTTCTGTTCGAAAAAAAACGATGTTTCGAAGCAAGTGTTCACAGTTCGGTTTTGCTTTTTTAAATAGGTGTTTTTTTTTTTATTTTTTTTTTTGTATACATACCTACAAATGAAACGTTGTGGGCCACAATTTGTGGCTAATTGTGGGAAATTGAAATGGACATTTTGTGAAAAATATATCATTAAAAACAGTTTCCAGTGTATGAAAACAGTTCTTGCAGTTTTTTTCATTGATATAACGTATTTCATCAATATTTTAACAAAAATTTTACAATTTGGAATTTACCTAAAATTGTTTTGTGCAATGATCAGCTGTTTTATGTTGGCGAACAACAAAAACAGGAAGACAGTCGAGAATGACCAAAAAGAGTCGAAAATAACCAAAAACTTGGCAGCACTGCTGCAGAGTGACCATCCTGAAAGTCACTTAAAATTTAGTTTCGCTTAAAAAGCAACTTTTTTTTACAAAACACTTCATAATTCGGTAATTTTCCCTGTTGTTGTTGAAAAAAAGCAGCTTTTTGGGCACGTAAAAATGCTAATGTATCAAAAATGCCGTGCACAACAAGCAAATCGTGAAGGAAAGTAAATCAACCACAAATAATCATGTGTAATATGGCCAGAATGCAAAAGTACTAATACTGACTATAATTGTCTTTCAAAAATCCGACAAAATTATTAAACTTTGAAAATATCCTTGATTTGATGACAGGGAACTCTTTTAATGGGGGAACTTATGCAATTAGAAACAAAACAAGTACTTAAAGAGGAGTTAGAGCAAGAATCTGATCTATGCCATAAATTTAGAGTAAAAAAAACTTGTCTCTTATCGAAAAGGTAGTGAAGAACTATATGTTCCATGTTATATTCGTAATAACAATGAAACAAGTTGTTCGCTACAGCAAAATATAAAATGAAGAGTTCAGGTAACATCCAAATGTACTGGTACATAATACGGTTTACACACAACATCTCAGGGATCTGTCAGATCAGTCTATACTTAATATAAAAATAAATTATAAGTGCTTTTTTCCAAAATCCAAATGATGGAGAATTGGTCAATACAATTAAATTAAAGTGCAGAAAAATAAAAGTGCTAACTTTAAATATGTATAAAATATAGTTAAGGACTTTCTTATTTTAATTGATATACTTCTCGACTGACTCGTTGGCTCATGCTGACATCCTAGAGTAGCGGGTTCAATTCCCGCTCAAATCTGGTCCTGCACTTTTCTATTTTTCTCCAATCCCTCCTAACCCTCCCCTTGAGCTGAAGGCCTTTGTCGCTGTTGCTCAAATTAATAACTAAAATTATAATTTATAATTATAATAATCTTAGTTCTATATAAATAAAATAAATAAATATACTTCTTAATGTAGTTATCATTGAACTCAAATACACTTAACATAACATTTCCCCAATTTCTTAATAACTGCATTTCAATAATAAGATGTGTTGAAAATATTATTTCTATTGTCAGCAGCTAGCTGTTCTCCCAATCAATTTTCTATCAATATACAAGTAAGTTAGTCAGAGAAAGCTAAATCTAGCAAATAGGCTGTGGATGGAGAAGCATTTCTTGGCAAAATTCATTGATTAAGGCCCGGGGTGTCTGATACGTGTAAGCGCATTGTTCTTGTAAAAAGAGGGGGGGGGGGGTGGGGGTTCCTTTAAAATATTAGTAAAAGAGTTTATAAAAGGCTGCAAAGCAAAACTTATGATTGTTTCGAAAAAATATGAAACCAATTTGAATTATAAACACAAAAACATTAAGTCATCATCTAATCGAGCGGTCACGGCATTCGCTTTCTTGGATGTTGAATTATATTAAATTACCCCAAAATATTTTTTGTGAGTGCAAAATTAAAATTAATGTATGATGGAATATGCTTATGGTTACGCTCTTTCAATCTTCAATCCATTGAAAAATTCAAGGGTTGTTCGCTTTAATTCCTCATAGAAAAGAAAGCCACTTGCTGATTTTTGTTAAAATTTTGGTTTTTCTGAGTCTTTAAAGTTCAAAAGAAATTTCTTTCATATTGATATCTTCGAAAATTAATTAGATATATGGAATAAGAACTGACGGAGTTACATATAGTTACGATTTTTTAAAATTAGGTATTTTAATACTTGTAATACAACAAGTTTGTTGTTACTGGTTTTTAACTTTATCGGTCTATTTTTATAAAACCCTGTACTACCTTTAAAATCGATCAAAAGGGTATATTCAATTTGTGCCAAAATGGTTTCTATCTAACACACAGAAGAAAGATACTAAGACCCCATAAATTATTAAAATGATCAGGGCGAAGAGACGAATCCATCTAGCCATGTCCATTTGTCCAATGAGTTAGGATCCTGTAATAAGAAGAATTGGCTAATGAAAATTACCAGTTGAACATTCCTCACAATAAATCACATATGACTGCCACAATTTGAGAGGCATCGGTACTTCTCAGGTGAAACTATTTTTATGTCCTTGGGTCTCCAATAGAAAACATATGCAATATGATAATGCTTTGCAAACTTTTTCTACCAAATCATTTTTATCTTAATTATTTACAGTTATTTTGTGATAGTAATAAACATTTAGTAATGAAATAATTTTGGGGTTACAAGTTATTCCATTGTTGGGCATAGCCGACTGTAACGTACTAACTTGTTTAAAATAAGTAGTGCTATATTTATTTTCATTTCATATTATATATATATGATTCCTAGAGTTCCATGTTGGAACATAGGGCTACAACGAATTTCCTCCATTCGGGTCTATTTTGTGCCAGTCTCTTCACTTCATTCCAGATAAGGCGCATGGCACGGGTTTCCAACTCTAACAGTCGTCTCCAGGTGTTCGCTGGTCTTTCTCGTCTGCGGCTTCCTTGGGGGTTCCAGTCAATTGCGGTCCTTGTTAGGTCATCGCTTTCCCTGCGCAGAACGTGGCCGATCCAGCTCCATTTTCTTTTTCGGATCTCTAGATGTACTGGATTTTGCTGGGTTCTGGCCCATAAGGCGGCGTTTGAGATAATATTTGGCCAGTATTTTTTAAAAATTATTCGTAGACATCGTATTACGAAGTCTTGTAATGAGTTTATATCAGTTGCTGTCGCATTCCACGTTTCGCACCCATATAGTAAAGGTGGTTTGACATTTGAATTGAATATTTTCAATTTTGTGCGCTGTGATATGTGCGATGCGTTCCAAATTGTTTGCAGCAAGCCGAATGCCGCCGTTGCCTTTTTTATTCGGTTTTTGATGTCTACGCTAGAACCGCCAGTCACCGACACAACAGAGAGATTGTACCTCCTTCAGTTCAATGCCGTCACTTGCAAATTTGTGCGTATTTTGTGTGTTTATACCATGGCTTTGGTTTTCGGGATGTTGAACGCCAGTCCGGTTTTCGCGGCTGCTTGTTGTACTGCTTGGATTTTCGTTGCCATGTCAAGGTAGGTATGCGAGAGCAGGCAAATGTCGTCTGCGTAGTCGAGGTCCGCCAGGCGGCCTTGCAGTCCCCAAGCAATACCGCTTCCTGGTGACGTGGTGGTTTTCATAATGACGTCCAGTACGATGTTAAACAGCAGTGGTGAAAGAATACAGCCTTGTCGCACGAGCTATGAGTTCCCTAACTGTCAGCATCAAAACGAAGCTTACGTTTCCTTATCTATATTACCCCCGCTAATTATAATACATTTATTATAATTATTATTACAGATTTTGATATACTATAATTGTGCTAGGAATAATATATTAGTTTTCATATATATAAGGATAAGTGAAGGTAGCTCTCGCCATCTAATTCATTCTGTTGTTGATAAAGACGAGGTAGAGTGGGGTCCTCCACTCAACTGACTGCTCAACTATAACTCGAAGTCTGTTGATATGATCGATGCATGAACGTTTTGCTCTGAAGCCTGCCTGCTCCTGTCTGAGATGCAGTACAACGGAAAGCCCTTGGTTTATGATTTGCACGATTATTTTGTTGATCATACTGAGCAAGGTTATGCCCATGCAATTCTCGCATTCTGTAAGGTTGCCCTTCTTTGGGATTTTAACAATCACACCTTCTTTGAGTTCATCAGGAAGGTCACCGTTGGCCCAGAATCTTTCTACTAAGGGGTATATTATACTTGCGCTGGTTTCGGGTTCAGCTTTTAGCAGTTCAAGCGAGATATTGTCCTGCCCAGGAGCTTTGTTGCTTTCAAGGGACTTTATAGCCGCTACGATCTCAGAGGTGCTTGGACAATCTGTTGGAATATCAACTCTTTCCTCGTGCGTTGTGCATTGACATATTTTTCCAACAACAATCGGTGTTTTAGAATGCATGTCTGCATAGTATTGAGTCCAAATGACCAGTTGTTGCTCTGCCTTTGTAACGAGCACTCCGTCAGCGTTCCTTATTGGCAGGGAAGAAGAGTTTCTCATTTGGGTTAACTTCTTTGTTGTCATGTACAAGTCTCTGCTGCGGTTAGTTGCGGCGGCTTCTTCAGCTTTCCGGGCTAGGTCATCTGTTCAATTTCGTTTATCGTTTCTCGCACTGCATTGAACTTCGCGATCGGTTTGGCTATATGATTTAAACTGCTCCGCCTTCACCCTCCATGTTTTGGCCGCGTTTAGTTGCTCTATTGCCTGTTTTGCGTAGTTGTATAAATTCCTAGGTTTTGTTCGAAATCCATGGCATGGCGGTTTTTCTCAGGGAAGCCAATATGGTTTTTTGCAGCTTGATTAAAGATTTTTTTAATGATTTCCAATCTGATAACTCAGATGGATTATCGATGGCGTTCCCGAGACTTTCTGTAAATTTCTGATGCACTGTCGAGTCTTGTAACTTGCGGACATCAAATTTTCTCTGAGTTCGTTGGTCCTGTCTTTTGGGAACAGCCGTTAGTTTAAGCCGAATTTCTCCAATCAGTAGATGATAGTCGCTGGATCCGGCGGCACCTCTTTTGTTGTGGACATCTAGAAATGATCCGCGCCATTCTGCTGATCGCGATATGATATGGTCAATTTGATTTTCCGTGAAATGGTCTGGTGATACCCACGTTACCGTTTGTATACGTTTGTGAGGGAAGATGGTGCCCCAATAACGAAATTTTTATTGAAGCACAGCTCCGTGAATAATTCCCATTCTCAGTCAACCTTCCCATACCGTGGCGTCCCATCACTTGTTCCAAGTTGGTGTTGTCTGGACCAACTTGATCGTTAAAGTCCCGGTCAACAGCATGATGTCGCCTTTGTTGACATTCGAAGTAACTATTGTCAAGAGGCTGTAAAAGCGTCTTTGTCAGTGTAATTCCAAGTTTCCGTTGGCGCGTAACACTGTATGCACGTGATGTTTTTGGCGCGCGTCCGGAATCTTGCTGTGATAATTCGGTAGGAGATAGGCTTCCAATCCATTAACGCTTTTCACGCTTCTTTTGAAAGTATGAAACCTACACTGCTCGCTCTAGGCTGGTCGTTAGATTTTCCAGAATATAAAAATGTTAGTCCCTCGTCCGTAGTAAACTCACCCGAGTCGGACCATCTAGTTTCACGCAGTCCAAGAAAACAGAGCTTGTATTCCACAAATTCTTTGCATAGTTGAGCCAAGCGCGATGGTTCCGTGAGGGTTCTGATGTTCCATGTTCCAATTCGTGTACTAGATTTCATGCTAAAGGTCGTCAACTTAAGATCCGTCCGGTTTCCATTATTTGTTGTAGTTTCAGTAATCGAAAGAGTTTAAGATGGGTAGGTGATTGGCCTACCGCAACCGATTCTGGTGCTGGGGCTGCCAGCTAATCCTCCAGACAGGAGACCAGAGTACCTGGATAGCCACAGCATTTCCTCTGTGTAGAGTATTAGCTTTAAGGTCGTCAGAGCCTCGTTCGTTTTAGACGGGGGGTACGTGAAGATGTGGTTGACAATTGGGAGGGATAGGCTATATGTTCGCATCACCAACCCCATATGCCCATTTTAGATGAAAATCCGTGAAAATTCGTTTAACCTAGATTATTATATTGATTCTCATGGCCAGATGATCGCTGTGAGTTCAGAATAGATTGGGCGATTTATTCGTAATATACATATAGAAGAAAAACTGAAAACTGAAAATTGAATATCGCATCGAATAGTAATTGTCTACAGAACGATTACCATGTTCCAATAAATATTAACAAAGATAACGTATCTCTTTCATAATGCAACGAAACCAGAAAAGTTTTATAACCACAGCGTATATAAATATATTGAGGAATTGACTGTTGGATATCCTTACTTTTAAATCTCATTTTTAACCCTTATCATTCTGCAATTACACATTCTGAAAATACTTATTACTAGAGCCTGTAAAAATTGTTAAATAAAATGGGCAAAAATTGTTGCGAAATTGTTAGAAAAAACACCTACAAATTGTTATTAAAATTGTTGAATCAATTTATTTGAAAAGCGAGAAAACACATAAAGATGTTAAATATAAACATTAATTCTCATAATCTGAATCTCTCTCCTATTATCGAAGAAACTACTAGATGCGGCGCACATACGAGTGGGATGGGTTCGATGCAGAATACGTGGAAATCAGTCGCCGATCAGATGCTATCTTTGCCTTGACTTCGGGCATGTGTCCTATGTAGTGGTAACAAGGATCATATGGCCAAAGGATGCCAAGCAACACCTAAGATCTCACTTTGTACTGCTGGGAGCAACTATCACCCCACAGGAGGCTTCCGGTGTCCTAGGGACAATTTATTTGAAAAGCGAGAAAACACATAAAGATGTTAAATATAAACATTAATTCTCATAATCTGAATCATCGTTCACAACATTGTTGTATTGAATGGCATTAAGCATAGCTAAATTTTATTGATTTTACTATTTTACGGATTTTTTGATAAAACTTCATTTAGCTTAGCTCTAGTTCAGTTCCCGATAATTTGCTTTTGACTGGTATCAAGACTATCAATTGCTCTTGTACGGTCATTCCTCGTATTTCCAATTTCGTAATGGATTCAGTCAAGAACCTGAATTCATATATTCTGAACAGCTCCTTTTCTAGATCTTTGCCATTTTGCTCAACGCAGTCTTTCAAGGCAATGACGGGCTTTGAGTCACTTTCCAGAGCAAAAAGGTTGGTCAGCCCTGTTATACTCAATCAAATGTACCGTTAGTGTAAAAGAGTGCGACCAGAATTCTATTCGGTGTAACACACTGTACTATCGCAATACATGTACATTTTGCATACTAGTTGCCAAAAACAAATTGTGTGTAATCTCGAGATACATAATAACAAAATTACGCACAATTTGTTGTTGGGTATACAAAAATTTAAAATAAGAAGACTCTTTCTCTCTTTGTGAGCGAGCGATTTGTCCAATATATATACGTATACTTTCAAAGTTTTTGGCATTACGTAGATGAGCTCTTCATACATTTTTGAATAACGAATAAATCACTTTCGGCTAAAATGATGGAAAATTGTTTAGAGAGAATCATAAAAACTGCAACAAATTGTTGTTTTTTCGAGAACTGACAAAAATTGTTAAAAAAAAAAAACAAAAACTACAACAGTATTTATATGATCTACATATAACATACATACATCAAAAATGTATAATAGGATGTGTTTGGTTATGCAAAGCAAATATATGAAAATTTAGTGGTCATCATAGCAGGTCTTGCGTGTACAAATAAGTTCCTGTTATATTGATTCACTTACTGCGGCTTCAGGTGCTTTTCATGCTATGTTCACTGAACATTGTTTAGTGATTTCTTAGTTTAGTTGCTGTTAGACTTACGTCGAGTTCGCAATGTGTCCTTCGCATACGATGTTCCAACCCCCAGCACTAGCAGCGACAACAACACTATGGCAACGCTAGCAGTAAAAGTAACTTCAACAATAACATCAACATCACGAACATCATCTGTATCAATCACAACAACATCACTAGCATCAACAACATAACATCAGAAACAACGATATCAGTGTCAACAACAATAGCAGTGTCAACTACATTATAAGCAATATCAACACCTATAACGACAATAGCAACTTATAACAATCTGTTTTCCTTATGCTAAACAAATTGTGAATTTTGAAGTAATAATTGATTTAATTTTTGTGTTCAATAATTTCGCATTCAAAGGGCCACGAAAAAGCTCTCGGCTACACAGGATGAATGGGAAAAGTGAAGAAAATCGTAATGTATAAAAGGAACTAGTGAATGACCATTAACCTAATAAGAAGAAAATAATATATAAATTGATTTAACGTATACTATGTACTAGTTCTACTTCTAAACTGGCTGCCCAGTACAAATATTGTACACTTTTATAAAATGCACCTAAAAAACTACTAGGATACTAAACACTATTCATTGTTCATACTTAGTTATATTGAATGCAGCCATTGATTCTATTCTATTGTACAATGCTTTTTTAACCTTTTTAGTATTTTTAGAAATAATTTAGCTACTTCAATATTGGAAAATATCGAGGTGTCTTGAAAAACAAAAAAAATATTTTCTCCTTTAATAAAAATAAAGGAAAAAGGAAAACAAAAGCAAACAATTTTATGCATTCAATTTTTATTGTCGACACATGGCAGGAGGAGACGCGATCCAAAGTGAGAAAATTTTGCTTTGTAATATTGTATTTGTATATCGGAATTACTTCATTTTTTGTACGAGTATTCCTTTCTTGAAAATTTTGTGTTTTTGTTTATTGGTTATAAAATGTTAAGCATATTCAAATTGTGCAAAAGTATGTAACACAAATAAGGGGTGTTGGTACTGACAATGATCTAAGCACGAAAGCATATGAGCACAGAACGTCTTATTTGAAAACAAAACAAAAATTGCTAGAAATTAGTAATAATAGTTTGCTAGTAGTTTTAATTGTTCGAAAAGCACTGAGTTGGTATAGGGTATCAGATTATCGGTGACACCCTGGCATGGCCTTCAATGTTTTTGTTTCTTTTTTTATGGTCTTAAAAATACAATGCATAAAAACAAACCTTTATTGCCTTTCGACGCAATATCATAGCCACGTAGATAGAAGAGCACGCAAACTATGACAGCTCCAAAACCACAATCATATTGATGTACCTCCTTACATCCTTCCATTACTATCAAACTCATGAAACGAATTCGTACTTTGTTAAGACTACATATATGTATGTACATCAGCTATACTGGGTTTTGTTTTTGCCACCCGCACATACTTACGACCAAAAGCGAAAAATTGCTGACTATGTTGAAAACGAATTGCTAGCAATCGGCAGAGTGACATTTTTAAAATCAAGTCTGCGGGTAAGCGCCTTCAAGTATACAACGCAATTTTTCAATTACATTTTTTTACGCAAATGCATGAACTTGCCTATATGCATGCTTGTGTGTATCATTATTTGTATCTGATCGATACAACTCGTTGCTTTAATATTTTTGCAGCATATCGATGTGTCCTACACGCCACTTAGCACAACATTGTGAAGTAGCCACTTTTGTTTTTCCTTGAACTAGAAATTTATTGAATTTGAAGATATGTATGGTATGTACGATGTACCTATAATAAAAATTCACAGCGAAAATCTCAAGTTATGATATAATTGCATACTTCTAGGGGCTATTTAATTTAAACACTTTCACATTTACAATGGCGACCAGAAATGAGTATATGTTCGTTATTTTACACATTTTGGTTTGTATAAGGCAAACAGCTCAATAGAAAATTATGAACAACAGAAAACCAAATAGTATTTAATCCCTTTACAAAGAATCGCCAAAGTTAATGAAAATGCATTTACTAAATTATGCACGTTTTGTTGAACACCGGTCCGGCGACGCACTCCCAACAGAATCTTTCCTTCTATTAGTTTGAAACAAAACAATTTCAGTATGATGATGAATAACGAACAAACAAATATGTATTGAATTTTTCATATATTGTATTAGAGACTAGTAGACCCCGGCGCAAGTTTCTACTCCCCTTCAAAAATTCATAAAAATCGGCTTTGTACGGGAAGGATAGAATAACAACACACACTCTATTTCGCTCTCCAATCTCACTGAGCATCATAATACAAAAAGGAAAAACAATTATGAAACTTACTCATATCAAATATAACGGTATCGATTATATAGATATTGAAAAGTGATAATACAACAACAGCAACACACACAACCACTGGTATCAGGTAAATCCAAACCAGATAATAAGTTGAAGGAAGTGGGAAAAGGCACAAACAACAGCTCATACGCCCGAATGCTATTGTTAAGCAAAGTGAGGCAACCTACCAGACATGCTAAGGCTGATCAAACAATAACCAGAGTTACAGGTATTTGGCTCGAAGGTGAATAAAATAATGAAAACGTTGAAAGGTGAACTTCTACCGGAGCTTAAAGGTAGAAACAGTAACAAAGCAAAACAGTATGAAAAGGCCATAACCAGTGTCCTGGAGGAAAAATCTGTCGTGAAAACTCTATCCTATTATAGAAGAAACTACTAGATGCGGCGCACATACGAGTGGGATGGGTTCGATGCAGAATACGTGGAAATCAGTCGCCGATCAGATGCTATCTTTCCCTTGACTTCGGGCATGTGTCCTACGTAGTGGTAACAAGGATCATATGGCCAAAGGATGCCAAGCAACACCTAAGATCTCACTTTGTACTGCTGGGAGCAACTATCACCCCACAGGAGGCTTCCGGTGTACTAGGGACAATTTATTTGAAAAGCGAGAAAACACATAAAGATGTCAAATATAAACATTAATTCTCATAATCTGAATCTCTCTCCTATTATCGAAGAAACTACTAGATGCGGCGCACATACGAGTGGGATGGGTTCGATGCAGAATACGTGGAAATCAGACGCCGATCAGATGCTATCTTTCCCTTGACTTCGGGCATGTGTCCTACGTAGTGGTAACAAGGATCATATGGCCAAAGGATGCCAAGCAACACCTAAGATCTCACTTTGTACTGCTGGGAGCAACTATCACCCCACAGGAGGCTTCCGGTGTCCTAGGGACAACACCGCGATGAAGAAACTGAGTAAAAATGGTTTAGTTAATCCAAATTAATCTTAACCACTGCAAAGCTGGCCAGCATTTAATGCACCAGACCGTTCGGAAAAGAGATGCAAACATTGCAGTCGTGTACGAACCCTATCGTGTATCCAGTTTGACAACACCTGGGTATGCGATCGAGCAGATACGGCCGCAATCTGGGCCTGCGGCCAAATTCCAATGGAAAGCAGAGGACCGCTACATCGCAAAGCTTTTGTGTCTGCCAGGATAAAAGCCATACACACATTCAGCTGCTACTCACCACCAAGTGACGATCTCGTGGCGTTTAACGAGTTCTTGGAAGAGCTCAATGCTCGAGGAAATTCCCCTCTCATAATTGCAGGGGGCCTAGTCGTTTTAGAGGCTTGAAAATCATTCTTCTTAATACTGGTATCAGCGCAACATTCCAAACCAGTCATGGAATATCATTCATAGACCTCACGTTTGCTAATAGGGTTCTTGCCTCCTCCCCAGTATGGAGAGTCATGGGGACATCCGACTACTCAGCGACCACAATGAGATTGAGATTATCTAGAAACACGTCCTCGCGAAGTCAGGAGGCTAACCCCAAAAGTACAAAAAAAGGGTTAGAAAGTAGACCAACTAGATAGGTCTATGTTAGACTACATGCTTGAGGGTATAGTTAGCTTGCAAGGATCTGCACAGCACCAAACTAATAGCCTTATGAAAGCTCTGACTGATGCATGCGATGCTTCAATGCCAAGGAAATCCAGAATAATCGACGTATATCGACCTATTGGTGGAATGAGGAAATAGCGCAGTTGAAAAATGAATGCCTCAGCTCCCGAAGACAAGCTCAAAGGACAAGTAAACTTTTTACGCCTGCAGGCTGAACACAAGGTGAGCCATCTATAGGAGCAAAAGCGCACACTTTCAAAGCATAAGCAGCCACATTAATAACAACCCATTGGGAGGCGCATATAAGCTGGTGAACTAGCGCCTGGGAGGAACTGCCACCCAAGCACCGGTCTGTCCCAAGATGATGCTCAACATTGTTCGAAATCTTTTTCCACAACACGAGATTAAACATTGGAACCACGAATACACTATGGAATCTATTGCCCCAGTCACAGCAGGTGAGTTAATGGAGACCTCCCAGAAAACGGGAAATGGCAAAATCCCAGCCCCATTAGTGTGCTGAAGTAGTTCGTAAAACGGAATACCTACGTTTATTGTGTAGTATTGAATGCATGAGGGTGTTTTTTCTTCCTGTTGGAAACGACAGAGAGTGCTAATACCGAAATGCAACAAATCACCGGACCAGCCTTCCTCCTATAGGCCAATCTATTTGTTGGGCACAATGGGCAAAGTACTGGAGCGTATTATATGTCGGCGACTAGAGGAGTTCACAGAAAGCACAACTGGACTATATCAAAACAAATTTGGCACCAATATTGCGGTGTGCAATACTATTGTATTAAAGCCCGAAAATAATCGAAGAAAGAAATACAACCGTTCGTTTAGCTTTTACTTTCTTCAATGAGTACTTTATTCTTCTTTTAGTTTTACTTAAGTCTAGAATTGAAAGGGAGCAGTGAGATTATGCAATATGTTTGTATATGTGTACGTATGTATGTATGCATAAACAGTCTGTAGTTAGACTGAAAGCGCAGCATAATCGTGCACGACAGTGAGTGACTGAAGTGGCTGATCATGTTACCGTCGGATCGGAATGTGCGCTGACATAAGTAGTTTAATTTAGCTTTATGATTTATTTGTATATTTATGTGTGTAACAAAGTGTTACATATTGATACATACATATGATTGATTTGTCAGAAACACCACAAGCACAACGATCTAAAAATACCAACAGTCTTAGAGACAATGCAGCTCTATAGCAGTCGGCACTTAACAAGACTCCAGTTTCACCCTAACCTATTGGCTTCTGCCTTGTTCCGAAATCCAACTATTAGACGGAAGTTAAAAAGACTCCATCCACATGATCTCCCACTAAGGAGAATCTAATAATTATAATTTAGTACCACATAAAGATGAGGATCTAAGACATTTCAGTACGTACGTTTGCTGTGCGTTTAGAACTGTACCAGATGATGCAATAAGCATTCTTGCAAGCTGCAAGCCGGTCGATTTTGACGTCAACGAATTAGCGGCAGTATTTGTAAATGTCCAGACAATCTGACAAATGGACTCATGGCAGCAACGATGGCAAAGCTCGACAAAGCACATTGGTCTGAATTCCCAAAATTTTGGCATAAATTCAATTATATTTTTTATTTATTTTTGTAAATAAATTTAATTGGTCTAATGGAGCATAAAATAAGGTATCCAAATCGCATAGTCAATTATTTTTCCTACAACCCTATAAGTTTGCAGCAGCTCTCAAAGTGAGCTGTTCAATTTGGGAGTCTACTAGGCATCAAGATGGTTCCCAACTGATTTAAATCGGTTATCCTTACATTTATGAGATAAAATTTGCATTCTAGTTCAGACAGTAAAGTTGAATTAAAAGCATCATGTCCAGTAGACCATTAAAACGGAGGGTTTGTTGTCGGCTCCTCATAATAATTCTTTTGATCTTTAAGGTTTATGTATATCTTCAATAGTCAGATACATTAAATATATTGTACTAGCAACCCGCCCTGACTTAGCACAGGAAGCAGAACATTTTTTTGCTGTCGTGGTGTCTTACCAGCCTGTTGCGTCCAATATTCTTGTATGTTCTCAGAGAAGAAAAAAATATAATAATAAAAAAAAAAAAAAAAAAAAAGAAGCACAGCATGGAAACGAACGAATGTTTCTGTGCTTGGTTTTGGAAAAAATTTAAAAACTTTAGGATTAAGTTTGTTGTGTAAAAAAAAAAACAAATAAAAAATATATAAAAAAGACTAACTTTGGCTATGCCGAAGTTGTAATACTCTTCACGCCCTTGCTAGTGGTCCGAGGGTCTTGAAATTTGTAAGGTTGGTGGCTATGGGTCAGAGACTTATAGTGTCCAAATTTCAATTCAATAATTAAAACAAAAAAATAATAATTTTTCTAATAAGAACTTTAAATTAAAAGGGAGTTTGTATGTGCGGTACCACTCTCGGTAACCCTAGGGTCTTGAAATTTATATGGTTGGTGGATATGTATATATTCTAATAAGAACATTAATTTAAAAAAGGGGATTTGTATGGGAGGTACCCCTCCTAGTGATCCGATTCGGCTGATTCTCGAACTTGATCGGCATATGGTAAAAAGAAACGCATGTACAAAATTTTAGCTCTCTAGCTGAAAAACTGTAGGACTAGGAGTGCGAACAGACGGACCGACGGACATGGCTAAATCAACTCGTCTCATCGTTCTGATCACAAATCTATATACCTTATGTGGTCTGCGATGTCTCCTTCTGCGTGTTACAAACTTCATGACAAACTTATAGATTATAAAAAGTTATAAAAATCTCCAAATCGGCATGATTCCAATTTGAAAACCCCTTATAAAATATACACCTAAACCCTCACTCTGTCCATTGGTGAAAACCGTATGAAAATCTGTTCAGTAGTTTTTTTAGTTAATCGCGTTCGGACAGACAGACAGAAGCGGTTAGGGGAATTTGTTTTATAATATGTCAGGATAATGATAAGGATGTACGAGTATACTTTACGTTCAATTGAAGTCAAAAATCTTAAGTTATGATTGTATACTTTTTGGTGTCACATATATTGTACATATGTATGTGATATTATTGTATTAAAGACCCGTCTCTCCTTTGCACGGGTGCATTAGAAAAACTGATTTATATTTCTTCACCGGTTTTATCACTCTGAAGCCAATGATGTCTGTTTGCATATAATTTTATCTATACACTAAAAATCATTGGTTCTAAAAACTAACAAAAGGAGATGTTTAACAAAGACGACTTGATTGATTTTAAAAAATGCCTCTATACCACCATATATTAATTAGAATTAATTAGAATGTAATATAGAAATCTGCCTTGCGCAACCGTATCAAAATCTGTTTACGGGTGTAGAAGTTATGAGTATTGGAAGAAACAGGAATTTCGACTTTCATTAATACGATGTAAGATAAGATTGATATATTCACATTCCTACATGTGTGTATTTTTGCAAATTGTTTTTGACGACAGTGCGATATAAAATTTTTTTTTGGATTTATTGGTCGGGATTATGAACTTCAATTTTTTGTATATTGAGTGAATATAGCTGCACTTTAGGTGTTCTATATTTGCATGACAATATAATTGCATACTTTTTGGTGCCACGTGAAAGATAATTTTTTCATTATTTAAAAAAAGTCCTTCTAATATGGGCAGCCTGTTAGTGGTGCCGGATGGGTCTATGTATATGACCAAGCCCCTGTATTCTTTTACAAACGCACTATTGGGTATGTATTTGAAAACAATGCGGAATAGGACCAGACTTGAGCGGGAATCGAACCCGCGAGTGTAGGATGTCAGCTTGGCGCACTAACCAATGAGCAAACAAGCCAGTCAAGAAAGATGATATTGAATGAAACTTGATAACAAAATGCATATTAAGTCAAAACAAATGTACTTTTATGAACATATCATTCATAAGTTTATTTTACTCTTATGGTCTTATTATAGCTTTAAAAATACAGCTTTCAACTTTAAGTCAGTTTCACTTTTTATGTTATTCAATACACGTATTTCTCGATTTTTGCAAAAAATATTAATTGTGCGTTGCCTCTTACTCTTAAAATAATTCAACGAATTCAAAACATTTATCACTTTTTCTTTTTTTCAAGCTAAGAATATTCTTAACAAAAATTAATTGACAATTCTTGTTCATCATCACAACTTTTGAATGTTTCATTCATCTGCTCCTACAATTAGCAGGAACACTTTGTTAATATCGTTTTTATTTAGGCCACTTTGTGTATGCACCTTTTAGGCGACACTTCTTAGACCCCTCAAAAATGTGTAATTATATTGTATTTATAGTATCCATTATACTGGAGAATTTTAGAAGGAGTCGAGCCAATCTCGAGTTTTCCGAGACTAATGTATAGCTATTGATTTTAGTTTATAAATTTTTTTTGTTTTTTAAATACTTACATCATTTTTTATCTCAAACAATTCGTTCGTTGTTGTGCCCTTTGCGGTAGGTTGCGTGTTATTCATAAACGATAAAACGATAAAAGATGTATAATTAAACTATTGTAATGATTTTTTTTATTTGTATATTGCGAATATGTATTTTTATTTAATTGTATTTGTACACTGCCATACTGTTATATTTTCATTGTAATGCTTTATGGTAGACGATATTTTTTGTTCGATTCCCTGGCGCGTAAACAAATAAAGTTGATGGTTTTCCAACACAGCAACAGGCAACATACAATTGGCCATACGAGAAACATGGGTTTTCAAGGTTAATGCCGCGAACACTCAATGACTGTCCCGTGAATTATTTATAGTCATAGCGAAAGCAAACCGCACTGGATATTGCAATCGTTTAAATTGAAACGGCATGTTAGCCGGAATCGTTGCGATGCGTGGTATCAAAACGTCTTCTCCTCGATACTTTCCGTTTAGAATGGTTGCTTCGATCACGTTGTTCATCAACTTTTTACCTACTAGCCGTGTGCCGATACAAAGACAAGGTTAGTTGATATTTCGCAACATTATTATCACTGATCTAATTTTTAATTGAAGATTGTGAGGCATCACACATCATCTTGGTTAGTAGTGGAATCAATTGAATTTTATGTCTTCAATTCACCGGCAATTTCATTTTGAATTTTGAAATTTAATTCATTGACATTGATGTTTTTGGCAGCCAATCTAGTTCCTTCAGCACAACATGATTTCTTGGACACACTGTTTGAAAGTTTCTTATTTCTAATGAACTCTGTAGTACCATTACAATAGATCACTTAATCTTGTGTTTAGTAATGATTCTGCTGGTACTTCTGTGTCAAGATGCCAACCTTTAAGTATTCCTGAGGATACTTACCATCCAATATTGGAAATATCCCATTCTGTAACCCGTCCTGTTGCAGACTCCACATCTACTTCTATGCGTCGATTCTGTTTTCGCAAAGTGAACTTTGGCCAACTAAGTCTTTCACGAAATAGATTGGTCTTTTTTGTACAGTTGCAGTGATATGACTTTTGCTATTAATTTTTTCTATGAAGTAATATACAATATTTTTGATGCCTATGTCCCCTATAACACTCTTTCGAAAATGTCATATAAACCACCTTGGTTGACAAGAAGACTTTCTAATCTGAATAACATTAAGTCGAGGTTATATAAAAAATTTAAGAGTTCTGGCTTTTCTATTGCTTTTGCTAACTTTTGTGTGGCCCGGGCTAATTTTTTTTTATTAAATAACCTTTGACACAATAACTATCTCTCACGTTGTGAACTCAAAGCGCAAATCTTCTTTATTTCCCTCATCATAGTATCTAGTTAATGAACACAGTAATTTGGGTATTGCTAACCTGTTTGCAAAAATCTTTCAATCCATCTATTCTTGTGAATCCTATATTCAAAACCGTTATGCTCATCCCATTTCCCATTGTAACCTCATTGTTACGAGTAATACTGTAATTAATAAGGAGTGTCTTATAAATATAAATTCTTTTGAAATCCACTTACTCACCCGGCCCAGACAAAATACCTAGTTATCTGCTTAAGTACTGTGCTGAGTCTCTGTATAAGCCGCTTTTGAAACTTTTCACTTTATTACTTCAGAGCGCATCGTTTACTCCAATCTGGAAGGAATCCTTTATTGTTCCCTTACACAAAAAAGGGAACTAAGCTGACATATTCAGGTACAGAGGCATTGCTAAACTTTCTGCAATCCCAAAATTGTTTGATAAACTTCCTTCAACCTGATTTCACTTATGTAAAACTATTCTTTCTCCGTATCAACACAGTTTTATGAAAAGCGAACTTCAACTACAAACTTGCCTGAGTTTACATCTTTTTTAAATCTTGGTTTTAGGAACAAATGTCAAACTGATGTTATTTACACTGACTTCAGTAAAGCGTTTGATTCTGTTAATCATGATCTGCTTGTACATAAACTTGATTTTGGCCTATAGAAAAACATTACTTACATTTTAACTTTTTTAAACTAAATAAAAATACAGGAAAAGAGATAGAGTAGAAAGACTTAGAACTAAGAAATTATTAACATATGTTTATATTTCAACTGCCACACCACCAGAGCTTGCTTTGAAAAAATTTTTTACTTAACTTAATATCAAACCTATGTTGGAGAATAATTTAAAGTTTTAGTGCCTGGCTCTTTTAAAATTATGGTATATTATAGGGATTCCCTGTTCATCTTGTATTAATTGATTTTTGTCTAGGTATACGATACAAAGGCTTCGGGCGGGTCAAAACCGCTTGCGAGTGTTGTTGCAATATAACCTTCATTTACGTAGTATGTGCCATACTGATTATAGTATTTCCTTCACATTCTAAGGTTCTTTGAATGTGTCTCCTCATTAATTTTATTATAAAATTATCAATTCTGATAGTGTTGGCTTCGTTATATAGTGTTTTATTTGAGAAGTATTTAAGTTAATTGCTTTGTGGAGTTCTGTAAAGCGAAGTTCATGCTCTTAGACATTTTCTTTCAAAGCATCTAAGTCTTTCCATATACGATGGAGAAATATTATACCATATTGGGCAACCATATGTTAAAATGGGGCGTATTAGGCTCTGGTACATAATTACTTTTACTCTTTTTGACAGGTATCTTGAGTAGAATATATTTTTGAACATATTATATTGTGTTATTTATATGATCATAGGAATTTGTCAAAGTATTTTACTGAGCTTTTAACTGGTAGGCCTGCATTATCAGAGCTTGATCTTATGGTAAAGCTTTTTCAACTTTTGCGAATATTGCTATTACATTTATTGACAGGCGGCCTAAATAAAATAGTTTCACATTTGTCTGTGTTGATTTTAAGATGCCAATTTGCTGCATATCTAGCTATTTTATTAAATTTGTTTTGGAGGCCGGAGTTCATTTTTTCAGTTTTATCGCCTGACTGATAGAGGTTGATATCATCCGCGAAAGATATAATTTGGTCAGTTTTTTCTATTAGAACAAGTAGGTATAAATTAAACAAGACTGGGAAATTAACAGTACCTTGTTGTAGGCCTACATAAATTTGACCTTTTAGGTTTTCCACAACATCTTCTTTATTGGATTGCATCTTATTTGAGAAATAGGGTTCAACTATTATTATATTATTAAGTCCACTCTTTCTGGTTCAGTCTTTATCACTTCTGGAGTTCCTGAAGGAAGCCATCTAGGCCCATTATTGTTTAACTTTTTTGTAAATGATGTCCCTTTCTCCATCTCACATTCTCGTGTGCTCTTGACGCTGATGATGTAAAATTGTGCCTTTCATTTAATGATGTTGCCTCCCATCTCAGACTCCAAGAGGATCTTGATTCTATACATTCTTGGTGTTCAGCGAATTACTCATATCTAAATATCTCCAAATGTAAGTTCATGACGTATCATCGGTGTAAACCTCATTTGTTTACTTACACTATTGAAAACGTCCAACTCGAGCGAGTCTCTACTTTTAATGACCTCGGTATCAAAGCTGTGATTTAACCAACATATCTCTTCTATCGTATATAAAGCGAAGAGTGTTTTTGGTTCATTAAACGTTGGTCTATTGAATTTAATGACCCTTATACCACAAATACTCTTTTTATATCTCTTACCATCCACCATACATGGGGAATTGTGATTAAGTATTCCACAGGGACCATGTACGTTACCATGTTTTTAATAACTACCTCATGTAAGCTTGGATCTGCTTGTACATCAGGGATTCAGCTGATATCACTCTATCAATTTCATTTGGTCTTAGCTTCTCAATCAACCAAATCAGAATATGTGCATGAGGCAATCCACGTTTTTGCCACTCGACAGTATACATCCAGCAGCGAGTTTCTCCAAACACGCAATGTTTTACAATGAAATTCATTAAGGATTTGAATTTTTGTTTGAAGACTCTTGGCGTAATGTCATGGCAATGAATGGGTGATTGGCCAGGAAATAACTCATGTTTTATTGAGAGTGTAACATGCATGATGAAATATCCAAATCGTTTGGATATTGCATGTATGATGAAATATCCAAATCGTTTGGATTTTACACAATAAGTCATACCATAAACATTTTCTTACCTTTGTAGATTTTATATCTGTGGCAATAAGTCATAGTAGCTTATGTCGAAAATTGAGTGAATTGAATTTGAACGCTATTACTATTACCCGCTTCAATACACGCATTTAGGCTAAAAAAAATTCTAAAAATATGGTATAGAATCATAGTTATATATAGTTTACCCTGTTCACTACAAATTCGTACACCTATGATTTTTTCACAAATCCAATTTTCAAACTCTTTTAAACAATTATTGTAATAAATAAACTAAATAAAATTTATACTTACATACGTATACTCGTATAATATTTTACAAAATTTATTCAGCATGTATTTTATTTTTTATAATTTTTTTTGTGTATCAACTCATAAATATGAAATGAAACCAAACAGAAATTACTTTACACAAAATGGGCAATATCTCAAAACATAGATTTTCGACATAAGCTACTATGACTTATTGCCACAGATATGGTTCACTCATGGGTCATATGCATCACATGTCTGTGAATAAAATATGTAAACAAGGTTTGTAAGCTTGATGAACAACCATAATTATGCAATTGTATATCAGGTGAACCGGAAAGTCCTTTGAGGTAAACCACTCAACAAGCGATTTTTCGACTTCGTCAAAATTGGCAAACTGTTGCTCAGCCAGCGCGTATCCCATTGATGCAAAAAGGTGATAATCGGACGGGGCCAGGTCTGGAGAGTAAGGCGAGTGCGATAGTACGTCCATCCAAGCATTTTGAATGCTTCTTTCACCGGTTTTGCTGTGTGTGACGGTGCATTATCATGCAACAAAATCACTGTACCGTGTCTTCTTGCCCATTCTGGACGTTTTTCAAGCAATGCATTGTTCAAATTTATTATTTCTTGTTTGTAGTGATCAGCATTCACTGTTTCACCAGGTTTTAAAAGTTCCTTGTACACCGCACCTCCCTGGTGCCACCAAACACAGAGCATTGTCTTCTTTCCGAAGCAATTCGACCTTGGAGTCGATGAGCCAGCTTCTCCAACCGATAATCACGATTTATTACATTTAGGATTTTCGAAAAAAATCCATTTTTCATCAACCGTCACAATCCAATGCAAAAATGACTTTCTTTCGAACCGTTGAAGCAGCATTTCACAAATGGTTTCCCGATTTTCCATTTGCCTGTCATTCAGTTCATGTGGCACCCATCTTCCCAGATTTTAGATCTTCCCCATTGCTCGTAATCGGTCGCTTATTGTTTCTTGTGCCACATTTAACATTTCTGCTAATTGTTCTTGATTTTGGGTAGGGTCTTCGTCCAATAACTCCTGTAACTTCCAGAACAAAATCAGCAGTTTTAAATTTGTGAAATCACTTCTCACATGTTTTCATGCATGGAGCATGCTCTCCGTAAGTTTCCACCAGCAAACGATGACTTTCAACGACCTTTCTGTTTTGATTAAATAAGAAAAGCATTACATGCACATTTTCAGGCACGAAACTTGACATATTCACAGAGCTCTAACACAATGACGCTATTATTTAGATGAAATGACAAGTGTTGTTTTTGAAGGTTAATGACAGTAGAATAAAATGACATATTTGTCAAATCATATTATTCAACACTTACGGCTAGTGACATCTGTTGGAAAAAAGGGAAAGAACTTTCCAGTACACTGATATGTATAGTATATCTCAATTGAAACATTTTATTTATTTATTAATGCATTAAAATACTACACAGATGGTTTTGATAATCTTAATTCCTATACAGTTTCCAAATATTTTTTAGTCTCTCCATGATTACTATAAAGCTAACATTTATAGAAAATTATACGACGATACAACATAAACAACTCACATGTAATTAGGTTAGGTTAATACTGGTTGGACAAGGCCACGCATAGACCCAAGGTCCCTTGCGATACCAGATGGAATACCTATATGATTCGTTTTAGCGAATGCTAGCGTTGTTGGAAAATCCTAGCAGTTTATTTACCTCCAGTTAAGCAATATCGCTTAGTTCTCTAAGCCAAGAAGCTCTTAGGTACTTTTGTCGAGTTTTCGTAAGTGCCGCGCAGAAACAAAGGAGATGTTTCAATGTTTTCCTATCTTCCATACACTTCCTGCACCTTTCACTGTCAGTAATCACCATGCAATGACAGGTTAAGACACCTGTCAATGTTCTGCAGCTCGTACCACTCAGCTCTATAACAGATTCAGAGAATTTTCAACTATAGCCATTACACATGGCTTTAGCTGTTCGGCAGTTGCTCAGTTTTCGCTATCTAGCTTTCGCTCTTTCCTGTAAGCGCATTTCTAGATTGTTCTACATATTATTGAGTGGCATCAGTACGTCGCTTATTTCATAGCTTGGAATCCTGCATCCGTTTTTCGCAATTTCGTCAACAGTCTCATTACCCATTTTGCTCTTGTGGCTCGGTATCCAATACATACACAGCGTGCGTTGCTCTGCTAGTCTTCACATTGCTACCTTGCATTGTAGAACATTTTTGGATGATGACCAGTATGACGTCATAGCTTTTGTAGCAGCTTGTCTATCTATGAAGATATTTATGTGAGAGTTGATAGTGGTATCCATACAATGAAGTTCCGCAGCATTCCGCCTGGAATATGCTGCAGTAATCCCGAAGCTTGAATGATTTTTCAATATTAAGCTCCGCGCAGTGTACACCAGCTTCAATTCCTCCGTTCATTTTCTAGCCATCTGCATAGATGTTGAAGGTTTTGCATTCTAGACCCATTAGCCAACTATCCTTTGTTCTCTATGGTGAGATCAATTGGCGGTACACTAAGAATAGCTTCAAGCAGAGCCGTTGGAGTTGTTCTCAAGGCCTCTGTGATACACAACAGAAAAAGCCGTTCTCCATTGATTTGACATATGTTCGCTTTTTACATATTGTTCACCACACCAAAATATCATAGAGCAGTATCGGTCTAACAATAGCTGTATAATACCAGTGCATCTCCAAAGCATCTTTTTACATGCGTACAGAGCATTGGTTGCCTTCTTCACCCTCTCTTCAACAATTAATTTCCACAGCTGCTTGTTATCCATAACTACTCCTAAATATTTGGTGTGTATCTTTAGAACTAACGTGCTACCATTTAAGCTTGGCGGCGTCCATACAGGAATCTTGTACTTTCTTGTAAAAAGTACCATATCCGTTTTCTCTGCATTTACACCTAGCCCAGCCTTGGTTGCCCAATTGTAAATAGTTCTAAGAGTGTTCGTCGTAATTGAACTAATGGTTGATATGCTTTTCCTTCTTATAATTATTGCAATGTCATCTGCATATGCAACTAATTTTGGAACTTTACCATCAAAGTGTTTTAAGATTTTTTTGACCACTAGTAACCATAGGAGCGGGAATAGGACTCCTCCCTAAGGGGTTCTTCTACAAGTCTCCTTCATTAATGTAGTATCATTCCATTCCGTTGTTATATTTCTGCAGCTCAAAAGGTTTTTCACTCATCGACATATAGCGTTTTCTATTTCCTTCAAGCTTCAAGATTATCTAAGATAACCCATGTTGAAACATTATTGAATGCGCCTGCAATATCCAGAAACACCCTAAGGTCATATTCTTTATATTCCAGTAAACGTTTCTATGTGGGATGTAGTATGAAGTGCAGTTTCCAGGGACCTGCATTTCGTATACGCATGTTGATCATTTGACAGTATCGCTGGGTCTGTCAATCAATCAATATGCGCTGTCAATATTTTATCGAACGATTTGTGAAGGAATGAAGTTAAACTAATAATAGACCTATAGTCCTTCGAGTAGATGTGACTGCTCTTACCCGTTTTATGTATAAAAACAGCCCTTGTTACTCTCCATGATACATGAACATAGTTGAATTTCAGGTATTCTTTGTAGAGCTTCATTAGCCATGGTCCAACGACTTTGGAAATTGTATTGAAATTCTTGATTAAGTCCAGACTTAAATGGTGCGAATGATTTTACTGTCCACTCTATTTTAATTTTGGTGATTATATCGTTCAGTACTGATCCAACTCCCCAAAATATTTGCTCTCCGTGATCATTGGCTCTACAGCCTGGGAAGTGGACACTGGTGAGGTTTTCTAGCTATTCTTGACAACTATTCGTCCATTCGCTACTTTCCTTCCTGACAATGCAGGGCATGGTTGGCTGTTTGGTAAAAAGCTTCCTTAGCCTCGCCACATCTACAGTTTTTTCCATGCTCCCACAAAATACCTTGGGAGGCTTTACGAATTTCTTGTTTGTATACTTTGAGCACATCTTTATATTCCTTCCAGCATTTTTCACTATCTGCTGATTTAACCAACTTGAAGATTTCTCGCAGATAGCGCCTTTGAGAACTTCCTTGGAACTTCTTGTTCCATCGATGTGGTTTGGGTCTGCACTTCGTGCGAACGGCTCGACAGTATGTATGATATGCTTTTATGAGAGTTTTATTAAACGCTTCCAATTCTTGTTTGAATTGTGTATGCAATGTGAGGGTTTTTGCATTACTCAGCTCTCTAGTCAAGTTTTTCCTATAAAGGTTTCTAGGATTTCTTAGAACTTTCTTATCGTGATTGGGAGCACAAGCAATGTTGAATTCTAGATAGCTGTGGTCCGAAAAAGATGGTGTACCAAGCACCTTCTAATTTTCGACCAAAGTATTGCAAGTAGAGAGAGATATATATCTAGAATGTTTTTCAAGGTAGGCTCAACATGTATTGGTTCTTATCCCCGATTTGAGATATTAAGATTGCATTGCAAAATAAACATAAGTAGGGACTCACCTCTGTCATTGATTTCATCGCTGCTCCATACCATGGGGTGAACATTTGCGTCTGCCCCTATGACAACGGGCTGCTTCATAACTTTCGACTTTGGCTTTCTAGTGTTGTGAATGGGCGCAGAACTGTTTCGTGAATAGAAAATGGCGGTTTTCGAACTGTTTGGTGTTGTGTTGAATTAGAAAAAACTGATTCGGTGAATAGCAAACAGTATTTTGATGCTTTATACTACATTCACAGTGCGAGTTCTTTTGTGAGTTCTTGCGAGTTTGCGGGTAACCGTTCACAGTGGCCTTTTGCGAGTTTGCGAGTTCTGAGAACAGTTGTTTTTTGTTTTGGTTGTACATAAGAAAAACAAAATTTTTTGTTGAATTGATACAAATTAAAAATAAAAGTGTTCAAATGGATAATTTATCAGAAATAATAATAATGACAAGCACGCTACTGCGCTTAAATAAAAATATAATATTCTTGTACGGTCAGGAAGATGAGATTGGCGAAGAATATTTGGGCTTAATGGATACAAGCGCCAGTGTTCCGCGCAGCATTTGGACTGTTGTAAGTTTTTGTTTTTATTGTAAATTATGGCTCGCATAATTTAAAAATTCGTGTGTGTGAAATTGTAGGAACGATATGGAACATTTTGGAATAAGAACATTAAAGAAGGTTCCGCGGTCTTCAAAGAGAGCTTCTGAATGGACAAGGGCACGTTTAATATGAATGTTGCTACTCTGGGCTCGTCTGCAGCTTACCGATCAGTGGCTGCGTTGTTCGGTTTGCCATATTCTCCACGAATTCTGCATTGAGATAATAACTTGCGCCGGAATACCTGTTACCGGACATCATAACACAAGAAAAGATCGAAAAGTGTGTGAAAAGATTTGAAGCTCTTGGATTCCCTCAGTGTTTTGGAGCAATTGGTATGTTAAGATTTTATTTTTGATAACAGAAAACAACTGTAATCTACTTCCTTTAGATGGATGCCATATTGAAGTGAAGCCACCAGCAAAAGAAGCCGTTGACTACTACAACTACAAAGGGTGGTACTCTGTTGTGCTCTTTGCACTTGTTGACTATCGGTATGTATTAGCTAACAAATAACAATAATATTTATGCAAACAATTTTAGTTACAGATTCCAATATATAGACGTGGGCTGCCCCGGATGATGCCACGACTCACAAATATATAATCAGTCGTGTGTAAAGACTTTGGTGGATTCTAATGATTTATTCGAAAATAATTCAAAGATGCATTCTGGCACCAATGTTCCGGTTGTGCTGATTGGAAACTCTATATTTCGTTTTTCAAAAAGGCTAATGAAACCTTACCCCTTCGCGATAAGTGCTACAGAAGAGCAAAGGACATTCAACTACTCCCTTTCAAAATCTCGGCGAGTGGTTGAGAATGCATTTGGTCATTTGAAGGCAAGGTTCCGGCGACTTGGCAAAGGCTTAGACAATCAACTTAATAAAACGACGAACATTATATTATATTGCTGCATATTACATAATTTGTTGAACAATCAAAACGTCGCTATTAATGAATAATGGCAAACAGCCAATGGAGAAAACCACAACCGGAGGAAATCGATGCAGGGTACGACTACGACACCACTGCAGAGAATATACGGAGAACAATCTCCCAACATCTTTAATAAAATTTACAAGAAAACAATGAAACTCAATTTTAATAAATTTTTAAATAAAAAAAAAGGAATTATAACTTGTAATTCAAACTACTAATACTACTTATAATCTACAAATTAATTATTAATATTATTTTGAAGAAGCGAAATGCATATGGCTTCAATATTACGGCTGGATTCCACCAGCTCATGCAGATCTGCATTCCGCTGCCTGTTTAGCTCCAGGATTTCCTGGCGGAACGACTCATCTCCATTCATTTTCCTCTATTTGGAAAGAGGAAATTTAATGGGTGAGTTCGTCTCACTTTCTGTGTTTGATTCGTCTATTTGGATGGTCGCGTCAAAAAATTCGGAAGCATCTATAAAAAATTCATTTAGTTTTAATTGATTAAATCGATATCTTATTTCCACCTACCTATGTTGTCAACAGCGACATTTTGTATATTATGTGACTTGAATCCGCCAATAATCCTGTGAACTCGCGTGTGTAGAGCACAATCAGAAGGCTTTCCACCAGATGGCCCCATTTTCGCCTTTTCAAGTTTGCTATGATATACAAATATCCTTTTTCCAAAACTAAAATTGCCGTGGCACCCGTTTTGAGTCCATTGAAGCCATAAAACAAAATTCGGCGCGTGAACTGAAGGCCATCCCGGAAAGCGCCTTTAAAAAATGTTTCGATGATTGGAAATGCCGTTGGCATAGATGTACTGGAGCAAATGTTGCCTATTTTGAAGGCGACCCAATAAATTTGGATGATTAAAGGTAAAAATGTTGTTTTATTTATTAATTCCCGGTACTTTTTTGATAGAATGTATAAAGAAGTTTTTCAAAACGTTAATAATAAATTGTTTAATGAATGGCAACTTACCTATACTTTCTGGTCAAATTATTGACTTTAAATCTGACATCCGAGCCAGTGACCGCTACTCCATCGACACGTAGTTTGTCCGCCAACCTCTCATATGTGTGCCCATTCTTGACGGCACCGCTCAAATCCTCCAAACTGTCCTCCCATAAATCCATTAATATGAACACAGCTTCATTTGTCCACTTTCGTTTAAAGTTTTCTGAATTTTTTGACACTTTTTTCAAAAATAATTATATTAGTTTTTCAATAAATATCAAAAAATTTTATAAAGAAAAATATACTTACTTTTGCTTTCAATTGATGTTGATATGAATATCAGCGGGTTTTTTTTGGCGCGCAACAAAAATACACAAAAAATTAATTGAAAATTACCTAAAAAATAACAAATTAACCAAAATTGCCGCAAAGTGGCCAATATCATTACCGAGTTCTTTGCGAGTTCCTCGACGAACTCGAGTTCAAATTAAATACAACAACAACAAATTTTAGCCATTTTCCCTGTGGTTGTAGTACATTTGAACTCGAGTTCGTTGATGAATTCGAGTTCAGCTCAGTGTGAATACACTATTAGTGAACGTTTATTTTAACATATTTGCATACCAAAAGGAAAGATACTCGTATTAGGAATTATGAGGAACTTTAATATATATATATATTTTTTTCTTATTTATCAATGCATTTAATGAATAAATATGAAGTTAATATGAAATGAGTAAACATTTTACTTTTAATTTTGTAATAATTTTGTTATTAACACCAACCAATGCAGTTCACCAGGTTAGGTGCGGCTGAAAACGAGCGTCTGACTTGTAGAAAGCGGCTCGTCTATACTTTGCAGTAAAATGCAAAACCTTTCCAAAGCATTTTGGTTGATCGTTGAGCCAACAACCCACATCGTAAAAAAAAACTTCGGTATGAAATGTTCACAGCCTCGGATAAGCGAAATGATTAAAGGAAAACGACCCCCGCAACGAAAAAGGACCAACGCTTTGACTCTCGGAACATGGAATGTCAGAACCTTACTAAGGGCCGGCGCTATGCAAGAAACAGCAATACAAATGAACAAGCTTAACATCGATATTCTTGCGCTACAAGAGCTCCGCTGGAAGAACCAAGGCGAGATAAGGAAAAAAGATTATCGACTTTACTAAAGTGGCATGACGGACAGAAGTGGCTTATACGGCACAGGCTTCATGATATCGCAAAAGAACGTTTTTATATCTGGAGACCACAATCAATCAATTATGCTCCTACGACTCCATTATCATTCTAGGGGATTTTAACGCCAAAATTGGCAAGGAAAAGCACTACAACGAAGTCGCCGGTTCTCACTCACTGCATGACATTACTTCCCCCAATGGTGATTTCGCTCACAGCATTGGTATGTACATAAGCAGAACTTCTTTCCCACATAAAAACATTCACAAAGGTGCGTGGAATATACCAGGAACATCGTTAGTGAATCAGATAGATCATGTACTGATATCGAGACGGTGGAAATCGTCCATTACAGATGTACACACATGCCGCAGTGCGAATATAGACAGCGACCATTTTCTTGTAAAGGCGAAATTCATGCACAGAATTACCACTGTCAAGCAGGAGAAGGGTATATCTAGACCAAAATGGAATACACAAAAGCTAAACTCAGCACTTTACTCTGACCTTTTTCAAAAAGTGTTCATACAATCCCATCACACAAAGCGGTAGCATAGACGCAGAATGGCAGAACATTAAATGCGCTATAACTACTGCCGCAGAAGAAGCGCTTGGCAAGATGAAAGCAGATAAGCCTAATGGATGGTTTGATGCTGAATGTGAACTAGCAATTTCAAAGAAAAACCAAGCAAGAACAAAAATGTTGAAACGTTTTACAAGAGCCAACAGAGACAACTACAAAGCTGAAAGGGCATATGCCACAAAATTGTGTCGGAAAAAGAAACGAGACGCGCTAAAAATGGAGTTGGAAACGATGGTTGCAGATTATAATAACAAAAACAGTAAATGCTTCTATCACAAGCTTAAGCAGCAGACAAGAGGTTTTCAACCTCGATGTAATTCTTGTAAAGACAAAAATGGCACCATGCTCAGCGATGAGCAAAGCATTATTGAACGTTGGAGAGAATTATATAACCCTGTGTCATCCGCAACTTCATTCAACATCACTTTCGTAGACAACGACTCGGAGCCTGAACCCACTTTAGAAGAACTTCGCAAGACAGTTAACCGTATGAAGATCGGCAAAGCACCAGGTGAAGATGGCCTCACAATCGAACTAATAAAAGCCCTAAACGAGGAAGGATCTTACGATACATATTGCGATTGTGGCGCGAAGAAACCATTCCAGAAGCTTGGCGAGTCGGACTAGTAATCCCCTTGTATAAAAAAGGCGACAAATCACTTTGTGAAAACTATCGAGGGATAACCCTTCTCAATAGTGTTTACAACATTTTCTCGAGTATCATAGCAGTTAGACTCACCAAACCAGCGGAAGACATTTTAGATGAATATCAAGGTGGCTTTCGGCCAAATCGTTCCACAACGGACCAAATATTCTTGCTTCAACAAAACCTGGACAAGTGCCATGACCGCAATGTAGATGTACACATGCTCTTTCTTGATTTCAAGCAGGCTTTCGACAGCATTTACCGCTATAAAATCGCCGAAGCCTTTACCGCACTTGATATAAACAATAAGCTTACACGTCTCGTAATGGCATCTCTTATAAATACAAAGGGAAGGGTCGTGGTACAACAGGCGACTTCTGACCATTTTGATATTACATGCGGCGTAAAGCAGGGCGACACTTTGTCTACCTCTGTATTCAATCTGCTACTGCACTTTTCAATAAGAAAAGAGGTTAAGCATGGCAATCTCTTTAATAAGTCAAGCTTGACAATTGCCTACGCAGACGACATAGCTATCGCGGCTCGAAGCAAAAAATTTCAGGCGGAAAATTTTATAGCCATAGCACAAAATGCCAAAAAGGTGGGCCTTAAAGTGAATAAAAGCAAGACAAAAAACTTAAAACTTTCGCGCTCTGAAGAAAAGCGACGCCTTGAAAATAGTCAACGAGTATTGTTTCGAAGGTGTTCAGCAATTTAAATACCTTGGCACCCCAATCAGCAATGACAATAATACCCATGTCACAATACAAGAAAGAATTATAGCCGCAAATAAAGCATACTTCGCCAACATAAAACTGCTAAAATCTAAGTTAATACCTCGTTCATGTAAGCAACGCATATATCAATCGATAATACGACCTGTGCTTATGTATGGATGCGAAGTCTGGACGCTTACAGAAAAAGACGAACGATGTCTCCAAGTTTTCGAACGCAAGATACTTCGAAAAGTTTTCGGGCCTCTTCGAGAAGGAGAAGGGATCTATAGGATCCGCCATAATGATGAACTGTTATCTCTATGCAAAGGGGAAGATATAGTTAAGCATATCAAAGCGCAAACGATACCCTGGCTAGGACATACCGAACGCATGAGCTCTGACCGCGCACAAAAAGCATGATCGTCTACGTCCCTCCTGTCACAAAAGCAAAGGGACGACCAAAACTACAATGGTTATACCAAGTTATCCACGATCTGAAGAAGATGAATATATCCAACTGGTGGAAGGTGTCCAAAGATCAAGACGCATGGAAGAAAATTGTGAACGAAGCTAAAGCTCACCCCGAGCTGTAACGCTGCCTGATGATGATGATGAATGCAGCATGTACATACTGATACTTTAAAGCATGATTATTACTGTTACAGCTTATATATAATTTTTTTATATACTTATTGCATACATTTATTGAATCATTGATAAAACATTTCAATCTACTTATTATGTACAAAAAAAAAAAACATGTTTATACGTATTTGGAGATGTGAAATTGAAATGTTTTGTCTCTAATTAAATAGATAGATAGATATTTTAGGAAGGTAGGTATTTAAGGAAGATAGATTAAATTTTTCTTTAATTTTGAGCTAAAATTTAAATTTCTTTTGTAGCATTTCAGCAAAAGATTTCTAAACCGTTTCAATATTAGAAAAGCTTCACCACATCACACTGCTTTCTGTTGTCCACGACGTTATCCACACTTTCGTTTTGTGGTTAACACAGTTCACTGCTTTGATTTTGGAAAGTGATGGAAATGATCGTTTTTTTTAGTGAATAAATTATACATTCATATATAAACTTCCTCATAAATCACTCTGTCCATTGGTGAAAGCCGTATGAAAATTCAATCGGTAGTTTTTGAGTTTATTGCGTTCAGACAGACACGGCAAAGGGACTTTGTTTTATAATATTATAACTTAGACGTAATTACAGGAGTTTACTATAAGCTCGATTTAATATTGAGACCAGTTCTCCTGGTACCATTCAAAATCAATAAATAATTAGTCTCTTATAATGTTTTTTAGAGCTTTGACCATGCGTCACAATAGTCACGAGTTACCAAAGTGTCTTATTAAAAAATAAGTGTGATCAGCGGATCCAATATGATATAAATTATGACATACCTAGACAAAAATAAATGATTATATAAATACAACATATGTAGTATAACAAAAACAAATAAGAAGAGATAAAACTTCTCAGAACTTACGAATATTCTCTTCATGATGTAACACCCGTCTGATATCAGAGTTTACAGCTTTCCTATTATTTTTGACGGCAGTTCTCATGAGCGTAAGCAATCTTATAACTTGAAAGTTTAATGCTCTCTCGTCGGACATTGGGTGTCTCATAATATTTCAAATAAATTCAATGATTAAAACTAGAGGTGTGCAATGATTATATCCGTACAATAGCACGCAGTACTACTCTTAATATGTACTACATATTTAATATATCATCGTTCATCGTACATAGTAAAATTCGTACGTTAATGTACAAACAATTAATTAGGCCCATTCTTCTTTATGGCTTTCAGGCATGGTTTGGTGTTATATCCATCCTAATGTTGAAACTGAAAGTTTTTGAAAGAAGAATTCTTAGATCATGAATTGAGAATAGCATTAGGTACGTCGGGAACACAATGCGCTACATTTTAAACTCAAGACTGTATAATCAGTGTAGCATTAACGCCCTCGATTCAATTCTCATAGAATTGGCATTCAAATACTTGCCAAAATTGAAACCAGACCGGAAAATTCAATGCTAGTACAATTTCTAACCTCATACTCTCCAAATACCATCAATGGGCTTACAAACCTTAAGTTTATCCACCTAAAACACCTTGAAGCTTTAAACAGCTTGGGTCTGATTCGTGATCCAACTGGACTTAAGATAATCTTTTATTTAAGGAAACTAAATAAAGTAAATGAATACTACCTCAATTCATTATACCTGTAAATATTATTTAAGCTCCCTTTTATTGTAAATAGATCCCTTCCCCAATTACTCTAGTATGTAGTTCCTTAGTTTTAAGTATAAATAAATAATAAATGAAACTCAGTTTTTATAAAACAGTAACTTTTCTGAGATATTAATATAAATAAATATAGCTTTATGAAGTTAACAAAAATCAAAATAATAATTTAATAATATACCATATACATGTAAATAATTTTATTAAGCTTAAGAAAATCTTTAGATGTTAAGCATTATTATAATAAATTTAAGTTCTAGTCTTTAAGAATACTTTGCACATATAACCGATACCTGATATACTGAAGACAAATGAAAATGAAATGAAAAATTGGAAAAATATCCAGCAGAAAAAATTTCGCTTAAATTTTACCAAAGCAAACCTTAAATTTGCTCATTTACCTGTTGCTGTTATTGTAGAAAATTAGCAGTTTTTTGAGCAAAAAAAAAAATCAGCTGGTGCCCTGTCTGACGTAACCGAAAGCGTCCCACAAGATTCCGTATTGGGTTCAATACTGTAGAATGCCATGTACAATGTAAGCCCAATGGAGTGGAGATCGGAGGGTATGCGGATGATATAGCAAGGACTCTAATAGCCTCTTCATATAGAGGGGATGCTACATCCTCCTCGGATGCAGCATGGATGCTCATCCAATTCAACAACAACAACAGGGAAAATGACGAAATGTAGGGTTGCATTTTTGGATGTGGATGTTACCATTCGCCTACGTCATTTCCACCTAATTTTGGTCATTCTTGACTATCTTTCTCTCTTTTTGTTGCGCGTCATTAGTAAACAGCTGATGGTAGCACAAATCAATTTTAAGTAAATAAAACATTGCAGATTTTGTTTTTTGTATTTTAATAAAATACATAGCAGGAATGAAAATGGAAACTGTTTGCACATAATCATGTAGTGTATTTTTCACAATATGTCCATTATAATTTCTCACAATTAGTTAAAACGTTCCATTTGTATGTATAACCAAAACAAAAAACAGATGATCAGGATGAAGAAAGGCCTGTGTGAACGACTTTTTCATCCCGCTCAATATTCGTGATGCAAGCTCTATCTGAAAAGGCTATAAATCAAGTCGCATCTAAAGTAGGAGGGACAGTTACAACTTCAAGAAGATGGCTTTGGCAGAACCACTCATATCTGGCGGTACATAACACCAAGTTGGTATTTATGAGCTCAAGGAAACAGGTGGAAAAACTCTTAGCGAGAGATGGGAGCCACATCATTAAATCGAGGCCTTTCATAAAATACCTGGGTGTACTTCTGGACCACCGGTGATTCATTGAAGACTTGTTGATATAATGATGCAATCGTTGCTTACATACTACACAAACCCCATAAATTTGCATGACTTACGGACAGCATAAAGTAACTATTTCATCGTTAGACAGAAACATAAAAAGGCTAAAAATTACTAGTTCACCGAAATTTAGATCCCTTCCAGCCAGACTATCACGACAAATGCAAATGATAATTTTTTTTTTTTATCGTAAAACAATTATTCTCTTAACGGTGTAATTTGCAGAATTTGGCAAAACACCAAAGCTAAATTAAATCATATAAGGGAATTAAACTTCCAGAGCCCCACAGGACAGTGTTGAAGAAAGGGACATTTTTTAGATTAAGTATTTCTTCTAGGATTCGTATTTCAATTAAAACTACACTTAAACATTTTTTAATAGTTTTCTACTCAGGACCACGGAGGCTATAAGCATGGTCGCACTTAAACAATGCAGTGCTTTGGTTGAAAACCACTGGTCTAAAGTAATATTTGAATGTTGCCTCTTTATAATTATAAGTTTTTTTGTGGAAATTTATTACAACAATTACAAAATATGTTACTTTAAACATAATTCATCATAAAATGTACACTTGAATCTATTGAAACAAATTATGCATGTCCTCAAAGGATAATGAAGCCATCCATGTTTACTGCCATTACATCAAGCATGAGATGCAATAGATTCAATCTGCTGAATGTAGCAGGAAAAAACTCTATTTTCTGTAATGTCAGCTAACTGGAACCTTTGTATTGTGTTTGTGAGGAAGAATTATTCCTTTCAAATGTTTGTGCTATGTCCTTAAAACATGTTTTGTTACAATGACTGTTGCATAACATTTGACTTAAGCACTGATAACAGGACATGCTTTTCACGAATGCTTTGCTTCTGGGATACATAATACTACATTGTCTAAAGTATTGTAATACTATAATAAGCATCCTACGCAACAGAAATACTCATTCACCCGCTCCCATTGTCATTCGCTGAAGACTTTTCGACACTCATGCATATCGAAATACAGACAATACTCCACTTTGAAGGCAGTCAAGTCGAACATAATAGGGTACATGAGCATACGACACCAGAAGCAGTAGGATACTACTGCACATCAATTATGGCAGCCATAATAATAGTCGCAAGTTGATAACAGCACTATGGCAAAGTGGAAACAAACACAACCAGGAACAAGAAAAACGATGAAGAGTAATGCAGACGCAGAAGGGAAAATAGAGAACAGGAAAAAAGTAGTTGCAAAGATATTTTATAACGAGTGATGTGTAAACTTTTGAAGAGCAGCAGACACAATACACCGAAGAATGCAATATTGGAACGCAGTTAAGAGCAAATTATAATACGAAAATGTTGAGTAAATTATAGCAATGCAGCAACGATATTATTTATAAGCGTAACGAGTGACACCATTATGGGTCCAGTCAGTCTCAGATGACGTTCACACTCTCTTATACCATACAGTATTTCGATATCAACAGCAAAGACTTTTAAACATATAGACTGGACAACTCGTTTAAGAAATTGGATTCTCTCACAAAATTGATAAGTGCTCACTCCAGATGTACTCTCAAGATTCAAACATCAACTTTTGAGAGTAAAAAGAGAATTCGAAGTTTTGTGAGCGATCTATCCAGTCTATATATTTAATAGTCTTTGTCAACAGTTTCAATATAATCCATGGCTTAAAATGCCAAATCTAAAGAAACTTACATTTGGTAAAGATACTGTTCAGAAGGATTACAATCTCAATCTCACCAACATAGAAGATTCATACTTATGGTTATAACATAAACTAGTCTAAGCAAGAGGACTACACTTGCAATTTTTCACTCCAGGTAGCGTCATTTCCGCCTGTTTCAAAGGAATCTTTCATTAATCCTCTCTATAAAAAAGGAAATAAATCTGACATCTCAAACTATAAGGGCATATCTAAATTGTCAGCTAAGATGTTTGAAAAGGTCCTCATATCGAATATACAACATTCCTGTAAGGCCATTATTTCTCCATCACAGCATGGATTTTTAAAATGAAGATCACCAGCCACTAACCTCTTCAGTTTACTTCGCTAATTAATCGAGGTTTTAAAACAAGTTTCTATATGAAAATAAAATATTAAAAATCGGTAGTGTTGTGTACTGACAGGTTGCATTGAGTTCGCGTTGAATAGTTGCGATGTGACCGGCTTTAGTGTATTTTTAAATTTTTGTGCCGGCAATTTCAACTTTAGAAAAAAATTACCGTTTGGTGTGATCAGTGCCTCTCTGGTGGTTTATTTCCAGACCAATCAGGTAAACGAGGGACTGAACCGACAGGTGTAGTAAATACACCAGTTTCATTCAAGTTGAATCAGTATTACAAAAGAGCGCACCGATCGGAAGGGTTGACAAGTAGTACTTTTGCCAGTGCTGCCAATGTGCAACATTTTTACGATATTGTATCGTATATTTGAATAATATCAAACATTTTACAATATTTGAGAAGCTTTATACTTTTTATTATAATTTAAATTATAGGTATGAATAAGATCGCTATGTTGACTGATTCGGAGGAGGAGCTTCTACTACTCCGATCATCAGATATCAACGAGTAGGAGGACATGGACACAACAATTGTGTGCAGCAATGACTCCTCATCGGCGGAAACACTCAGGCAGGTGCATAATGCCCAAACTGAGGATAAAGACATGACTAATGTCATTAAGAAGGATGTCGTAATGGGTACAGATGTCCCAGACGGAGCCAGCGACCAGAAGAAGCATGAACGACGTATTAAGAAATAGACACATGGTGGTCTTACTCTGGAGGAAGAAAGAACAAATGAGCGTGCAAGGTATGCTGATTTCAAGGCGACAACTTCTCACTTGAAGACAGATATTGGGTGTACAAATAAGTTTCCCGCCAAAAATCCGTATGTGTCATTTCGCTGAAGTGTAAACAACAAACTTTCTTTGTTCTCTAAACATGTCAACTTTTGTACCGACAAAACGCAATTTGCGGGAAGCGCTGCTTTTTTGTTTTCATTTGACGAAAAGTGCAGCTGATGGATGTCGTTTGCTGTGTGAAGCATATGGGAAATATACTTTATCAACAAAAACATGTGAGTACTGGTTTCGGCATTTTAAGAGTGGCGATTTTGACACCAGCGACAACGAACGCGAAGGGAGGGCAGTAAAGTTAGAGGACGCTGAGTTGGAGGCGTTATTGGACCAAGATTCATGGCAAACTCAAAATGAGCTCACTGAAACTTTGGGAGTGACTCAACAAGTAATTTCAAACCGACTCATGGCCATGGGTATGGTGCAAAAACTAGGTAATTGAGTTCCTTATGAACTCAAGTCAAGAGACGTCGAACGTCGGTTTTTCACGTGCGAACAACTGCTCCAATGGTTTTTTGCATTGAATTGTGGCGGGGGACAAAAAGTGGATCCACTACGACAACCCAAAACGCAAAAGATCTTGGGGTAAGCCTGGTCATGCATCAACTTCAACGGCCAAACCGAATATTCATGGCAAGAAGCTATTGCTGTGCATTTGGTTAGATCAGCTCGGAGTGAGCTGATCCAGCCTAAGGAAATCATCACTGGGGATCGTTACAAACAACAATTGATACAATTGAGCCGAGCATTGAAGCTCAAACGCCTCCAATATGCTAAAAGACACGACAAAGTGGTGACAATTCACGACCACATGTTGCAAAAGTCGTTAAGGAAACTTTGGAGGCACTAAAATGGGATGTCCTACCCCACCCGTCGTATTCACCAGTCATTGCTCCTTCCGACTACCACTTATTCCGGTCGATGACTTATGGCCTGGCCGAGCAGCACTTCACTTCTTTTCCAAAATATGGGAAGAGTTTTGGATAGCTTCAAAAGACGCGGAGTCGTAGCTAATGATGGACAGTATTATGAATAAAATGAATTGTATTAGTTCTTCGGAATAAATCTTCAAAGTCACTAAAAAAACCTCCAATTTTATTTGTACACCCAATACTTCCACAAAGCGCTGTCGCTCAGCGAACACCTCTCTGGTCAAGAATGCGAATAATGTCATAAAGCTCAATACTTCTTCCTTGTTCGCAACCTCGGATAAATTAATTGATAGACATATTAGAGATAGGTTTCTAAAACAGGGCCCCAGTACACAAAAATCAATATGCCTATCAAACGGGCAAGTCAGCAACGCATGCACTTCTTAATCTCACTCAAAAGATTGAAAAATCCCTGGTAAATAACGAATATGCAGTTGGCTGATTTCTTGAAATTGCGGGTGCTTTCGATAACACAGAATTTCACCATATTAACGGGGCTATCCAACGTAGGGGCGTCGATGGTACAATATGCAGATGGATTGTAATTTTTCTAAAATATAGAAATATGAACTTGGGCAATGGGCCAGACTAAAGAAGTGAAGTATCTTGGTGTCGCACTTGATGAGAACCTTCTTTGGAATAGCTTCCTACAATCCACCTTAATAAGGTTAGGGCTACCATATGGAACAGCCACAGACTTCTGGGTAGAAACTGGGGTCTGAACCCGCGTATATCACTGTGGCTATACACGGCTATCAACAGACTGATTATGATTTATGATGCACCCATTTGGTGCACCAAACTAGATAGCTAGCTTGCGTGTGTGTAACTAGAGCCATGAGAACAGCTCCAACAGCTGCCCTTTAGACTCTATTGAATTTATCTCCAATCCACTGTTTATAAAGAAGGAAGCTTTGCTATTTATTGTTAAGCTATTAAATAATGAAATAGACTCAACAAATCTCATTCAAATCCGTCTAATGGATGAGATCAATCGGAGCTGAACCAACCTTACCATCAGTGATCTCTGTCCTACAAAATTCAATGTTCAAAAAAACTTGACATTTCCTACAAAGCAGATTGGGAGCGGTCATGGCCCAAACCCTCTCGTAGTTCCCATGTGTGGTACACGGATGATTTCAAAACGTTCCCTGGCGTGGGAACTGGAGTCTTTGGGGTAAACCCTAGAAGACGCATTTTCAGTAGCATGGGCAAAGAAAACTCAGTCTTCCAGGCAGAAGTACATGCTATTGAATTATGTATCAGATAAGAACTAGAGTGTGCTACGGTTAATAAACACTTATTTACTCGGACAGAAAGGCTGAACTACATGCACTCAACGCCTTCGACTTCACATCAAAGATTGTTTGGGACTGCCTAATGTTACTCATGTCATTAGCTTCAAATAACTATGTCAATCTTATTTGGATTTCTGGGCGAAAAAGAACAAGGGAGATACTAGGACTTACACGCAGATGCAGGTGTACTTAATTCTTATCCTTTTACTTAATCTAATAGGTCACAAATTGATGTTATTTATACTGTTTCTACAAAGGCTTTTGACTCAGTTAATCATGACCTTCTTTTGTATAAAGTCAATATTATGGGCTTTCCATATGATCTGCCTCTATCTATCTCATATTCTCGTGTGCTCATGTACGCAGATATTGTAAAATTGTATTCAAAAGGATCTTAATTCTTTACGTTATTGGTGCCTAACTAATTATTTATATCTAAATGCAAGTTCAAGACGTATCATCGGTGTAAGCCTCATTTGTTTACTTACAAGATTGAAAACACCCAACACGAGCGTGTCTCTATATATAATTACCTTGGTGTTCTGTTTGATCCATAGCTGTGTTTTAACCAGCATATCTACTTAATCGAAAATAAGGCGAAGGGTGTTTTTGGATAGCACTTGTGATTAGCTCTCTTTATAAGCTCATGAAATTGACTCTCCTGAGCTATTGATTCAGTTGAATTTTTCTCTCCCTAGTCATCCTACCAGAAATTTCGTTCCTTTAGCCTTGAATAGATGCATAACTAACTATGCCCTACACGATCCATTCCAAGTTTTATGCACACAATATAATAAGTTCTATCACATTTTCTCGCCTGAGATATCGCCCGCTTCAATTAATACCATCGTCTTTCGCTGCCTACGGTACTCATGATAGCATTGCAGGCTAGATGAACTGGATGTCGCTGATTTGAGTCCTTTATACCGTCTGCAGTATTGTAGCTTATATGCCTTTGACCACACATGGCTATGAGTAAGGGCATAGCTTGCTATTTAAACCGGGTCAGAGACTGCTTCTTAATTAAATTAAATAAAATTAATTTTTAAGATTAATTTTAAGTATTATAATATTCGACTTCTATTATAAGTTTATTGTTAATAATTTTTAAGTTGACAGTAATTTGTCATAAGAAATAAATAAATAAATATTCTTATGCGATATACACGTAAATTAATTTTATATATTAAATTTAATTATAATACATACTAAATGATACTATAACTAATTACACAGCCAGCCCTGCGATTTTTTGTTTTTTTTCGCTTTGAATGTTTTTATATAGAATCTATAGATTAGAACTTTCAGATTCCAAATATAGTATTCGTTTTGCTGTATCACGTCACAATTCTTTAATTCACGTTTGAAAGTTGAAAATTGGTCAACAAGGACATTTTCACAGTCAGATATAACGGTAATATGGTATGTATTTCAACACAAGAAAAATTCAGATATATATATAAATAACTACGATTCTATACCATATTTTTAGAATTTTTTTTTTCGGAATAAGTGTTTTGAAGCGGTGAATAAAAATAAAGTTTTAACTTAATTTACTCAATTTTCGTCATAAGCTTTTTTGACTTGTTGACTTGTTCTTGAGTATCTCGTATATACTCTATTTTTTTTTATTATTTTTTTAGGAAGTCATATACTATATTTTCTCTATATTAGCGGATCAGAATGTTGATAAGTATGTTGAAGGTAATGAGTGTGGCAGTTTTCGGTTTCAAGTATCCAAAATATGTATGGTCGATAAATACTGTCCACATAGAGGACAAGAAGGTTTGGTGTCACCTGTGATCAGGTGGGTATGGGTGAAGCTTCTGTGTCCAATGCGATGGCGGACAAATATGCGGCATTTTGATCGAGTGCAGTTCGGTAACGGAACTTATACAGACTTGAATTAAAATAATATGTATAACCTATGTTGGAAGGATGCCCAGTTGTTAACTATCTGCCCGCAAAGGTAGGGGTAGATAGCTCTTTTTATATCCTTTTCGGCGGAGGGAATGACGGTGGAGGTGGATACATAGCGATTGATTTTGTTGCAACATCAGCCAGTTCGGTTCCGATGATACCTTTATGGCTGCGTAACCAAAAAAGGTGAAGTTTGATAGAAGTTTTTATTAAAGCATCCCATATTTGGACAATTGTAAGATTTAAATTCCCAATATTTGTTACAGCTTGCAGTGCAGACAAACTGTCAGTGCATATGCCGCATTTTCCAGTTTTTCTTGTGAGTAGTTAACTGCTTCTTGGAATATAGGATAATAAAATAAATAATATTCTTTTTTGCATTGTGAATTGAATTGGATTTGTTTCTATTGTGCTCTGTGATTAATATTAATTTTTGTGAGTAGTTTTGATCATAGAAAGTGTATTTTTTAAAGATATATTTTTGAACTGATTGTGCATCCATCGTTTTCATATATTTAGTTTTGTAAATACAAATTATTTAATTATTATCATTTATATTTATTTATATTTTTTTTTTTTTTTTTTTTTTGTAATCTTTGTTTTGCATGCACTTTTGCGTGTCTTTAATGCTCTCTCATTCTTTTTTCTTTTGTTCTGTGAGATATTTTGCGCGAAATATTTTAGTTGTAGAAATCATAATTACGTATCAACTTATTTTTTTAATGATTGTGCATTGCTCATTTTAATTTTTTGAATTTTATAAATGCAAATTTTCCTTTAATTAGCGTTTATAAAATCTTGGTCTTGTTTGTGTGCTTATTGTTGTTTTTTGGTTCGCTCTCGGACTGGATTTGGTCTACATTTCCTCTTATACTTAGTACAGTGCCTGTGCAAAGCCTGCATTTTTCTTATAAATTAAATTTTATTTTTTTAAATATATGAATTAATTATATTTTTAATTTAAAATGTATAGTTGTATTATGAAGTGTACGAACAAATCATTTACTCTTAAATACCGCACTGAAGCTTGTTGGTTGTGTGATAATGCGGCCCATGTTGCTTGTGCGGATATAAATGGAAGAATTGTGGATATTATCGATCAAAATATCGGCCTTCGCTGGTCTTGTCCTAATTGTCGGTCTGATGAGATAGATTTTCGTTTTTGTGTTCTAAAGCGATGTGCTGATGCATTGCTTAGACCAATCTGCAAATTGTTTAACTTATCTCTAAATACCTCTGTCTTACCTAATATTTGGAAGCGGTCTTATGTAGTCCCACTCCACAAAAAAGGCAGTAAAGCTAATATATCAAATTACCGAGGAATAGCTAAACTCTGCGCTATTCCGAAGTTGTTTGAACATATTATCACAGATCAGGTGCAGCATTTCGTTCTTCCTTTATTAATTACTTCACAACACGGTTTCACCAAGAAGCGAATCTACTTCGTTGGTCAATTGTAGTTTTTCACAACAACATCAAATGGATGTCATTTACACAGATTTCAGTAAAGCTTTCGACTGAGTTTGTCACTTTGTACTCCTCAATATACTGAATATCTTTGGTTTTCTCCCAATTTAGTTAGCTGGATTACATCCTATCTAACTTCCAGAACCCAAAGAGTTATTTTTAAAACAGCTATATCGAAGACTATTCGTGTATTATTCTGGTGTCTGGGTAGCCACCTTGGCCCATTATTATTCAATATTTTTATAAACGATTCAACCACTCTGGTCTACACATGTCTTTGTTCCATCAGTGAATATTCAGCTTTGGTTTTTAAATATAGCCTTCTTGGGCTAATAGTTTGCGAAAAGCAATGCCGCTGGTGTCATTCTTTCGGAATTCCCGTATAGTCTTGATATATGATGGACGCAGAAGCCTTGGTGGTGTTGTAAACTTTTTCGTAGCTAGTGGCGATTGAATGCTATATTCTTTGGAGAGAGAGGCGTATGGCCGCAATGTGGAAAAGCACTTTCTTTTCTGATTGACCGTTTTGCGCATATCGTTTTGAAGGAGTTGGTTCGTTGAGCAAAACAGTTTTTGATTAGTTTTGCTGCCGCTTCAACGATTTATTTTACAATGGACGACAGACCAGTCTCGGCTAAAATGCATTATATTGTTGATGTTCGGAAAGCGCTGGTGCTGTGACGAACTGCAATGTGATAGGCGGGTTGAAGCAACCTAATATTAGAGAATGCTTGGAGGTACAATGGATTTTTTTTTACATATGTGAAGGATCTTATATTTATTAGGGTAAAAGATTGCACCAGAGCCCAGTCCCCAATTATTTATATGTATATCATCTATACATATAATAAAATCGTAGACTTTGTCTGTTTGTTTTTGGTTTGAACAAGTATCAATTAAAATGCACTCATTCTATTCAAAATCAAATTACTGAAACACAAGAAGCTTTATTTGGTGCAGAACATAGGCTTTATTTCATCAAAATTGAGCAACAAGATATTATTTAATTTATAATTTATAAAATTTAAAATGCGTTTATTTCTAACAAATTTGCTAATAAACCATTATAAAATTACATGCGCTACTTCACTACATTTTATCGCTTCTAAAACCACTTCTCATATAATCTTCTATAATTCTCTAATTCTTATATTGTTATACATTCGGGTGAGACAACATTACTAACAAATGCATAAAAGTTTTTTGAATGCAAAACGAAGTTTGCCGGGCCAACTAGTCTAAAAAATTATTATTATTATTATCTTTAAAATAACCTTAAGATCAATGGGGTTTTTCGCTGTGAACGCTGTGTTTCTTAACTTGATATAGAGGCTTAAAATTATAGATAACAAAAAAATAGAGGAAAATCTAGCAAAAACTGATTAAAGATTACGAAACTATGCATATTTACTTTAATTTGATTATAAATATCAGACAGCATTATGAAAGTTTCACTCTATTGAAAAAAAAAAAATTATATCAAATCACCCGATTTTTGGTGGTTGCCTCTTTTAATGGATAAAACAATAGAAGATAATACAATACTTAAGCTTTAGAAACTACGCTGTGTTGATACAAAATGTCCAAGTAAATAAAATCAAAAAGATTTATATCAAAATATTTATGCAAAAAGAAGTTATGTCACCACAGGTTTTGTTTATTTGTTTTATTTTGAGCACATATTCATAACAGTTGTAAGAGTTTTTCTATTGCATATTAAAAATTTGTTGCGATCGGAGAAGTTTGGTTTTGTGACTTTTGGCATCCTAGATTTGATAAAAGTCTCCCTGTGCGTCAGGGGCATAGCAAAGCGCACTGGGCAACTCTAGTATATTAATAAATAAAATAAATTAATAAAATTCTAATTATATTTATTTAAATTGTAAAATGAGATCGTGGACTCTGGTGACTCTCCAATTGTGATGGTTACAATGAAACCATCTACTTTTGTATCGACATATAAAAATTTCTTTCATGTTGAAATGATAATACGGCAGTCACGCGGTTCTCTTCAATGCAAAATATATTGGAAGTGGACAATTTGATTTAATTGTACATATTTTAATTTTTTAATATTAGGTACATACGTGTATACTACATACAGAGGAAAATATCAAAAACCAAATGCCACAAATATTATATACTTCCCTAAGCAAGAGATACTGATTGTACTTATGTAAGGACATTTATTTTGCACTCCCTAAATACCCTTATAAAAAGAGTTTGAAATTAGAAGATTATCACTATCGGTACGAAGGACAAAGAGTCAAGATAGTCATGTTGATTTTGTAGTTTATTTGTGTTATATTGATTATCAGGCATGGAACATAATATGAAAAACCCTGTTCAATTTTAAATGAAATTATTAACAGCGCATTGGGTGATTAGTTTGTAATTATTCAGAATAATCGTCCATAGGCTGCCAACCGTGTGAATCGGAAAACATGACTGCTACGTTGTCGCTCAGCGACGAATGCTCATGCGAAGCTAACATAGGATTCCGTCGCTTTTCGGCCCGTGCCAGCCACGCTTTCCATGCTGCATCTGATTGGTGTTTACGCCATTTCATTCTTTGTTTTTGCATTTCGGCCTCTAAACGTCTTTCTTCACGTTTTTGTTCGAACTCTCTCTGTTTTCGCTGTTCCCATTCTTGAACACGCTGTTCCATCTCCTCTTGCGTCATATGATCCCGTGCATGAACCCCTATACTATTTTTAAATTTTTCACCAGTTAGACGCTCCTTTTCATTTTTTTCCGAAAGCCATTCGTCATACCTTTGTGCAGCTAATAGACGACGTTCTTCGAGAGCTTTTTCAAAAGCCGCTTTCATCTGACGATTCTTAGCTGCACGTTCTGAAAACATTCGTCTATAAAATATTAATTAATAATGAATAAGATAATCTTAGTTCGAAAGAAAAATCCTACTTCTTGCCCGTTAGCCACTCTTCAAAGGTTATGCCTTGCGATCCATTGGTACGAACGCTAGGAGAATATAAACCACGTAAGGAATGTTCTCGCCTTTCAAAATTTTGTAGACTCCCATGACCATGTTCATCCGCTGGTGGATGATGATAACCTTCTTTTTTAGTCTCGCTTACGTCATTTATCTCGGCACCGCCACACACACGCTCCATTTTACTGTTAATTTTATTTGTTGCAAGCAAAACAGGCACAAATACCGTAAATTTGATATAATTACTAGTAGTCCAAGCAAGTTCATCATCATTACTCTTTTGATCCTTCTTGTTTATACCATAATTATTGTCATCACTCTTATTATTGACCAAATTCTCTTTACAAAAATGGGGCCTATTATGTAGAATTGAAATCAAATCATTAAAGGTCTTTAAAGGTTATTTTCTGTTAATTATTCAACAAACTTACCTCTGTTCACTTTTCAAGAGACCAATATCCAAGATGTGGACGCATTCCTGCCCAACTTCATTGACAATGTCCTTATTGTTTTCCTTATTAATAATTGGAGTACAAGTTTTTTTTACCAAGCGACAGAGAGAATCATTCGACATTTTAGCGTTAGTTATCTGACTTGTGGTTACTTCGGAGTTGCACTTGGCCATTGAATTTTGTATATTTTTTTGTTACCTATTTTGTATGCGAATCTGGAAGAATGTGTGTTCGTGTGTGTGCTCGTGCGTCTTGCGATTTTATTATTTTATTGAATTTTTGAAGCCGAAAAAAAAATCCGAAAAAATAGGTAGTATTGAATTTACTTTAAAAAAAAACATTGATAATTAGTCCATTTTAATTTTTGACAAATAAAGCAAATTATAATTTAATTTTTTTTTTTTTTTTATATAAATTTATTTGAATCGAATAAGTCGAATCAAGCGTTAAAATAACACATTTAAAGGAACAAGTTATTTAATATTTCTTATTTCTTAACTTCTAACATTGTGACGTAGGTCCGTAGGGAGAAACCTTTTTAACCTTCTTGGGCAATCATTTATAGTAATGGCTAAAGCAAGAGGATTGCCATGCACGTCCAGAGCGTCATTATAACGACTGGTGTGAAAGTTAATTTGCTCATTAACAGATAGTATGCCAAGGTCACGGTGTAGTAAAACCCGCTCTACGCACCAAAGAGCACCCGTATGGGCTTTATTCTGTATTGATGATGATGAATAACGTAACTATGGCAGCGAGATTAAGAGTGCTACCGGGCTGATTTTACAAGTACAAGTCGCCGATCCAAGTTTAAGCCCAAGTATTTAATTGAAGAATTTTGGGGAATTTAGATACCGTTTAACTGGTTGACAGAGTTTATAGAGCAGCGAAAAACAACAGTGCTGCGATTTAGAACTGTTAATACAAATATTCCATTATCTGGACCATTCGTCGAGCGCACTTTGGGAGGCGGCAGCAGCTAGATCACTTTATTTCTTTATACATTGACAAAAAAAACTGTCAGCCTAAGACAAACAAAAAAATATGAACAAAAACACTTCACAGTATGACATAAATTGAAATCAACTTAAACTAAAATAAATTAATTATAAAACAAGAGAAACTAACAAAAATAAGAAAAAGGTTGGTGAATATGGGTCAGACACTTATAGTGTCAAAATTTCAAGTCGATGGTACAAAAAATAAAAAAGTTTTTTCTAATAAGAACATTAATTTGGATGCAGGTTTGTTTGAGGAGTAAATGCTCCAGTGGTCTGATTCGGCTGATTTCGACAAATGTACTGCAAAATTTCAACTGTCTAGCTCGAAAACTGAGGGACTAGCTTGCATACATATAGACGGACCGACGGTCAGACGGACATGGCTAGATCAACTCGTCTCGTGGCGCGGATCAAGGATATATACACTTTATGGTGTCTTCAATGTTTCCTTCTTTGTGTATCAAAGATGGAAGGAGCCTATCAAAGTAAGATGGCAAACTGGAATTAGGATTTCAGTTTAGGCAACGAAGGACAAACCGGAGGAATTGTTTCTGTACAGACTCAATTCGATCTTGATTCTTTATATATTGCGGTGACCAAATGCAAGAGCAATATTCGAAGAGTGGACCCACGAGAGATAAGGTTCATTAAATTCAATAGACCAACGTTTCATTAAATAGATATGCTGGTTAAAACACAGCTAAGAATCAAACAGGACACTAAGGTCATTAAATGTAGAGACTCGCTCGAGTTCAACATTATCATTTTTGTAAGTAAACAAATGATGCTTGCACCAATGATACGTCATGAACTTCCATTTGGAGATATTTAGATATAAATAATTTGCTAAACACCAAGAATGTATAGAATTGAGATCCTCTTGGAGTCTGAGATAAGAGGCACCATCATTAAATGAAAGGCAGAATTTTACATCATCAGCGTATATGAGCACGCGAGAATGTGAGATGTATAGAGGCAGATCATTTATAAAAAGGTTAAACAATAATGGGCCTAGATGGCTTCCTTGAGAAACACCAGAAGTGACAAAAACTGGACCAGAAAGAGTGGACTTAAATAACACTCGTTGAACCCTATTTCTGAAATAAGATGCAATCTAACAAAGAAGATGTTGTGGAAAACCTAAAAGGTCAAGTTTATACACAAGCAGATTGTCCCTAAAACCAGGATTTATATACATTAAGATGTTAACTCAAGCAAGCTTATAGTTGAATTTCGCTTTCTCATAAAACCGTGTTGACACGGAGAAATAATTGTTCTACAAAAGTGATAAAAGGTTGAAGTGAGCATTTTTCAAATAATTTTGGGATTGCAGAAAGCTTAGCAATACCTCTGTAATTGGATATGTCAGCTTTGCTCCCTTTTTTGTGTAGGAGAACAATAAAATCCTTGAGCAATTTGGATTATATAAATATTATTCACACGATGTAAGTCATTGACTTCGTATAAAGCCTTCTTTACTTTCTCCTTTTAATTTATTTTTCTCTACAAGTAAAAAGCATCTCAAGTTTTATACACATATCAAAGAAAGCAAACGAACAGCAATCGAACATTTTCTAATGCCCGATTTCTGTCCAATCATACATTCCTGAGCCAACTCGAGGCGGCACTGCTAGTAGTAGCATAAAGCATGCACAACAGTTGGCACAAGGTTCTAATATTTGGCATACTAGGTTTGTTCAAAAAGTATCGCGATTTTTGAATTTCCGCGTGTTACTTATATTCGATTTTCTTGTGGCGTTATGTTGGTACTCATGTCCCTAATTTATGCTGACAAGGTCGGTTGTTTTGAATGTTTAGTTAATTTTTGACAGATGTTCTGCTTGCACGTATTTTGGCTCGTCTTTGTTTTCGGTCTTGGCTTATTCGGCAGCTTCCATTGAGTTGATTGAGCTTTTGTTTCTACGTCATAACCTATGATTAATAAATATGTAATTCTACGAATTATGTTTTCTGTACCAATTTCGCTTGCAGCGGTTTTGTAAATCCGTCCAAGCTAGTTTCACGTTGCCTCTGCAATATAGCTTGAAGCAACGAAAATCTAGGTATAGCACATCTGCCTGTATAACTATTTCTGAGAAATTTTTGTCCTCGTTTTGGAAATTGCTTAATTGTCGAGAACTATGAATTTCTTACATAAGCTGAGAGCCGAATATACTTGTACGTACTTTTAAACATCAGTCAATCGGAACCAGAAATGGCTTTTTCTCAATTCCAACCCAATAGCAATTCTTGGTGTGCCAGAAATCTCTTTTGAAACCAACTAATTTTTTAAATCCGATTTGGTTAAATTCATACTTATCTGAAGTTAATAAAAATACAAGTGAAAAGAAGACAAACTTTGGATATTCCGAAGATGCAATACTCTTCACGCCCCTCCTAGTGGTCCGATTCGGCTGATTCCGACAAATGTACTACATATGGTGAAAAGAAAGCTTCGTGCTATTTCAGCTCTCTAGTTTAATATCTGAGGGAGTAGCTTGCATAGCTACAGACAGATAGACGGACATGGATATATCAACTTGTCTCGTCGCGCTGATCATGAATATATACTTTATGGGGTCTCCGATGTCTCCTTCTGTGCAACAAACTTAAGTATAACACTAATCACTGCGTGAAGAGTATAAAAATAGTACCAAGAACTGTAGCTAATCGTTTCCCTCGCTAGTCTCCATTCAAAGAATTCAACATTTCACTTGTTTTTAAGCATACATTTGAATTACACGCAAATCTGTTTTGCATTACAATAAAATTAACCAAACAAAATAAATGCTGTATTTGCCAACCTGCTCGCATTAAAATTTTAAAATTTTCGAAGATTAAAATTTGTCTTTAATTCATTTTATTAATTTGTTAAAATCATCGTAATTGTTGATAATAAAGCTGTAATGTTTTAAAAAGGCGTGGAAAGTGATTAGTTTGATAAAAAGATTTCATAATCACATTGTGAAAAGTTGGCATGCCTGAATTTTGTGAACGTGGGGGTTCTACACGATTTTTGTTTGTTGAGAAAGGAAGTTTATTCTTTTCGTTTTGTTTTTGTAGAATGAGGGATGTGAACGAAAGTGGGAAGTGTGATAATATTAGCTTGGCATCTATCGCTGAGTGGAAGAATTAACCGCTAAATGTAAAACGACCATAAAATAAACAATCTTCAATCAGCTGTTCATTTGAACACCAATGTTCGAAATACAAAATCTCCTGAGTTGCTGGCACTTATCAAAGAATTGCAACTTCTGAAACACAAAGCCCCATAAGCACCATAAGCCTCATCAATAAAGCAACGATAAAAAATACTGTCGGTGTCCGTCACCTTTGTCATCGACCATAATTATGGTGATAAAGAAGATAGTAAAATATAATATCATTTTAAATGAGTGATTAAATTGTACATATTTGAATTGTAATCGGAATATATTGTATGACAATAGACTCTGAGCGGCTTAACTTAATTATTTATTTTTTTATTAATTTACTTAGCTCAATTGTAATTTTAAAGTGATACGAAAACAACGAATAAATATTTCCTTTGAATTTTTGGATTAGGCAGTATAGTAAGTTTCAATAATTTAAAACTTCTCGCCTAGTGGTTTTATGGTAACGTTATGCACCTATGAGAGATATATAAAGAGAAGGTGACTAAAAGAACATATGTACATATATAAATCTAATCTTTATAGAACTTACCTGCACATTGGAAGGTGTACTAATTATCCAAAGCAAAGTCTCAGCAATATCATTTGAGTGGAGCGTTGGAGTAAACTGCTGTACAATGTTTTTGATGTCACCAGGTAATATATCAGTATCAACCAAACCCGGGCTGATAGTCTAGTCAAAGAAATATAAGATTAACCACTCATCCATCCATCCACATTACATTTGTATGTTGAAGATAAATAGAAATAATACGATACATTTTTAATATACATACATATCTCAGTGATGAAAGAATATGTGAATATATTTTAATCCAAAAAAAAAAAATAAAAGCAAATAAAAAATCATGATAAAATGGAAAGAAATAGTTTCTTCTAAATAAAAACCTCTAAAGTACATAATAGTAATAATTATTTTTTTTCCTATGCCATAATAAATCATTAAGTCTACTTGGCATTGAATTTATCAGTGCTTCTAACAAAGAATGAATAATTTTGTGCCTTTCCACGACCACGTATTTTTTGAGCTGTTTAGTAGTATCTAACTGTTGGCCATTTTTAGACCATATACCTGCACTGAAATGATTCCCCACAGGTCCTCAATCAAGTTGAAGTCCACACTTAATGCCTGCCGCTCCAAACCTGCCATATTTCTTGATACAAAAAATTATTTTGTGATTTCTGCTGCACGAATTAGGGCGTTATCTCTTTAAAAAGGTATTTGTCCAAAATTTATATTTTTTCGGCACATGCCAAAAGAGATTATATGTTACAACACAAAAGCATTGGTTGGCTATGCGGAAAATAGAGCTAACCTGTTTATTTTCCACTAAGAATTTGTAAACGAATCCTAATATCTTATCAACTTATGTTCCTTTGAATAACTGGGCAGCAATTTTCCCGTCAATATTTATGGATCTAACGCTACGGTTAATCTCTCCATAATTGGTAGAGTTAAAAAAAATATTGTTATCGTGTTTCTACTCTGATTGCATTATCTGCAATTTTTACTCTGATTTTATCAAATCACGTTATTCATTGATAAAGACGTTCTACGTCGCATTTATCAAATTTCTTTTATATTTAGAAATTCCCAGTATGTTTATTGTTTTCACTAACGATTCTGGTTTTATTAATTTTAAAATATGTGTACACTTATTTCGGTTTACTTGCTTACAAAAAGTTATTTAATTATGTTATGTATTAAATTACTTGAGTGTCTTTATTAATTTATAATAACGGTACTTACAATGAAGACATAGGATGAATTTCTCATACGCTGGGAGAAATAAAAATAGAAAACCATATATGTTTTCTTCCCTGAAAACCCTGAAAGATTACTTTTTATGGAAGTTATTTGAATCTTGACTGAAAATTCAGTCCTTATCTTAAACACTATGTTTAACCTTTCCAGTTATAAAGAGACTTCAATTAATATTATTGTATTTGATTTGAATATAAACAGTTTTACTTGACATCTCAAAATTACGATGTTGTTTCTGATACGTTCAATGTTTCTCAATTGCAAAAATAATGGGAAATTAACACTCACTGAGATTCTGACACGTGTGTTGTGCCTCTGGAATTCCTGTCGATAGATTTCGTTCATGGCGCGCAAAGCAAACTTCGTTGCCGGATAAATGTTAAGGGATGGTAAATCTGGTCCCAAGTTTGGTACCTGTTGACCCGCAATGCTATTCACAATGACCACATGACCCTCAACATTGCGCTCTCGACACGAATTAAATGCTTCACGAATGCAAAAGACGCTACCCATAAGATTTGTCTCAACAGTATCGCGTATAGCTTGCGTGTTCTGCCTCCGACTCAATTCCGCTGTGGCAATAATGCCCGCATTATTCACAAGGACATCAACACCACCTAGGGTACGCTTTGCCCACTTAAATGTATCTAGAACTTGTTCTTCCTTCATTATGTCACAACGACGAGCATGAAGTTTGACACGCAAATCTGCATTTAACGTGTCCTTCAGTGCTTCAACGCGCTCCTGGCGTCTAGCGAGGCCCACAACAATGAGACCAGCATTCACTAACGCACGAGCACAAGCTGCTCCAATGCCAGCACTAGCTCCTGTAACGACAGCCACTTTATTATGCCAACGTTCCATACTCGTCAACTGTCACGTAATGAATGCTAGTACAAACTACAGCCACATCAACAAAAGGTGGCAGGCCTCTGAAACCCTTCAAATGCAATTACATTGCAACATAAGTATTGTACATAGAGCTATGACCTAATCATCATTGTTATATTATATATACTTAGTAAGTATATATAGTATTTGTATTTGTCACTGATGACCGATGGTGGCCAGGTGACATCGTTAAAACACTTGGTCAGTAGCCTGTGATATCATATCGTAGTTTATTGTATCGTATTGTATTGCAAATGTATACATATGTACAAATAGAATAATTCTGCTAATTGAAGCATGAAAGTCTTTTATTTAATACATGTACCTACTATATTCTGTGTCTAGAATACATGTATATAACAGTGTGTGGTATTTTGTAGTACTCATCATTTACAATATAATTTTAAGACCTCATATTTGTATTATAGGGTATAGTACAACTGAGAAAATTTATGCATTTAACCTGATCACACTTGATTTGAAGAATAAAGTTCAATAAACACTAAAATCATTAACAAACAAATTTAAACTCATTTAAATTACATATGTAGTTAGTAGTTAGTTGCTGCCATTGCGTTCGGATCTGTTTGCCTTATCAGTAGTCTCATCATCATCTAATATTGATTTCCATTCGTTTGGATTAACATATATATCAGAGATAGTACCGCGCAATGATAGTAAACCACAATTAAGTGGCACCGGTTTCGGTTTGTTACCAGCATTTGCTTGCCATTCACGCCAGGCCTGTTCACTTGCCTCTTTTCGACGTTGTTCTTCCTCGATTTTGCGTTGCTTCTCCAGACGAAGCTGTTTACGATGCTCCTGCATTTCTGCAAGTTTAATTTTTTCCCATAAGATAAGACGACGTTCAACCTCTTCAGGAGGCAAATCAATTTTAGAATTTGTCTCAGACTTCTGAAGTTGCTGCTGTTGCTGCGGTTGTTGGTACTCTTGTTTTTGTGGCTGTTGATTAGCTTTTGATGCTAACCATTCTTGATACTTTTCTTCGGCGAGTTTCTTGCGTTTTTCTATTTCGTCCTTTTTACGCTTTTCAGTTTCCTTACGTTTGGCGATCTTCTTTGAGTTTTGCTTTCTGCAATTCAATCAATCTATAAACTCACTAAATTTTTATTCCTGTAGGCGTCACTTACTTTTTTTCAGCAAGCCATGCTTCATAGGGTAATTTAGAACGCTCAACCCAGGCTTTGTTACTTATGCTATTACTGCTGCAATTATTTTGATTTTTAGTTGATTCAGAATGGTAGGATACGAAGTCATCAGCATCACAATAGTTGCAACTGCTAATAGAGGCTTCCGATGAGTTACCATAATTAAATTTTCCTTTATGGTATGTGGAACGTGTACTGCTTAAATTCGACAATGGACTTTGAACCACCGAAACACTGTCGAAAATTTCCTCAGCGTCACTTCTTGAGCTCCTAGAGTTTTCAGTTCCCTTGCTTTTGAATGAAAATATAAAAACAAATTTTTTTTGTTTTTGTTCATTTTTGTGTATTCCTGTACTCACTATTCCATGCGTCTGATGTAAGTCCTCATGGGGAAACGCACTCTGCCATGTGTAAAGATTGGCAAATACCTGCGATTTATTTCGTTACCCTGACTATCTACGCGTGCCACATACACTGCCATATTACACTTGCAGTCTGTAAGACTCGACTGTTCCTTACAAATTGTTCAGCGCGAATTTTTCTTATACTGTAGTGTAACTCTTTTTATTTTAGAGCACCAATATTATTGATCATTTATAAAGATATACGATAAAATATTATCGTCGATCAAAATATTACACGTTTTATAACCACAAAATTTACTAAGAGTTGAAATTGTTTAAGCTTCGAATACGTGAATATACATCTATTTATTTTTTTCAAGAGGATAATAAAAAACAAATTTCTATGCATAAATTTTTTTCTATTACTTTCTATAAAAAAAAAAACTATATTGACAATATACAATAACTAAATAAAATTGGAAATGGCATTGTAGTCTCAGCACACTCAATCATGAATCATGTGTATTAATGTTTAATGTGGTAATAGATTCCTTTAACGGCAGAGGGCGTCTTAGTCATTAAAAGTGAGACATGTTGTGTTTATGTGAATTGGGCTTAAATATAAAATTTAGCAGGTTGGCATGCTGATTGTCTATTTATCACAGTAAATAATTTCAGTTAAGTATATGCATTAAATTTGGCAATTCAATATTAATTATAATTCTTATTCTTATTCTAATACAACTAAAATAAAGTTGTTAAATTTTCATTTCATTACGAATAATTAAAAAAATCATCAGACAACGCATTTGTCGAACAATTGAATAAGTGAACACATAAATAAATTTTATTGAAATTCAAATTTCGTTTTGTAAAGTTGTCTTTTTTGCAAGTCGATCGATTATTCTATTGTACAAATGTGAGAAAATCTGAATTGTGTAGTTTGCAATCACCGAGAGAAATACTTACGGAAAATTAAACATTAAGTGAAAAAAATATTGGGTATGTAAATAAGTTTCCGCCGTTTTAAATCAAAAATTGTCCATTTGTTGTGAAAGATGTGTACATTGCACTATACCCATGGTCCTGAGACGGGTTGAAATCGTATACCACGAGTCTAGCTCAAATAACGCCTCCAACTCAGCATCTTCAAACGTTACTTGCCTCCCTACGCGTTCTTTTCGCTGGTACAAAATCGCCACTTTTAAAATACCGAACCAGTACTAATATTTAATTATTGATTGAACATGTTCCCCATATGCTTCACACAGCAATCGATGTCCATCAGTTACATATTTCTTTAAATGAAAGAAGTAAATCAAAAGTTCACGCAAATGACATTTATTCGGCTCACACCTCAACATTTTTACTTTAAAACCAGTAAAATGAATATTAACTTTGGCTATGCCAAAGTTGTAATACTCTTCACGCACTTTTTATATCTTCTGTTTATTGTTCTAAGTTCATGCTTTGTATGGGAAGTACCCTTTTCAGTGATCCAAGGGCTTTGAAATTTACATGGTTGGTGGACAGGGCTCAGACACTTATAGTATCCAAATTTCAGTTCCATAGTGCAAAAAATAAAAAAAAAAATGTCAACAAGAACATGAATTTGGATCTTGCTTTGCATGTCCGATCCGGCTGATTCCGACAAATGTATTGCGTATGGTAAAAAGAAAGCTTCGTACAAAATTTCAAAACTGAGGGACTAGTTTTGCACACGTACAAAAGGACAGACGGTTATGGCTAAATCAATTCGTCTCGTCGCGCTGATCAAGAATCTGTATACTTTATGGGGTCTCCGATGTGTGTTAAAAATATAATACGCGGATTGCTATTTATATTTCTATCCTATATGATCGAAATTAGTTTTATTGTTCTTCAAAATATTCTCCAAGAAGATCAATGTATTTTTGCAAGCGTTTCAGCCAATTTTCGAAGCACTTTTTTCACTCCGGTTGAGGTAACTCCAAAACATGCATTTAAATGCATCAACCGCTTCGTCGGGTATCGAAAATCGTTGACCACGTAATTTATTTTTGATGTGTGGGAATAAAAAATCATTAGCTGTCAAATCGTTACTGTACGGCGAATAATCCATCAATTCGATGTTTTTAAAAAACATTCTTTGTTTGAGTCGATATGTGGGAGCTCGCATTGCCGTGATGAAAAATAATTACTTCTTCTTCTGCTTATTTCGAATTTCTTAAATAATTTCTTGCAAACAAATGGTCGTGTACCATTCAGAATTGACCGTCCTACGTTGCATTATCGCCTTTGATGCGCTTTGAGCGTATTATCTCAACATTTCCTTGCACCAATCGACAAGAGCATCAAACATCGACGGTGTAGTCAGATATCCAACTTTACCATATAAAGTATACATATATATTTTTTTAATGAAAAACGGTTAAATTTAATACATCTTAAAAAAGCAGATAAGAATTTCTAAAACAATGCTGCGAATACTAATAAGATTTGGTTGTAAGATATTTCATAAATGATTTAAGAAATGTTTTCAAAATTATTTATGATCATTAATCTCTTTATGGCCTTGTGAATGTACATATGAGTCTGTCCATGTGTGTATGTATGGTTTTTTGATAATGACGACCGACGAGAAAAAGGAAAAGCTCCGTATTTTGTCGAACTTTGAGCTTAAAACGTTTTTGACAGCCGTCAACATCGTGTCTCATTGTAAATGTTGCCATTCTTGTAGCCATCAAGTTGCGATGCTCTAGCCGAACTAGGCAATTCAATTATTACAAACTCTACGTCTCTGTCTCTGTCTCTGTCCCCGTCTCCGCCTCTATAGAGAATAAGTTTGAGGAAAATCTTAATCATCATTCTTTTTTGATTTTGATTTTGCTTTTATTTTTGTTTTCTTACGTTTTCATTTAACATTTCATTTAACCCAAACTTCTGGTGACTGAGTTGTCTAAAAGCCTTTGATTATTTGGCTTTATTAACGTTAAATATGAAAATGTTGTGCTTTTAGTTTCAAATAAATGTAACTTGTTTTCTTTTGCAAATTTTTAACAATTAATCATTCGTCCTCATTACCATACGCAGTCGTCATCGTCGTCGTTGTAATCGCCCTGTCGTCGAAGTCACCATCTTCTGCAACGCCAAACTGAAGAATATCATAAGAAAAAAAAGGAAAATTTTTCACTTGTGCTTTTTGCCTGTTTTCCAGTTGAGTTCTTCACATCATCTTTCATTTACAAAACTTCCCTTGTATAATTCTCCTTTACCAATGAATGAATGCTTAACATAAACAGCAAAAAGAACGATGCATGGTTACATTTCATAATCCACTTCCGATTAACAAAGGAAACTTATTCATCTTAACTACAATATTTAGTTTCACAAACACACATCATCTTACTCAAAGTATCTAATATGTAATCTAAATTAAAAACCGTGAAATTCTTAAGTAATCAAAGATGATTTGTGTGTATCAAAGTATCTAATATGTAATCTAAATTAAAAACCGTGAAATTCTTAAGTAATCAAAGATGATTTGTGTGTTTTACGCAAGTTTCTTTTATGAATTGAGAGAAACATGATCAGATACCTACCAAAGATATGAATGACTCATATGACAATGAATTATTAATGAATACCCGACTCAAAGGTAAATAGTAGGTAATAGAAAATGGTTACACTACAATAATTCCATGTGTCTATGCAATCAACATCGTATATCCATGTTTCCAAGCTAGCAAGCAATGTTTTTGGTGGGAAGATGATAAGTATAATTGATAAGGTGATCTTTCAACTAGAAAACTCTCTGCGATATACATATGTATTGTATTACACAACCAGTAAAAATTGACATAAATATTGAAATGCGAAGTCTTACATCACCAGCCATTTGCTAACCAGCACTTCTGCTTTATTGATGTATGCATAACTACAAGGGTATTGCATGAACACAATATAAAAGGGTAACTATTTCGTAATATTTCTTTAGCGGAATCTGAATTAATGAATGCTTTCTTTTTTGCCTCCATTTCTAGAAGAGCGGTTAACATGCCAAAGCAAAAATTCACCAAACACAAAAAAGGAGCAATCAACAAATAATTAAAAGTCATGTAACCAATATACTTGTGTGCATATACATACATTCGTTCCCATACTATATTTGAACCTATACTAAGTATGTACAATACTACATACTTGTTGCTGAACTCACTTTTGTGCTAAATCATTAGAAGTGAATGAATCGAGTGATTCTTTTGGTTCTTGATTGAGTAACTTTTTCGATGATTGATATTGGAACTTTTTCTAATAATGAGACTTCACATTAAACATCCTGAACGACTTCTGGTACATTGCATAGAACAATGATGACGATGATGATGACGATGTCGATGTGAAATAAACATCATACAAACAAACATATGTATGCAAACAAACATGCACATACAGCAGCGTACTTAAGTAAAGTGCATGAAATGCGAAAGGACAAAGGCATTTATTAAAGCGAATAGTAAAGTATAAACGGCGAAAGGAGTTGGCAATAAAACAGAAAGGATCGCAATATATTAAATGAAGAGAAGTATTGTAAAGGAGAGAACAAACAAGGTCTGTTTCATTGCTGTCAGTCAGAGTCACAGTCGGAGCAATACGACAGCAAATATGTACGAGTATATAAACTTGCTCACGTACAGAAGCATTTGCTTAAAACTTCAATGAGAGACAAAGTCGCAAACAACAAACGAAAATCATTTTCGGTAATGATTTGAAAACAAATTGATGTCATTCGATTGTCATTTATTCGCAACTAAGAACGCTTCGTTACGCTACATGCAAGGACTTCCGGCTACAAATTCGCGCTATATCGTTCTACTTTCTATCTATGTGCTACTTTCTCTTAAGCTGACATGCAGCTGGTAGAGTTGTTAAGCGTTACTAAGCGCTTCATTCAAGTCGATTTCTTTCGTTTGTGTGTTTTCTTCTTTTTGTTAAACGACACTAATTTCATCTGAATTGTGACTCGAACTTTCACCATTTGCCTGGTTCACTACCTATAAGAACACACGTATCTATTTCTATCTTTAAAAACTATTTGGCTCACACACACACACACACACACAGGTTGGTATATTATGTTATAGGACAATGTATTGAAGTAAACAATATTAGATCTACGGCAAAATTATTTCTTAACTGTCTAGTGTAAACACTATTTCATCAGCTGTCGTAGAATGCGTATAAAAAGTTCTCTGATTGTACCTTCTGGTAAAGCTTCTAAAATTTGTTTTTATTTTTGAAAACTATTGAGCTAAAACTATCCATGGCAATTGGAATGTTGTATCTACTTCTTAAAAGAGATAAGTAGGCTTTTAAAAGTAGTTTGACAAATGATCATTTTCATAAAAGGATCAACGTAACGAGACGAATTGATTGGGTCTAAAGGCGATTTATTTAAATAATGTTTAAGTTCTAAAATTAGAACTGGCCACACAAAATTTATTAAAAATTCGATATTCTTGTTTTATTTTTCCATTGAAAATTTTATTTTCAAAACTTGTTTATTTAAAAACTAAAATTAAAGTTAAATTTTTATGATCTTCACGCAGTGAAGTTTGTAACACACAGAAGGACACATCGGAGACCCCATAAAATATATTTTGGCGAAATTAAAAAAAAAAGTCAAAATCGAAAAAATGGCACATAAGATAATTTCGCGCAAAGGGGTTGAGGTATTCTTGATCAGCGGAACGAGACGAGCTGACTTAGCCATGTCCCTCGGTTTTTGAGCTAGAGAGAACCCCACTGTGGATCCAAATTCATGTTCTTATTAGAAACACTTGTGTTTTGTTTTTTGCATTATGTAACTGAAATTTGGACACTATAAATATCTGACCCATATCCATCAACTATGTCAATTTAACGATCCTCACTAGGAGGTGAACCTCCCATTCAAAACATGAACTTAGAATAATAATCAGAAGATATAAAAGATTCGTGGAGAGTATTCCAATTTTGGTATATCCAAAATTAATCTTCTTTTTACTGTTATTTTTTTTTTTTGACAATTAAGCACAAATTAGTGGTGTTTATAAACGAGTATACCATACTAGTATGTACTTCGGTGCTCAAAACTAGTGTGTGGAACTGGCAAGCAAAATGTAGTTATGTATTTGGTTTTTCCGATGACCAGGATGATTTCCGATAGACAGTTTTCGACTAATTTTAAATGAACATTTATTCAATGTATCCTTAAAATGTAAATACAAAAGCCATTTTATTACTCGTAAGAAGGGAAAGATGATGATGTATGAGGAAATAATAGCTAATTGTCAAGCTATATAAATGTAGTACGACGAGCCGCACACCCACATTTTGACTTATGATTGGTTGATGATAGACATAGAGAGTTAAATAGAAGACATACGTGTACGTAAGAACAACTGTGTGTGGATGTGGGTGTGTCAGTATCCTAGCAATTATTTTTTAACACTCCTGAGTGTGAAAAGTTTTCTAAAATGCGAAATAAAAAAAAAAACAATTGTTTGTCTGTTTGCAAGTGCCTCAGAAATAACTGTTTGGTTGTTTGTGGTCCGTTCGTCAGTCCTTCCTTTTGTCCATCCGTCCGTTAGTTCGTTCATTCATCGGTTGGTTGCTTAGTTAGTTTCTATGGTAGTCCCTTCATTCCTGTGCCCATTGCCCACAAATGAATGTCACCCACCTTGGTTTTACTGTTGCCTTTTGCATTTAATCTATTTTATTCTTCGAGATACATACAATTTTGCAAACGTATGGCATAAAGTGGCTTACTTCAGAATTTGTTCATGTGCACTTTAGCCACTTTGGCAACACGTTTTGCACATATTGCATCTGGTCTCACTGGTAGCAACACCAAAGAATTTCGTTATTCTCAACTTACATCGCTAAATACGACACTCATCTATCTCATCATAACTGATGACAGTCTGACCAATGTACCTGTTGAATTTAACTTTTAAATATTTTCAAGCTCTGAAACTGTTTTAGCATTTAATAACTATATAAATAAGGATTATTAAACATAGAAACTAACAACAAAAGTAAATTAATACAAAATAAATAAATATGCAAATCGGGTTGACAACCCATTTATATCAATATGGTTCCCGAACTTTTGAATTCATCAATTTTACAACGTTTTTACTGTGGTAAAATCTATGATAAGGATGAAAATGTGACTGCCATTGATTTTTCGAATGATGGCAAGTTTTTAATATCATGTAACACAAACAAGCAGATTAATATCTACGATTGTTTCTCGAGCCGTATGCGATCCACTCCGTTTCCAGCTAAAAAATATGGTGTCGATTTGATACGCTTTGCTCGTGCCAATGACAAAGTGCTCCATAGCTCAACATTGGTAAGTGGCACAATTTTATATTCTTACAAAAAAATATTTGCAGTTTAATCATTAAAAATCAATTGATTAGGTGGACGATAGTTTACGTTATTTGGATTTGACCAAACATCAATTTATTGCCTATTTGAAGGGTCATACGGCCAAAGTGACATCGCTTACAGTATCACCCGTAAAGGACTGGTGCCTTTCAAGCTCACAAGACAAAACCATACGTTTGTGGGATTTTCGCACTGCAAGCACACAGTGTTTAATTCAGTTGGAGTCAACGCCAATTGCAACTTTTGATAACAATGCACTCATTGTCGCCGCTATTACACGTTCCAAGTTAGTTGAGTTGTACGACTTGCGTCTATATGACAAACATCCTTTTGTTGTCTTCAAGCATCCTCAGGAACGACTTTGCGACTGGACTGGACTGAAATTTTCGCCGGATGATAGCAAATTAATGATTACTACAAATGGCACAATCATACGCATGATGGATGCTTTTAATGGACGGCTCTTGCACATTTATAAGGGCTATACAAATCGTAACTGCATTCCTTTAGAACCTTGCTTCACAATCGACTCAAAATATGTGATAAGCGGTAGCTCTAATGGATTCATTCACACATGGGCGATCGATTCAGATCGAAAGATCTGCCGTGCCGTCAGAGATCCTTGTCAAGAAAGCCTCATTAAAATAGTGCGATTTAATCCAAAAATGATGATGTATGCTGCCGCTGGTGATAAAATGGGGTTCTGGATACCCCTACCAAAAAATTATTAATTATTTTTTAGTAATATGCATAATATTACTACTTCCTATTATATACTGTTGATATCGCATTAAGTCTACTATATACTTATTATACTTGAAGCCAAGCACAACTGTACACGTAAAATTTTATTTGATGTCATGCATCATTTAATTAATTTATTAATTACATATTTCTTAAAGATATTATCATTCGATCATTGGTAAAAACTTTTGCCAATATAATCAGCCAAATTGCTGTTGTCGACAAAGTAGTTGAGGCCACCGAAATGGGCAGTTTTGAAGACGACCTTACGTATGATCTTATCGATATGCTTTTGTAAATTCCGTACACCAGATTCACGACAATAGCTTCGAATAAGTACTTCAATAGCCGAGTCCGTGTTGCACATGTTCTCATCTTTTAAACCGCACTCCTCCATTATAACTGGTAAAAGGTATTTACGCGCAATAACGATCTTCTCCTCAGCAATGTAGCCAGACATCTCCATGCGATCGCGTAATGGCTCTGGAATGGACTCGGCTAAGTTGGCAGTGCAGATGAAAAGGACACGCGATAAGTCTACTGGCACATCTAAGTAAAAATCATGGAAGTTTATATTTTGCTCAGTGTCCATTAGTTCAAGTAGAGCGGAGCAAGGATCTCCATGGGAAGTTCTTCCCATTTTTTCAATAAAGACCAAAGGATTCTCAGTTTGTGTTGATTTTAGGCATTGTATAAGTTTGCCAGGCATTGCTCCAACATAGGTGCGACGATGCCCCTTAATTTCAGCGACATCCGACATACCACCAACGCTAAAGCGAAAGAACTTTCTGTTTAGTGCACGTGCAATAGATCGCGCTATGCACGTCTTCCCTATTTCCCTATTCCAGGTGGGCCAAGGAAGCAAAAAAAGCGACCCTGCGTGCTGCCCTTAAGATAACTAACCGCAATAAACTCTAATATTCGTCTTTTAGCCTCCTCAATACCATAGTAGTATTGGCTGTCGAGAATTTGTTCAGCCTCTTCAATGTCCAATTTTTCTACACTGGTCATGCCCCAAGGTAGAGCGATGAGCCAGTCGAGGTAATTGCGTGTCACATTGAATTCAGAGCAACTATTATCTAGAAAAGATAGTTTTTTTAATTCCTCGTCAATGGTACACATAATATGTTCTGGGACATTCTTATTCTGAAGTTTTACACGGTACTGTTCATATACGGCCTTTTCGCGTCTTTTCTGCTCTTTAAGGACGAAGTTCCTATGCTTTTGAACAATATTACATTCGACTTTGCATTTAAATTTTTGCTGCAGTTTGGCCAATTCAATTTCCTTATCTAGTAAATCTTTTGCCAATTGGAGACGATTACGAATATTTGCCTCCTCAAGCATTTCCTGAACCTTCGCTGGCTCACCCGAACTTAATGATGCAGTTAGATCACATAGGACAACTGCATTTTGAACAATTTTATGCTTCTGATTCAACATACTCGTCACAGTCTCCTCGTACAGTGTATAAATTCTAATTTGAGGTTATATTCACGAGTAGTCTCGACTTCTTTAGACAATAAATATTGCAAATCACTTAGATAAGTAGCACTGTGCCTTACTCTTTGTTCTGGATACATATGTATTTCTCATAAAGGACTGCTCTTCAAAAATTTGATCCGTAATACGTATGCGACGATGGGCAACAACTATCATACGTAACCGATCGCCACGATCATACATCTCGTGTATATGAGCAAATGCACCTACTTTGTAAATTTCATCCAAACTTTCGACCGAATCATTAAAATCATTATTCTTTTTTAAGAACAAACCAACGTACGGCTGATGCATGCGAATCTTGCGGCGTAACAGCATAAGAATCTCAGGATGCGTCACTTCTATTGATCTCATGAAACGAGAAAATAGCGGACTGCGACGCAGCGCCACTAATGGTACTCGCGGCCACACTTCCGGAAATGGCAACGGTGCCAATACTTGTGCATTACCAATAGGATTATTACAGTCGTCACCACTACCACCAATGTTGGAAAACCCTTTTCCTCCGTCTTCGTGTTCTCGTCCATAATGATTGATAGATTGATTGCTTGATTTTATCAGGCAACTCACGTGACGCCTGTCTTCGAATACCAATGTTATACTGATTCTTCATTAGCAACTGGCTGCGCTGACTTCCTAAGTAACGTTAACCATCGGCAGCAGACTACATATCTGATGCGAGAATACTAAATGAAACATACAGTTGACTCAGAGTTGTATGTTATGATCAAAGACCCTAAAAACTTAAAAATATTCACTTAAATAAGCAAAATAAACCTCTTCAAATACATATTACAGAAGTGGTTTGTATGATTATTTTTTTTTAATTCTATGGATTTTTTCTGAATTTTTTTTTTGTTACAGTAAATCATGAAATAATGTTGTAAATTTTCAAATACTAAAGACTTTCGTTTTTCGCTTAAGATGCATTACATATGCGGAGAAACATCTTTCAACGTATACAGGCGATGCAGGACAGTATGTAAAAAAAAATCAGCTCTGTTGGAGAAAGTTTTTATACGTATGAGCTTGTGGCTTCCATACCTTGCCATTTATTTCTGTAAAGAGTTTATATCAGTTATTTCTGCCGATAACAATAATGTATTGTTCCTTAACCCTAGAATCCTAACCTTCGCCCGCCCCCTCTTAACCCTAACGATTCACCGATTCGACGAACATTTTTTAGGGTGCTTTATTTTCATATATGTATTACTATATATTTTCGTTATGTTTATTGCACATAAATGTGGATCAGCTATTCTATAGAATAATGCAATTAAAAATTATAAAATTTATAACACTTTTAGTAATGCACTAGTTCGTATGAGCCAACATATTTATAAAAAAAAACAGCTTTTTCTTCTTTGGCGTACTTAAATTATAATACATACTATAATTATACAGAAAAAATATATATATTTTGATGCGATTTTATGCAAAAATTAACTGTTTGTTCACCACAAATTGCAGTGTTACATTTTGCATAGACTCGTAATGATTTTGTCATACGCTTTTTTTTTTGTAGGAACATATACCACAAACTTTTCCTTTTTATTCTATTTGACTCTACTGGTTGATGGGTGACCTTCACAAGTATCATCATTCTTCTAAGGTAATACATTTGTGATTTTGTTCTTGATATCGGCACGGCATGGTACGAATTTCTAGTCGGGATTTTAGCCAGGGCTCTACAATTTGTGAATGCACCTTGTTCGTACAATCATACCGATTCATTACTTTTTGACCCTGTAGAGAGATATTGTGGCAGGAAATTATGAAGCTTTTGATTATTTATCAACCCAAAGGAAGCGCACATTGGCCATCATTTCGTTTTTCTGCTGCATGAAATTACTGAGCCCATTTAGTTAAATGTGTCTACACTACCCATTGTACTAGTGTAGAATTCAATCATGTAAACCATTTTCGATGGTTTAGAGTTGTACGAAAGAATAGTAATGGCTCCATCATATAAGAACATCGATTTATTGACGTTTCTGGATTAGAGGGCAGCATTGAGTGCAAAAAACGGCGTTTGAGTTACACATGCAAAAATTAATGACTGAGTTTTGTAACCAGATGTGAGAGAAACGCACATAGCAATAACCAAAACCAAACGAACTGGTTATAGCTATTCGACGCACTCAGAGCGCGAAACTCTATTTTGTTGTGAAAATAAGTCGCGCACTCAGTGTGTAAAAGAAGAGACATGAAGAAATCACCAATGCGCTTGTACACATAGTCCTATAAATGTTTGCAATGTGAAGAGTAGTAGTCAAACTTCCTTTGAACAATAAATTTAAACTTTAAGAAACAATTTATTTAAAAAAATATTAGGTTATCTTTTTGTAATAATTTATAATATTCATTGATTAAAAACAAAAGTTATCATATTGGAAATACGCCATTTGTGTTTTTTTAAATAAAAATAAAAAATAAGACAATACGTATTTATTACTACCTATTATTTATTTAATTTTCTGAATTTTCCTACATATGTTTATACTACGGACTATACTTATATACTTATACATATTTATACACTACACCTATAATACAATTTTTTTTGAATGTTGGCATGTAGAAACATAATTTTATTAACATTTTCAGGATTTCTTGCTAAAATGAGGTGTATTTTTTTATTTCTCTGTAATGAGGTTTCTTGCATTCGAAAATACCCACTCTGAAGCAGCGCTGCTTGCAGGTATTCGCAAAATTTTGCAGATCGTTTCAAAAAGTAGGGGAAATTGGACCTTGTGCAACTCCCACCATTCGATGCAATCGAATTCATAGCTGAATTGCACATTAATATTTGAATATGTTTGCAGTTCCGTTTCAACATTACTTAATGCATTAATTTCACTTGGTATACATAGAAAACCTGCTAACGCCTTATTTGTTGCAAGAGCCTTTTGCTGAAGTGGTTTATTATTATGCCTACTTAAACACTTAGCCATCATTTCTTTACATTTTTCAAATATTTCCTTTTTAACTACTTCAGATATTTGTAGGAGTTTATTAGTTGGTGGAAAAAGGAAGAGGACAAGTTTATGATAAATGGTTAAATTTTTCAAAAGGGTGGTCTCTAAAAGGTTTCCTAGTATACCTTTAAATTCTATGATCGTTTTTGTATCAGTTGAATAGGAAACGCAATCTTTTTTGAGTTTATATACATAGGGAATTGTCAGATGAATAGTTTCTTACTACCTTTGAGTGTATTTGAAGCTTCCTCGAATTTCGCCAAAATCTTTACAAGGGAACCTACTTGGGTGAAATTTATGTCATCTATTCTGGTAATTTCATTCTTTTCCGTTAGTAAGTTCAAGATTTCAGCCGAATTGTCTTCAATGGATTTCAATAGATAAAACATAGTGTTACATCGTGTAGGGCAATGACTTTTCAAACTGATAGACAATTCGTTGTTGTCACCAGACTTCTTGAAAAATTTCACGGGTCTGCTGCAGTTCATTACCAATTTGCTAAAATCCGGCATAGATTTGATGGCCTTTTCAATGATATTGTTGAGCAAATGGTCGAAGCAGTTGACGTGAAAGTTTTTCGAAAACGCTGCTAGCATGTTGGATCCTTTATCTGTGACTACAATTGGTTTGTCAAGTTACAGATCGCATCCAAATTGAAATTAAATCTGTAAAACTTTTTCCTTAATATTGGAACCTTTAAAAAAAAATATTTTTGAGTCGTTGAAGTTAAGAAACTAATTAAAATAATAATAACCAATGCAGTTGTCGTTCTCCATTGATTTTATTGATAGAAGGCGATTCTTCAGAACACCTTCCATAACGTAATGCATAGAACAGGACACATACGAAAATGTTAGGAAATTATCAGTCCATATGTCACTGGCTATGGCGTATCAGAAACCTTTATATTTTCCAATTTCTTCCTTAATGGGACCAAAGTGGCTTTCATGCAGCCCTGTTATGTTCCTCGAAATTGTTTTTGTATCCGGTAGTAAGTTCTCAACGTTGACATTTGGCCCAAACTTCGCACATACTTTTGTCAGAAATTTTGCAAGGTTTCTGAGACCTGAATCTTCAACTATTTTGAAGCAACGACAATTTTTAAGGCACCACTCTGTCACCAATTTGGTGCCCTCTTGCTTCGTGCCGATATCAACGTCTACTTCTACAATATCTGTTGATTCCCGAGAAATATTGACGTAGCATTTATGCTTCACTAAGTTTGATGTGCTATCTGTAAACTTGAAAATAGTGTAACAGGTTTTCCAGGCGACCGTATCTTTTATCTCCTGTCCACTAACATCTTACTCTGGAGAAGACATTTCAAACTTTGCTATGAACTTTTTCGAACTAAAATGAAATTCGCCACTAATAAGCCTTGTTTTCAATGATATATTTTGGGCATGTCTAGTTTGCAATGAATGTGATGATGAATTCTACATTTTGGAAATTTGAATTGAGCTTTATAGGAAATGTTTCCCCCTTTACATTAAACATTGACGGACGCACTCATAGAACAACACAAGACCTAAAATCCTTACAATATAGACACATATTAAACTGTAATTACATCACCAAACATACGATTTTTTATACACTTACATTTTCACTTGATATTTCCGAACTGTAATTGGTTTTTTATTTTAAATACAGGGTGGCGCAATAGAACGAGCATTTATTAAGTATAAGCTAAAAAAATAAATACAAAAGGTATAGTTGAAATAAAAGATAGGATATGGATTAGGTACTTAAATGTAGTTCATTTATTAAAAATAACATTATCTAAATGACGGCTCTCTCGAAGACGGCACTCCTCTAAACGCGATCGCAGATTTGTGAAAACTCTTGTCAATAAATCTGGGATGATTGCTGCTATTTCCCCACGGATATTTTCCTTTAGTTGACTGATGTTCCTCGGATTGTTCATGTAGACTTTATGTTTGATTCTCGTCGTTCCAATAACGACAATTTTGTGGGTTTACGAACCCATTCAAAAGGAAATGAGCCTCGTCAGTAAAAAGGATGTTGTCAAAAGTGGAAAATCGACTAAGCATTTCTTCAGCAAATGCCAACCTTGCTCCGAAGTCGGACTCTTTTAATTCCTGTGTTAACTGGAGCTTATAAGGATGCAGTTTAAGATCCAATTTCAAAATTCGCTGTAAACTTCGTCGCGAAAAAATGAAAACGCAATATGCACGTTCTATTGCGCCACCCTGTATGTCTTTATTTTTGACTTACTGCACCGTTTACTACGTTCAAACAATATTTAATGAGACAAAGATTTAAGAAATTCATCAACAAAGCAAGAAATTTATCAACACACAGAATGAAAAATGAATGAATGCATGAGTTTTAGCAGTGATACACGAATTATCTGCTTAACCAACAATTTTTTGATATTTCTTTTGTTTCACTCATCTCGAAATTAAATTAATTAAATTTTCACTCAAATTAAAAAATATGGTTTTTGCTGTTTGTCGCACACGAGTTTTTGAGTGTCACTCAGTATTAAGGTGCAAACATAGTGTGCGCTCCGGCTTCGCTTCAGCGTGCACTATGTTTTTACCCTTACTCAGTGAGTCCGTTATAGTGGCTTTACAGTGGCTCGAATCACGAAGATTCGGTTTTGTGGTTTACAGTGGTATTTTAGTATCACGAACAGCTGTTGTTTGTTTTGATTATACATACAAATGGAACGTTGTGGCTAATTGTGATAATTAAAAAGGACATTTTGTGAAAAATATATGATTGAGAACAATTTGGAGTGTATGCAAATAATACTTGCAGCTTCCTTTTTCATTACTCATTTTATTAATATTTAAAGAAAAAAATACAATGTAAAATTTTCTTCAAATTGTTTTGTGCAATGATCAGCTGTTTTATGTGCGGCGCGCAAAAAAACGAAGAAGAAGACACATGACAATCACAAAAAACGGCGAAATTATGAAAATGCTGCCAACCTACATGGAAGAATTGCCCAGCCCTGTTAAGACTGACCATTCAAAAAAACCGAATCTTTGCGAATCTATTTGAGATTAGCATCTCACAATCGAATCTCTCTACAACAACAACCCCTAATTTTTGTCATTTTCCCTGTTGTTGTTGTCAAATGAAACTCGAATCATAGTCGCATCTTCATAGATTCGAATCTTCGCTCACTGTAAAGCCACTATTAGTTTGAGTGCGTTGATGCAGCCCTCTATTCTGGATGTATTGACTTTGCAGGTTCGATTCTACTTTTTCTTCTCCTTTATTATGTTCTTCATTTCTTCTGGGATCTCCCTTATATTAGATCGTAATGTCCCTACAATTGTCAATTTGTAAGGCTGCTGACGTAACCGTTTTTCTAGTGCTAGTGACGTGAATGAATGTTTCTATTCGTGCCATATATACTGCGAGTAAGTTCCTTCATCTACCAAAGGCATAGCTCCTGTACTAATTCGAGATATGGCATACAGCCGACCATATACCTTATGTCACTGTCACATATCATTACTAACTTGACCCCTTACTTGGCGGGCTTATTTAGGATATACATCCGAAATTTGCACCTCCCATCAAGGTAATGTTTGTTTCAGGAACGTAGTTTTGGCAGCACTGAACCATAAGCACTTCCCGTATCTCTTATTGGTGTAAAAGGATCGTCTTTCTGCCGTTATAAGCGATATGTTTTTTCATCGAAACGTAGACATCGCAACACTCTGCTCTTCATAACATACACAAACCGTAACCATTCGTCGAAATGACGGTCATTTTCGTAATATCTCGAAAAATATTATACTTATCTGCTAAACTCGACTGCTCCACAAAAGATCTCGGCGAACACTCAGTTGATAACCAATATTGCAATGATGTCCGTACGCACCGAAGAGATAAAGCGAATTTGCGTACTTTTGCGTACTCGTCGAATCTACGAAGGTTAGGTGTCTAGGGTTAATTCAGAACATACAACAATGATTATAAAAGTCGTCTGTAGGAAATAGCATCTTAAATTTAAGTAAAATAAACTAGAACTTATAAAATATGTAAATACAATAAATATTACATATACAATACAAATTAAAATTAATTAAAAACAAAAATAAAAAACAACAAAATTCAATAATTAAATTCGGTTATTAACTCTTCACGGTATTTTAACGCATTTTTCAAACTAGTAGAATCGTATCCATTTAAAATGTGTATAAATTCAGCTTCTTCCAAAAATACTTTCCCAAAATATGCAAATCTGAAATCTTTTAAAATCGGTCATTTCCCTATTAAGTGGTATAAGTTTTCTTGCTCTTTTAAGTTACAGAATGAACATAATTTTTCTGATTCTATATGGTTTCCAAAAATTGGCATTAATATGTTTATCCATGTTATCTCATTTAAAGTAAACCATCTGCAAAATATGTTTGCTCAAGATTAAAAATGAAACTAAGATTATTATAAAATCTACTTGACTGAAAAGTTTGATCTACATACGATTTACATATTTCATAATTTAATTTTTCCAATGTAAGCATTCTTTTATTTTTCCGAAACTCCCAGTTGTTCTCCTTCCTAAAGCTAATTTCATAGCGTCGACCAATTAAATTTACTTTTTTTACTCACGCAATGTTCCTTTCTAGTAGAGCATATTTCTAGAGAGCAGCATATTTCTTCAATAATGTGAATAGTTTCATTAATTGGGATTTTTCCAGCTTCGATTCTTACAATTGCACTTGTAAAGACTGAAAAAATGTGTTTTGTATAAGCGAAATCTGTTATTTAATAGCCTTCATCGAAATATGGCCGATTCACATAACTAAAAAATTTGACTTTTTAATTGTGATTAATTAAAATGGACATTTTGTGAAATATACATGATTAACATCAATTCGTAGGGTATGCAAATAATTGGATTTTCATTCCTGCTACTTACTTTTTTAAATTTAAAAAAAAAATCAGTTAAAAATTTACTTCAAATTGTTTAATTTTGGTGTCCAATGAAATCTCCTAAAAAGTTGGTAACAATGCGCACAAAGTTGGTCGGAGTACTCAAAATTTCGTAGCACTGACAACTTAAATTTTCGCTTACACTTTCGCGGCAGAAAAGATATCGCTTACATTTATTTTATTTTATTTATTTATTTGAAATAGCATTGACAAAGAAACTGTCAGCTTAAAAACAAAAATAAATTAATACTTAAAAGTAAGACAAAAATATAAATTGAAGTGAACTTAACTAAAATAAATTAACTACAAAAAAAAAAGAGAAACAAACAATAAATAGGAAAAAAAAAAAATCAGCCAAGTGTGAGTCGGACTCGCATATGGAGGGTTCCGTACTATCGTACAAGATTTTTTGCTTAAATATAAAATTTTGTTTATATTAAATAGCCTAAAAGTATACTACAAGTAACAGCTCAAAGTATACTACAAAAAACAAAAAGTTGTTAAACGAAAGGTTAAATTAAAGAACAATGCTTCTAAAAATGGATATTTTTAGTATTTGTCGTTCCACACACAAGTGAATTACACACTTTGTGAAAATTTCAACTCTCTACCTATTACGGTTCACGAGATAGAGTAGGAGACGGATGGACGGACGGACATCGTAAGCTTAGTAATAGGGTCCCGTTAGTTCTCTATGGATACGGAACCGTAAAAAAGACTAACTTTGGCTATGCCGAAGTTGTAATACTCTTCACGCCTCAGCTAGTGGTCCGAGGGTCTTGAAATTTATAAGGTTGGTGGCTATGGGTTAGGCACTTATAGTGTCCAAATTTTAAGTCGATAGTACAAAAAGCAAAAAAGAGTTTCTAATAAGAACTTTAATTTAAAAGGGGGTTTGTAGACTCTCCTAATAGTCCGAGGGTCTTGAAATTTTCATGGTCTGTGGATGTCCAAATTCCAGTTCAATAAGTCAAAAACAAAAAAAAACTTTCTAATAAGAACTTTAATTTAAAAGGAGGTTTGTATGGGAGGTACTTCTCCTGGTAACCCTAGGATCAGGAACTTTATATGGTTGGTGGATATGGACCAGAGTGTCCAAATTCAGTTCAATAAGTTGAAAAACAAAAAACTTTTTCTAATAAGAACATTAATTTAAAAGGGGTTTGTATGAGAGGTACCCCCCTAGTGATCCGATTCGGCTGATTCATGAACTTGACCGGCGTTTGGTAAAAAGAAACCTATGTACAAAATTTCACTAGCTCAAAAACTGACGGACTAGGAGTGCGAACAGATGGACAGACGGACATGGCTAAATCAACTCGTCTCATCGAGCTGATCACAAATGTATATACTTTATGTGGTCTGCGATGTCTCCTTCTGTGTGCTACAAACTTCATGACAAACTTATAATACTATTCAGTAACGTGAAGAGTATAAAAATCACTTAAGATGCATATATTTGGTCGTAACATATGAGTATCATAGTGCGTTGCATTCATGAAATATGTACGAATATGGATGGATATGGACTTTTGTTGTAATTTCCTTCAAAGCCTTTGGAGTTTCATACATAATACATGTCGATGACGACGCAGTGAAAGAAGAGTTCACTGTTTAATATTTTCCAATAGCAACAACAGGAGCTGTTCTGAACCAGAATTCGTGCTTTATTCATCCATTAAGTTGACTCCAAATAAGCGATGCTTTCGATTACACTCTTATATGGATAACCGAGTATTTTAAATTTCTGTAAATGTATGTAACAATCGAATCGAACAATAATTCATCCATCGGAGAACTTGGTCTTCGGAAACTGCAATAGTTTGAAATATTAAAAACAATATGTGGACTCCGGAATAAAGTATATTTAAAACTTATAAAAATCAATTACGCCGAGCATAGGAAGGCTGGCTCTCAAAGCATCAAAATAGAGGTGAGGTGCAGGGTATTCGATAGTCCTATCCACCCAACTTCATAGCCCATACCAGTTCATGTCTATGTCTAAACTCAATAAACTTAAATGCTAAAATCTTTTCAAATTGATGAGAATGTTTTGATGTCAATATTTTCAATTCGATGAATAAAGTTAAAACGCGCACGGTAAAATCAGATGAAGTCATTCACCAGCAATTGAAGCGATAGGCTGCTGTCATATTAGAGCTCAATATGACTTTTTTCCTATGATTGTCATTTTAGTGTGATGACGCTTCTTTTCTTTTTCAGATTGACCTATTGAGTAATTAGAATCAATTGACGCTGAACACTTTTTCCAGTTGACCTGATTATTGATAGCTTCACTCTTTTTCTTGTTTATGCATATGTACTTTTCAGACAAAAACTCAATAAAAAAGAACTAAAGCCCATTTTTGATTTATTGATATATTTATATATATACATATTGTATATAAATGTGAAACTTAGTTACTCAGAACTTCATGTTACTAAGCGTCATCTGTAAACAACAAAAAACTATTTTATACTTGACAATATTAAGAACAGTTGACTCTAAATAAATCAAGTAAGTTAAAAGTATATCTTAGTCAAAATGACTCAACTACTAATTATGTTACCTTGTATTTCACCATATACTTGTAAAAGGATACAGCTTAACATTTTTAGGTAAATGTGCTACTTCAACCTCAGATTTATTGATAAATAAATTTATCAGCAAACCAGAAGTTAACTTAACAATCATTTAGTTTGGAGTTTTGAAATTCTTTTGGAGAATAGAGAATGACAAATGGATAGACAATCTTTACCCTGAAACCAACAGAGTCTATATTCCCAATTTCAGCTTTGTAACACAATGTACCTTCCGAGATATAGACACCCGAACTAAAGAACAAAGCTATCCCGATTAGTTTTATCATACTGATCTAAAATATCCATATGTTTATAAGCAAGTAAGATTTCAATATCCTTATTCTGATTGTTACACATATTGGCACAATCTTTATAAACCTTTTTACCTATTATTTATGTGTGCAGCTGTCACAAGTCGATGACTGACTAACCAACTTGCTACTATGTATAATATTTTGAAGCAATTTGAGTAAAAATCACATTGAATACATCGATAATATGTTGTCTCTTATTCACTATAGATTTGTGCATACAAGTATGTACATATTTATGTAAAAGATATATTAAGTTTATAGAAATGTATGTTCAATTGTCTTCTTACTTTGTTTTTGTTATGCTTAGTATGCCCTATACCAACCCACACAGGGTATATTAAGTTTGTTCGATATGGAGATGTAGTTCTCCAATTTCATAAATAACTCACTATTCAGAATATACTCGTATGTATGACTTCTTTAAACTCAAATCATTTTAATATCCACAATAGAAAAAGTAAGAAATTTGATAAAATTTTGAATAGAAATTGACATTTGCTTAAATCTTTATCACTTTTCATATTTGCATTACCTAATTAAGTATTTTCCCACTTTAAGTCTACGAAATGATTGAAGATACAGGGCATTCGATGTCGTCCCTACCCAATTTAGTATATTTACTAGCAACCTTACTTTTCTCTTATTTTGTTGTGTATTGTTGTTTCTTAAAATGTATCCGATTGTTTAATGAGCTTTGAACGAAACACATAGAAATCAATGATGTGAATTTTATGTAGCTACCAAGAAAAGCAGCAACAAGGACTCAGTGAACCCATTGACGCTGACTGACATGGCCAACGGGTTGTTTGTTTTACGTCGTCGTCTCCCGAAGAAGCACAAAAAATACAAAATACAATACTTGTATTCATAATCAACTTGCTTTAAGTAGTATGTACAGAATGTCGATAAAGCCTCGAAGGTGTTCTGTTTTTGTAGTAGGTGTCGGAAACATGTTTTTCCATCTCTCTTCTAATACTACTTCTTTCTAGTTTGTTCAATGAATCGTAAATGTTTACAAATATGCTAAAAATATGCAATACATTTCTATACGAGTATAAAGACATAATCTATAGTCTATAGTCCAATATAGTACAATACCTACCTATCTGCTACTACAATATTATATTGAAGTTTATTTTGTTTGTCTATTTGTTCTTTCCTACTTTCATTCTTTCTTTTTCTTTGGGATAAAGTACCATTTGTGTGTGGGTATACGTTTGTCTGAAGGGAATAGGATATGTTGGTCATTGGTTTTTTTTTCTAAGTTCCGATCGAAGGACAACACAAACAACAACAACAAAAACAACTTTAAGGTGTGAAAGTCATATTCAAAGCTTAATATTTGTGAGTATTGTATTTATAATTGTCTGTGGCCTTCAATTTTATATACATACGTACTTATTTTAAGTGAAGAAATCTGTTCAACTTAAAGAATTAAAGATGTTTTGAAATTTCTTTATAAATGAGTTGTTAATTATCTTTATGATTCAGAATGAGATTCGAATAGAATGTAAAATATAATTTCGGTTTGAATAAACTCGTTATAATTAATAAGTAAGTAAGTGTATTGATTCCTTCTCCCTTAACACATTTACTTATTTATATTCATATATGATGAATTGAGTTGTCTGAGTTCGGATTCTTTATTTCTTGTATATATTAAAGGGGATGAAAATCATTAGCCATATTTTACTATACTAAAATGTAGCAATTTTCATAAATCATTAAGTTGTGAATGAATGACTTGGCTGACGGATGCATCTACTAAGTACATATAAGACTTTGGTGTATAAACGAATCGAATCGAATCATCTTCCAATTGTAGGAAAATGTTGTAGGGTCTCTTTAGAATGCCACGAAAAGGTGGAAGTGGAAAATTGTAGGCTTTAAAAAATATGAAATAAGCAAGGAAAGGAAATCGGATATGCAATAAAATTTAAATTTTATGTAAATTAGTTAACGAATAAAGGAAGAAAAATTTGTATGCATATAAATTTATTCCTTTCCATTTGCTTTATTAGCATTCTACATAATTTGTTTCAGCTCGATTTGTTTTTAAATACTTCACACTTTGTGCCTTATCACAAAAGTCATATATTTGTAAAGAATTAAAGGAAATATCGTAAGAACCTATTAAGTATTTAATATGTTTTCTTGATTAGCATAACTCAATTTTATAAATTTTAAGATACATGTAAAATATTGTTAATGACTAATTTTGTTTTTTGTTTTTGCAACAACATGTTCAGATCAAATCCTATTGCTGTTCTGATCTCTAACCACAAAATAGATATCTAAAATTTCATTTCATACGTTATATGAAGATAGAAGTGAAGATATATGAAGATAGTTTTGTTTTCATTTATATGTGGCTTCGAAAATATTTTGTAATGGAACAAATGTATAAATTTCGTATATGTATAAAGGGTGTTTAAATATTGCTAAAACTAGAAATGTCTTCGGTAAAAGCAAAGTACGAGTATATGTTTTTTTTTCTTGTTTTTGTCAAAATAACCAAATGAACAAGAAAACAATTTTCTATATAAACTCGTATGTTGTCCTTTTTTAATACATAAATAGTAGATTGGAGAATGATTTTAAAGGCTTCCAAAATGCAAATTTCATATGACAAAAGTACAACAACTGGGAGATAATGTCGAACAAAGTCATTAAAAACTTTTGTAGATTTCAGTTTAGCTTGGGTGCCCTTTTAAGTAAATTGCTCACAATTCAACACATCCTTAAGATACGATAAAATTCAGATTAAAAAAGAAAGAATGGAAAAAAGGTCACAATTTTCAATAAAAGACTAAAATGAAATCTAATAAAATCTATTTCTTTATTTTTATATAATATTAATGAATGCTCTCGTTCAGTTTTGAATAAGGATGAATAATAAGTGGATGTCTGCATATGTATAGAATTATAAATATTTCATAATTTAAATAATGGCAAAAGAATACTTGTCCGAATGCTTGAATGCGCATCAAATTGATTGATTTAACATTTTAGCTGTTAATTCCAATTGTATGCTAATAAGAACCACTTAGGTTATGCATAGTTCATTTATTCAGAACACTCACTTGCCACAAATCTTCAATATTTGTAAATGTTCAATATATTTCTATGAGATGATATTCTATTACATAATAATAACAAACATATGTATATACAATGTAAGTGTCTTTTGTTTCTTATTTTATTTTATTTTTTTTTTTTAATTATTACTTCACATTACAGACTTTGTTAGTAGTGTAGTTAGAGAATTGTAGTAAAGTGGCAAAGTTAAAAACAAAAGAATGATTTTCTTAAAAAAAAAAAAATAATATTCTTTAAGAAATTAGTCAAATTTTGTTTCATTTGTATCCAGAATCTATCAACACACTTGACTGTCAGAAGGTAAATTTTTTTTACGGAACATCCATCTATCCCTGAAAGTGAGAAAACGTAGTAAATACTTGATCTTTTCAATTCGGAGTCTCTATATGATACTTACATATGTTATACAATATGTGTTTATAACTGAGATATGCTAGTGAGTAGTCAGCAATATATCCAAAAGCAAACGAGTAAGAAATTGGTCACTGTTTTCTTATATTGTATTTCTTCAGTCGCTTTAGTAGCAAGATATCAAAGATCTATAGAAAATTTCCCTACTGGCGATACTGACTGATATGTCAATAAATCATGTAAAGAAAACAATCTGGTAAATTTGAGGTGATTTGTAAAATCAGAAGGGCGTGTCACATCATTTCATATAAATATTGTACATATATCAATTCTATCAATCTTAAATCTTATATACATAAAAATTAATAGTCAAAATGTATGCAAGGGGTTAACTCGAGAACGGCTGGACCGATTTGGCTGATTATTATTTTGTTGTGTTTGGAATTATCACCGGAATGTTTGTATGAAATAAAATATTTGGAAAATCTACCGGAAAGGTTGGAAATGGTGGAAAAATTGTTGCATATAAAGCTTAGAGACATATTTTCAAATCAATCTAGTAGTCTTTGTCAAACATCTCAGATAATTGCATACATATGTCAATATAATTAAAAACCCTTTTTGTAATATGAGCAAAAACAAAATAAATATTCTTTCTATCATTCCTATACTAAGCTGTTTTGGCCGTGGAGCAGCACCGCGCGCCAGGACTACTATTGTGTATACAACAATATATTGTTTAACATTTGGGCATGACAAATGCACAAAAGCTTTTTGAATGCAAAACGAAGTTTGCCGGGCCGACTAGTTCCGAATAAAAACAAGAAACATGACTTTGAACATGAAGCCTTTTTGAATATGTTCAGTAGTTTTTTAAGCCGAAGTAATGCAACCACAGTTACTAGACAAATTTAGACCTCAAATTGCCTCTAAAACTTTCAATAAACGTCTTCTAAATCTTTATATGAAGTCTCAACAATCTTCCCTTTCTGTTGTCCCATATAATATGTTTTAACAATTTAAATTCTGAACTTTTGAAAATCAATCGTCGGCACACTTATGTACCATGTATATTAGGGTGTCCCAAATTTGAAGAAAAATTTTTGTTTTTTGAACGTATACCCCTTAAATATGTTAGGATTGTTAAAATATACTATTTTATAAAATTTCAGCTTATTCTATCATAGAATTTCTATGAACGGGAACCCGTGCCGACTTTGCGTCTAAGCTTTGTTTTGAAATTTACTTGTAAATTTCTATAGGTATAGAGGATAATAACAAAAAAAAAACTAAATTAAGAAAACAAAGGATAGAAACAAATGCAAAAATATTATTATGCACTTTAAAAAGGAAATATATTTCATAACTTTCGTGTTTTCCTTTTGATTTAATCAAATATAATTAACAAATAATATTTTTGCATTTGTTTCTATTATTTAATTCCTTAAATTAGTCGTTTTTTTAGGTTTCCGTATCCATAGGGAACTAACGGGACCCTATTACTAAGCTTACAATGTCCGTCCGTCCGTCCGTCTCCTACTCTATCTCATGAACCGTAATAGGTAGAGAGTTGAAATGTTTACAGAGTGTGTAATTCACTTGTGTGTGGAACGACAAATACTAAAAATTTACATTTTTAGAAGCATTGTTCTTTAATTTAACCTTTTGTTTAACAATTTTTTGTTTTTTGTAGTAAACTTTGAGCTGTTAATTGTAGTATACTTTTAGACTATTAAATGTAAACATAATTTACAAAAAAAAATCTTGTACGATGGTACGGAACCCTCCGTGTGCGAGTCCGACTCACACTTGGCTGATTTTTTATTATTTATTTATTTATAACATTGACAAAAAAACTGTCAGCTTAAAACAAAGAAAAAATGTTACAATTACACTTAAAAGTAGGACAAAAATATAAATTGAAATGAACTTGAACTAAATAAATTAATTACAAACCTATACCTATCGAAACCGTCGTGCTTTCAGTATACTCAAGGGGATAAACGCATACTTAGGTCTGTGCCGTAATTGAGTGTGCTGAAGGAAGTCTGGTCTATCACCTCCACGTGGTGACGGCTGGAAACAGTATGTCTCAAACCGGACGTGTCATTAAGACATGTTCAGTTGGGTCATGCTGTAAGCTGGCTAAGATAGATCAGGTGGAGGGAGTAAACCTCCTTAAATAAAATCTTCCCTAACCCAAGGTGTTATGCGTCCCGTGCCTATTGGGTGATTTGCAGCCAGGGAACAAACCGGCTGTATTATAACGGAGCTGCCTCGATACCGGGTCACCTCGAGGTGTATCTATGACCTTACCGTGGTATGGGGCGCTGCCACGGTGGACTACTAACTTCCCCTCTCAACCAAAGGACTGCCAACTGCTTAGGCAGGCAGCGGTCAAATATGAAACATGAATCCTACCAACACAAAAAAAAGTATGGACATGCAGTCTCTAAATGCAAAATCACACGTGCCTACTACCGAAGCTGGGACAACCGAGCTTAGCGGAAGTAATAGCACTACACTGCCTAAGAAGGCTACCACCTGCACGGGTACAGCTGAAACCGGGAATAAATCGGAGGTACCGGTGCAGGGTGTAATGTCGGCACCCCACCTGTAGCTAAGCATAATAAGGAGAGGAGAGGCGGTCGGCTTTACGTCTACTGGAACGCCTGAGAAACGTTCCTGATGCTGAAAGGTCGGAAAAGCAGAAGGCCTCTGTCCTATGGGCCACGCGGATAACGGGAGGACTTGTACAAGTTCCTAAACCGAATCCGCCACCCAAAAGACAGAGATCGGACGATCTTCCTTCCAGCAGCAACTCAGCCAAGAGATCGAGAAATCGGGGGGCTCTTAAAACCTTCAGCGAGGCGGTCAGCGGCCAACAAATATGGGCGGTCGTTGACAGAAGCAACGCTGAAGGTACGATCACGCCAGAGAGCTGGAGGAAAGTTGAGGCCAAGCTAACAAGCGTGTTCTTTCAAATCTTGACCCACCAAAACCACGTCAAACTAATCGCCTGTGCTGATCAGAGATCTACTGATCTCTACAAGATAGCCATCTCCAGGATTGGTGAGGTATGGCCAGGGTCAAGGCTCGAGGTTATATCAAGGGAGGATATCCCTTGTTTGCCAAGAACAAGGGCATGGATCCCAGCCGAACCATCAGACCCGAAGATGGTACTTGAAATGATCAGGGTGTGTAACCCTGATCTACCAACTAAGACCTGGAAGATCATCAAGATGGAGGAGCCAAAGGGTGAGTTCCGTACTGCAACCCTCGTGGTCGGTAAGGACTCGCTGGAACCTCTATCGAGATTGGAAGGGGTCATTAGTTACGGATTCTCATCAATAGAGATGAGAATCTACAAAAAGGATGGAATGCCTCCGACCAACACAGATCCGAGCACATCCTCAACTGCTAAAGAACATCTAGGTTCTGCAACAGAAGCGGAAACGTCAAGAAGGGCATCGGATGGTGACAGTATCTTCTCTCTTCTGGAAGGAGTGTCGAAAACCACTCTGACAGATGAAGAGGAGCTACTGGCATCAGACGAGGATGCTGAATCAACGTTGGTGGAGGTGGAGTCTGGAAATGACGATCCGGATACTCCAAATTAACCTCCATCACTCCGTCCGCCAACCTTTTACTCCGTCTGGTAAGCAGCGGATACCATATTGTCCTGATACAGGAACCATGGGTAGTACATGGTCTTGTTTGCGGGCTCAGGAACAACAAATATAAAATCTCTCACGTACACAATTAAGGTAAGCCCAGAGCATGTGTACTAGTAAAAAGGGAGTTAGCTGCATTTATGCTCTCTAATTTCAGCGATGAAGACCAAGTCACCATCAGTCTCGAAGCAGGTGGTGAACGGATGTGGCTAGCAACAAGCTATCTGGCCCATGACCATGACGCACTACCAAGACAAATTTTCAAGGATCTGGTAGCGCAGTCACATAGGCTGGGAGCCAAGTTAATTGTCGGTGCAGACGTCAACGCGCACCATTCGGTGTGGGGCAGCACGGACATCAATGTTAGAGGTGAGTGTCTTTTTGATTTCATTATTGGCTCTAATCTCCAGATCTGTAATAAAGGTAATAAGCCAACCTTTATTGTTAGTAATAGGCAAGAGGTAATTGATGCTACTTTTGTCTCTAGCTCCGTCTATGAGAAAATAAGTAAATGGAAGGTTTTGGAAGAATATTCCTTCTCCGACCATAGGTATATCTCTTTTGAAATTAGCAAAACCTTACCAAATCCCAAGCCCGTCCGGAATATTAGGAAAACGGATTGGGATAAATATGTAGGCCTAGTAGGGAACACCCCTGAAACCCATGCATGCAGCACTCCAGATAGTGTAAGCAAGCTAGAAACATTGGTAGAGTCTGTAACAGCTAACCTAAACGCAGCCTTGGCCCAAGCCTGTCCGATAAGAAAACCGAAAGGTATAGCCAAACCTCGGTGGTGGACAGGTGAGCTAAGTAAGCTTCGGGATAGTAGCAGACATGCCTTTAACAAGGCACAACACACCCGCCTTGAGGAGGACTGGAGAGGTTATAAAGAATCTCTAAAGGTCTACAAAAAAAGTAAACGAGCTGCGCAGAGGCAATCTTGGAGATCTTTCTGCGAAGAAGTGGAAGGTGCATCCGATGCTTCTAGACTCCGCAACCGGACGGTTCGTTCACCACAACAAGCAAAGAGTCATTAGAACTCTACTACTACTGAAGACACTAGAAAGGCTGATTGAAATCTACTTAAGACTGACGATAGACAGGAGGTTGATCTCTCAATCTCAACATGCCTATACCAAGGGGAAATCAGTTGAAACAGCACTACATTCCCTCATCTCCACTGCGGAGGGACCCCTTCATCGGCAGGAGTTCACCTTAGCAGCATTCCTCGATATAGAAGGGGCCTTTAACAACGTTAATGCGAGTGCGATCACTGCAGCACTCACTGACCTGAGAACGGAATCGAACCTAGTGGAACTCATCGACAAAATGCTAAAAAGCAGAGTCGTTGAGGCAGATCTGGGAGATTCCAAACTTCGAAAGGCAGTGAGAAGAGGCACACCGCAAGGTGGAGTCCTCTCACTGTTTCTATGGAATGCAGTAGTCAATAAACTACTAGTAGGTCTAGAATCGATGGGCTGTAAAGTGATCGCATATGCGGATGACGTCGTTATTGCCGTTTCTGGAAAATACTTATCTACTCTGAGAGACCTTCTGCAGGGTGCTCTAAATTTTCTTTCCAAGTGGGCGGAAGATTGTGGTCTCGGAGTCAATCCGGACAAGACACAGGTCATCCTCTTCACTAGGAAACATAAAATCCCCTTTTTAGATCCGATAATGCTTTCGGGGAAATGTGTGATTATATCGGAAGAAACAAAGTACTTAGGCTTAATCATTGAAAGGAAACTGACATGGAAGCCGAATACTCTAGAAAGAGCTAGGAAGGCTAGCGTGGCACTTTATGCCTGTAGAAGAGCAATAGGCAAAACATGGGGAATCAAACCTAAAACTGTTTTTTGGCTCTTTACATCAGTTGTCAGACCCATTCTCCTTTACGGAAGTGTTGTCTGGTGGACTGCGATGCAGAAGAAGACCTACCGTGAAATTATCGGCAAGGTTCAAAGATCGGCGGAGGTGGCAATAAGTGGTGTCATAAGAACTACGCCAACTATGGCGTTGGACATCATCTTACACCTGCCACCGATCGATCTTTTCTGCATACACCTAGCGGCATGCTCAGCCATTAGACTCAAAGCATGCTCACAATGGAAAGGGAGTTCGTATGAACACGCAAGCATACTGAACTCCTACACTAACATTCCTACTCTACTTGATCGCCTCCCGTCATCTTTCTGCTTCGAAAGGAAATTCTCTGTAAGGTTTCCAACGCGGCAGGAATGGCTAGAAGGTGATCCATCACAAAGTGCCCAGATCAAGATATGCACAGATGGATCTAAAATGGATACCGGTGTAGGGTCTGGAATTTACTGCAAAATGCCCTCAATCTGCAAATCCATTAAACTAATGGACCACTGCAGTGTTTTTTAGGCGGAAATAACTGCCATTCATGAAGCCATAAAATGGTTGCAGATAAACAATATATCTGGCAAGGATATATATGTTCTATCAGACAGCCAGGCTGCCCTAAAAGCCCTGGATGCACCCCATACAACATCTAGGAGTGTCTCAGATTGCCGCCGATCTCTTAATGAAATGCCATCACAACTCTGCATTAACCTGTGCTGGGTTCCCGGTCACAGGGATATTCCAGGAAATTGCAGGGCTGATGAACTCGCAAGAGAGGGCACCAACCTGCCACATGTCAGTAGGGGTGTCCCAATTGCGACGTGTAAACTTATCGCCAGGGAAACACTAATAAATTCCACAAATCATAGATGGAGTAGTGCTTCTACCTGCGAAATAGCCAGGCAAACATGGCCAAAGCTAAATCAGCGTCTATCCTCGTCTTGTATTAAGCCAGATAGAGCTCAATTAGGAATCCTGATAGACAGGACACTGTCTAATAGGTAATCATGCAACTAGACTGGGAGTCTTAACACATGATTTCTGTCGCAGCTGCAGAAATGAAGAGGAACTGGAGACAAATCAGCACCTCTTCTGCTCATGTCCAGCTCTGGCCAGAAGGAGGATACGTTTCTTGGGTTCCCCCTTGCTAACAAGTATAGATAACCTATATCAACTAGGCATAAATAACCTTGTTCGCTTCATTAAAAGCTCCGAATGGTTCAATTCGGTTGGGAGGTAGCCAAGCCCCACCCCTGTGGCTCACAACGGACCCATCTTGTGGTCTAAGTGGCATCACTCGTTCAGTGATGCAGCTACCTAACCTAACCTATACCTATCGAAATTTACAAGTAAATTTCAAAACAAAACTTTGAAGCCAAGTCGGCACAGGTTCTCGTTCATAGAATAATCTGATTTTTTTACTGGGAGTATATAAATAAATTTTAAATATTATTAGGTATATGCGTTAAAAAAATATTCGAAAAATTGGGTACTCCCTTATGTATATCTTATGTCGAGGAATGTTGTCAGTAATCTGGCGTCCTTCTAATCACTTACGCTACTGCGGGATCACATCTTTTGTTTTATAAAAGACTGAACATAATAATATAGTTATTGGAAGTAATTCTATTTTAAAATGCATAAAATCATCTTTTGTAAAGACTCAGATTAACAAAATTTGTTCAGAATATCTTTCTTTGAGTACAATCCCAATTGCACATAAGGACCTTTAAAATTACTTTCCTAATTAGTATTTCCTCTTAAGAGAAGACACCATAAAACTTCATTATATCTTTACGAAATTATAACAATCATTATGAAAGCCAATTTTCCTTTTGTTTTCCCACTAAAGTTAACATAAGTGTGTTATATACCAAAGATAATCAACTACTTGTTCCATGAACATGAAATCATCACTTACTTCCTCCTCACTCATCATATTGTATTACAATCTTGCGGTTATTTAAATACCAATCTTTATAACTGAAATTATTGTTATTTTTGAAGTACTCAACTTGCGCTGATTTAAATCCTTTAAGGCAATTGAAGCCATTAAAACTCATATAATACTAGATACCCAGGGACTCATTGTCCTGCCTCCATTTCCCAAAATTTTATTAGATACTGATTGGCTCACCTGATGGGATGTTTGTCAAAGGCGACTTGATTGATATTAAAATATTTCTCTAAGATTTATATGCATCTCACTTACAAACCTCACTCTTCGATATTTTTTTATATTTTTCAGCAGCTCCTTTGGGGTTTTTCTTAATCTTCCTCGTGAATCACTCAGTTCATTGGTGAAAACCATATGAAAATCTCTTCAGTAGTTTTTGAGATCATCGTGTTCACACACAAAGACGCAGCGGGAGAGTTTGTTTTACAATATGTATAGATGCAGTTACACGCATTATTTGTAAATAAATATAAAAAAACAAAGGGAATATACAAAGTACCAAGTCACAATGAATAAATCGTCTAAATATCCTAATTGTCTTAAGTTTCCTAGATAGAACTGCTACAGACTTGGAAAATCATTATTATTAGCAAGTCACATTCACTTTCACTTTAAATCATAGTGCTTGTCCTCCAATAGACCTAAGCATTACTAGAGTTTCTCAAACTCAGTATGCTATGTACGTATATCTTGGTATTCATCTAGCCACTTACATTAAAAACACATGAAAATTAAAGCCCAATGTTTGGCATGGAGAGCCATGAGCTTCAGATATATTCACCAACTTGAGAACGAGGTACATCATAAAATCAATTTAATCATACGTATGTTTTCAAATTATGGGACAGTGCAACCACACAGAAAGACAAAGATAAGATAATGATCTGATTATACCGAAATGAATGGGATACTATACACTTCCTCAATATGTATAACATATGTACTAATCCATTGGACGAAAGTTTTATTGAAATGTTATTCTACCTTACGTACACTGTCCATTTCATAGGCATCCTTATTAATAATAATAGTATACAATACATTTAATGGTATAAAAATTTAAGATTCGACTATTTCTTTCTGTTAAATACAATAATTTTTGCACATTAGGAAATACAACACAGTAGACATGATATAAGTATTTATAAAGTTTAAAAAAATTTTGTGAATTTTAATCCAACAATATAAGTCAACTTTAATACGTATTCTGAACATACTTAGGAAGTCACATTAAAGAGAATGAAATGTCTTAGTAACGCTTTTAAATACGCTTAACATCTTTCGAAAACCAAAACATTTGCACAAATCAAGAATTAGAGCAATTTACAAGCATTTCGAGTATATAAATTTTACTTTTTACCCATACACTCATTTATCTTGCTTAGTTGTTGTTGTTACTTTTTCCCAAGTTGCACTATCTTCTCCCCTTGACTCCTTATTCATATGAATATGTATCCAAAAATATTGTAGAATAGAGTACACAGTTATGGACCATGGACTATGAACCATGGTACTATGTAAAACGGATGCAGATGTGAGGAATACTTGTGTATTCACTTGTTGATGGTTAACCAAATAAGAGTTTCAAATATGCAAGTCCAAGCTCGAACATTCAGACATTGACCATCACTACCAACAAAGCCGAATTTCCATTATACTATGTATACTTCCCATTCCTACTATATATTAAGAAATAGATGCCCTAAGTAAACTAGTTGAAGAACAGACCAAATTATTCAATTACAATTTCTGTCATGTTGTTCAAAAAGATATAGTATACTCGTATTCTCCTTCCGGATATTAAATACAACAATTATTCAAAAAATAACATAATGCTTTTTTATCAACTGAAAAAGTCAAAAATTATATAAATTTGATTTAATAAGCAATCTCTTAAAGATAGATCATAATAGATCATAGATATTGTAGATAAATAAACAAATCCACTTATTAAATTATTATGATGATATTGGATTTTCATAATATACTCGTAAGTATTTTAAGATGTGTTGTTTTTCCTGTAACTTTTTGTAAATTATCTTTCAATTATCCAGAATATTCAGTGTGGATTTTACCGAAATTTGGTTTGGCTTTGGAGGAAATAAAAAAAAAAACTTATTGTTAAACTGTATAGCATATTAAAAATTGGAATGTCGTAGCATAAATGAGAAATTCACTTGCCTTCGTTACGTTAGTTTCATTAGTCTGCCGACCTTTTCTCTTGAATTTCTTTCAATTTTCAAGTGACGACATCATTTCGTAGATTTCCTTTAGAGAATTTTACTCAGCAGATTGCAGATCATTTGTAATTGCAGTCAGCCCACATTCCTCTACCCACAAAATACTTTACCTGAATACTATACAGGAATCTACGTATGAGCTTCACTTGCAAAAAGGTAACACTCAAGAACGAAAAAGTTTGCATATTGACAAAGGGAAAGTTTTCCCAGGCGCATTAAGAGAAAAACGGAAAATTGAAATTACAGAAGAAAACCACATTTCCATTAATCAATGAGTAAAGTAAAAAAAGTAAAGTGAAACTGCAGTCAAATGGCAACTGACCTACTGCAACAAACAGAAACTACCATAATATTACTACAACTACTTAGTGTAACGATAAGAAAATAAAATAAATTATTTATTATTTCTTTGATTTTTTTTTTTTTTTTGGTATTTTTTTTTTTTTGCAATTTATTATTGCAGACATATATTTTTTTTGTTGTTATTCTTGTTACATCTTGTTATAGTATATCGAATTCGTAAGTATTTCATTTTCATGAATTCTTATTTAAACATAGGATTGCCCTTTTTGGGTTAAGTAACATCTGTTATCAACATCCAACTGCCCATCCATTTAACACTCTCTCTCCAACAGCTATTATTATTCGGCAAAAATTATATAAATTCTTTAGCAGCATATTGAAATCAGTACTTTAGATTCATTTTAACAATATTCATGACCATTCGTAAACAACTTCTCTGAAAGAATTGTCCTGTTGCAACATTCCGAACAATAAATTTTCCATTTGAGCACAGGAAATATATGTACATATGTGAAACTTTGAGTAAAAGATAGTACATATTTGCACAGCCAGCGAAGACACCAATTGATTGATTTAAGGCAATGCAAATAATAAACCGAAATTAAGGACGAATAAGTGAGAGCGTCAAAAATTTCAATTGGAGCGTCTTCCAAATTAATTCTATCACTGCAACCCGATGTACGTTGTACGTACGTTCCACAAACGAATAGTCCCGAATGAAGCAGTTCGGATCATTATACACTGTTCCAAGTGTACTAATAATCTTTGCAGTATGTCTACTAAAGCTTCTGCTATAAGTATTTGTTCTTAATCAAATCAAGTAGAAGAATATTATTCTTCTTTTATGACTAATTTTGTGCAAATTTGTAGATTTCAAAATATTGTAGCATTAATATAACTCCGATCTTTCAAAGTCGTGTCAATTGTGAATGCATATACTCGTACATATCTTAATCGTGGCATAATTTATACAATGTTTAAAATTGTTTGTAAAACTTACAATAAGCCCACACAGTAATAACCTTCAAATTTACCTCTAGATGAAAATTCTGCACCCTTGATGTTTACTTTACGTTACTACAATATTTAACAAGGATTGTCCAAAATTGCATTACAAATAACAAACAAAATTTTTATTGTTGTTTTGTATCGCTTCTTCAAAAATAGGAAAATAAAGAACATGAAAATAAATAAATAAGGATAATATGAAATACCAGCCTCTGAACCGATGGTGGAAATTTATTTGTAAAAAGTAGTGAGCTATGCCCTACTCACAGCCATGTGTGGTCAGAGACATATGAATTAATTAACTACAATAATGCAGATGCTAAAGGTGACCCAAATCAGCGACATCTAGTTCATCCAGCCTGCAGCGTATGACGATGGTATTAATCGATTATGGCGATATCTCGGATGAGAAAACGTGATAGAATTTATTATATGACGTGCATACAACTCGAATGGATCGTGTAGGGCATAGTTAGTAGTGCATCTATTCAATGCTAAAGGAACAAAATTTCTGGTAGGACGACTGGGGACACAAAAGTTTAACTGATTCAATAGCTCAGGAGAATCTATATCCCCAACTTTGAGCTTATGAAGAAAACTAATCCCAAGAGCTATCCTACGATGCACCAAAGATGGAAAGAAGGAGCCTATCAGAGTAAGATGGCAAACGCGAATTAAGATTCCAGTTTAGGCGACGAAGGGCAAACAGGAGGAATTGTTTCTGTACATACTCAATTCGAATTTGATTATTTATATATTGCGGTGACCAAATACAAGCGCAATACTCGAGAAGTGGACGCACAAGAGATATAAAAAGAGTATTTGTGGTGTAAGGATCATTAAATTCAATAGACCAACGTTTCATAAAACCAAAAACACTCTTCGCTTTATTTACGATAGAAGAGATATGTTGGTTAAATCACAGCTTGGGATCAAACTGGATACCGAGGTCATTAAAAGTAGAGACTCGCTCGAGTTGGACGTTTTCATTCGTGTAGGTAAATAAATGAGGTTTACACCGATGATACGTCATGAACTTACATTTGGATATATTTAGATATGAGTAATTTGCTGAACACCAAGAATGTAAAGAATCAAGATCCTCTTGGAGTCTGAGATGGGAGGCACCATCATTAAATTAAAGGCACAATTTTACATCATCAGCGTACATGAGGACACGAGAATGTGAGATGGAGAAATGAAGATCATATGTTCGACAATTGTTGACCAAAAATTATGAAAATTCTTTTTTGTTTGAAAGGGTATACTCTCGAGGTGGTTCCATATAAATTTCACGGTTCTCAGACCACTAGAAGGTATCTCCCATTCAAACCCAAATTCAAATTCATGCAGAAAAACTTTTTTGTTCTTGGTACTATTGACACTTTAAGTATCTCACCCATATCTACCAACCAAGTAAATTTCAAGACCCTCGGATCACTAGGAGGAGTAAATCCCATAAAAAACATGAACTTAGCCATTTTATTACTAAAAATCAGGAGATGATGCTACAAATCTTAGCAGACAGACTAAAACGACAACGCTAATTACAAAAATACAGTCAGATTTCAGGTATCTCTGTTCACCTGTTAAAAATGTGGGACAAAACTACTCTGAGTATGCTTTATTTACTGATAATTTTTTTCGTGGTATTTAGCAAAACTATTGCTTTCTCACTTAAGACATAAGGAAACATTACATTTTTTACATATTATAAATGATTTTTTGGTACATCCTGGTAGTTTGCACCTGCCATTATTTTTTGATTCCACGAAAACCGAAAACCTGTGGTGGTTGAACTTGGGTAAGTCTTCTACCAGTGAAATCAATGCATTTGATGATTGTGTTGCTATAAAGTGTAAGGGACGATCTGGTATAGATTGATGTGAAATCGATCTATTCAAACGAGATCTTCCACGAGATTTTGGTGTTCCGATTTCAATAACATTAGTTGTTTGAATTTTAGCCAAATAATTTGCTACGTTAGCTGAAAATTTTAAAGATTCTAAAATATCTTTTGGTGGGACCTTTAAGTCAAAGCAATATCAATAAAATGCAGTATTACCCGAAGAGACCCTTTTCTAGTTTGAATATTTATTCTGTAGTACTGTAGCATTTGGTCTAAAAAGTCAAATCCACCCATATTTTCATTGCACAAACGAATAACTTCTGGTGTGTCTACTTCAATAAATTTATGCAAAGTTTTATCCCATCGCATGATTGGCTGTCTTATTGTTATACCATCTAGTAAATATGACTTTTCCATTGTCTCTAAAGCATTGCACAGATGATCCTCGTCCTCTTTTAGCAATTATTTTTTGTTCAGGTAATGGGAGACTTCAAAATCTGTTTACTCGTAGTTCCTGCTGCTAGAATACCTTTATTTAAAAGTATTTCCAAGAGTTGAAACGAACCTTAAGCTTCTGGAATAAGTTTTGCAAGTTTATGGACAATTGCTGATCTTGTTTCAATAGTTTTAGACAAGATAGGACTTAAATTAGTGGTCAAGCCTTGATAGATAATAAAGTCATAAGGCATACCACTTTTGCCACACAGAAAATATACCTTTATGCCCAAGGATACGGCTTGCCTTTTATGTACTGCATTGTAAAAAACTTACCCTTAAATGGGAGAATCTGCTGATCAATACACACATTTTCTTCTAAAGGCAAGGTGTGTAAATGACGTCTTAAATTTTCAATTGCTGGTCAAACTACCTATAGTGTTCGTGCTGCGAAAGAATGTCCACAGGGAGGGGTACTCTCCCCTCTTCTGTGGTCCATTACAATTGACGAACTCCTTCAATTACTTAGTAAACATGGTATCTATGCATAGGGGTATGTTGATGATATTGTTGTTCTCGTCTGCAGAAAATTTGAGGACACTATATCGGATACACTCCAAGAAGCGATAAATGTAATCATGAAGTGGTGTGCAGAAGTAGGACTTAGCGTAAACCCAAGAAAGACCACCGTAGTTATCTTTACAAAAAAGAGAAATAGGTCTCGGTTCAAAGAACCGTCCATTCTTTGGGTAATGAGTAGCATTCTGTGAAGAAGTGAAGTATTTATGTGCCACACTTGATGAGAAGCTGTTTTGGAACAGCCACCTACCATATGGACCAGTCGTAGTCTCTTCGGTAAGAACTGGGGTCTCAACTCGCGTATGTCATTGTGGCTATATACGGCTATCACCAGACCAATCATATCCTACGCTGCACCCATCTGGTATACCGAACTAGATAGCAGTGCAGCAAGGTTGAAAATTGGTATAGTACAAAGACTGGCTTGTATGTGTATAACTAGTGTCCTGGAAACGCTATTGAATATACAACCAATCCACTTGTTTATAAAGAAGGAAGCAATGCTATTCATAGCAAAGCTAATTGTATTATCCGATAAAGCAGACTCTGTAAATATCAAACAATCCCGTGTAAGGGATGAGCTCAATCTGAGCGGAACCAACCTAACCATAAGCGATCTTTGTCCTACGAAATTTAACTTTCATAGAAACTTTACAGTTACATTTCCGGACAGGAAAGACTGGGAACGAGCAAGGCCCAAACCCTCTCCTGACTCCCACGTGTGGTACACGGATGATTCCAAAACTGACACCGGCGTAGGAGCTGGGGTATTTGGGGAAAAACCTAGGGGACGTATAGTCTGCAGCATGTGCCAGGAGAACTCAGTATTCCATGTAGAAATACATGCTATAGAATTATGTATCAGAGAGGAATTACAGTTTGCTACTGTAAATAAGCACATACTTATTCACTCGGACAGTAAGGCCGCTCTACATGCACTTAACGCCTTCGAATTCAAATCGAAGATAGCTTGGGAATGTCTAATACTACTTAAGTCATTAGCCTTAAATAACCATATTAATCTCATTTGGACACCTGGGCATAGCGGGTACCCTGGGAACGAAGAGGCAGATGAACTCGCCAGAAAAGGGTCTGAGAACGTCCTCATTGGACCTGAATCATTTTTCGGACTGCCTTGGAGCTCGACTAGCTCTAATATCGAGAAGTGGCTGGCTATAAAATCGCATCAATATTGGGTCAACACTGACAATATCAGATTAGCAAAAACATTTATGCCAACCAGCAATAAAACACGAGCATGGACAAGACTCCAATACTTGGAATTCCAATACCTGGAACCAATCGATATCGTAGGTCTATCTCCGAGAAAGATTCAAGAGTTCTTGATGAATAATAGAATATCGGAGGAACTGTGATCAAAAGGGTTGTCACAATAGGTCCATTAGTGGCCGCGGTGACGAGGTATATTCTGATTCCCGCCCTTTCCTCAATCTAATCTAATCTAATCTAAGCATATGTATTTGTAAAATGAGCAGTGTTTGCAAAGAATTCATCCCCAAAATAATTAGAAAAGTAGTCATACGGAGGTTTAATGGTTTCATCTATAAAATGTTCTTTTAAATTGTTTGCAACTAGATCCACTTGCAGCCTAGTTAGCCACTTTATTTCTTGTTTCTTTTTGTGATATGAATTCCAAGTGCAGACGAAGTAGTAAAGTCATCACCTTCTGTCACTGCATTTTCATCCTCGTTGTCAATGACATCATCATTTGCTATTTCTTTATTTTTCTTAGGACTGGACAAATGTGTCTCAGTAACTTGCACTTAGTCTATAGCAAATCCTAATCTTCTACGTGATATTCGCAGAATTTCGCATATTTCATCATCTGTCAGTGTTTTTTGTCCCATATTTGCTATTATTATATTTTATAAAAATTATAAAACTTTTCATGATAATTTCCCGCGCAAATTAAAAAATCTTGTACACAGAGTATTTTTGTCCCAGTTATGGTTATTTTTATTACCAAAAGCACTATTTATCAATGCAATTCCACAAAACTATTTATAAACAATAATACAATACCCATACAAAAATAATCAGAAGATAAGTAGAAAGTGAGTGAAGAGTATTACAACTTTGGTACAGCCAAAGTTAATTTTTATTTTAACCGCCTATTTCTTCGTCAATTGTGGACCGAAAATTTTGAAAAAGATATATTGTACTCTCGAGGTGGTCCCATTGTCAAGAAGTCAGAATCTGATAATAGAATCCCATGGAAATCGAGGGAAATCCTAAAATTTTATGCGTATGCACAGTTTGATGTAAAACTCTTTGATTTTTCACAATTATACAAAATTGGGTAATAATAAGTCATAAGTGAAAGACTTGAAACTTGATATCAATTAAGATAAAAAAAATATAAACTTTTGCATAGTTTTCCCTATTTTTTTTAATTTAAAAACCAAAGTTGAAAATAACCATAAAAGGCAGAAATTGCCCAACACTAACGCGAGTGACCAGTCGTATATTTCGAATCACAGGCGTGTAGTAGAGGTATTAAACTGAACACTACACTACTTCACCTACCTAAATTTACACTAAAAATGGAATAAATAAATAAAAAGGGAAAAACAACAAAATTCATATTTAATCAAAAAAAAAATAATGCACGTATTTCTTTTTTAGGGTTCCGTACCCAAAGGGTGAAAACGGGACCCTATTACTAAGCCTACGCTGTCCGTCACAGAGCTCTATCTCATGAACCTTAATAGATAGAAAGTTGAAATTCACAGAGTTCAATTGAAGCTATAACGACAAATATTATGAATAAAATAAAGTTAAAAAATAAAGGGGTCCCTATACAAAAAACTTGTAACATTTGTTGGTGGAGCGTCCGTCCGTCATAGAGCTCTATCTCATGAACCGTAATAGGTACACAGTTAAAATTTTCACAGAGTGTGTATTTCTATTGCCGTTATAACGACAAATAATAAAATTATAATAGCTTATGTTTCAAGCAATGCTTTGCAAATTAAGCAGTTGGTTTTTATTTATGTCATTTCTGTATATGATTTCACTATTATTTAAATATATAATACATACATATTTGCAATTTGAAGTGCAGTCCCATGCGCGGATTATTATAATATTTCAATAACTAAATAAAATAAGTTAAACAACAATAATTATTCGAGTGCAACAATAATAATGAGCGAGCCCAACGCTCCTGAGTCAGGAAAGTCAACTGCCCGTAGCCGGCCCGAGCCTATCACACAAGCCACGATGAGAGACCCACACACATTGCAAATTACCACTCCCAACATTACATACGCATCCGCGTTGCGACCTGGATCGCAACAAATACCCACCACAGAGACAGAGAAAGTAACAAACACTGCCAAGAGTACACTCCAACTATCTCAAAATGAGCTCACACAGCATTCTATACCTCAAAAAACAACACCACTCACACCACATAGCTCTCTTGAAAATATGATTGCCAGTTTCATACAATTTATGTCTCAGACTACGGCAATGATGCAAAACATGCTTCAAGAGATACTAAAAACGCAAAATCTAATCTTACAAAAACTCCGTACTTAAAATGTCCTCGTTCAAAATAACATCCTGGAACGCAAATGGCGTATCGAAACATAAGCTTGAGCTCATAAAATACTTATCCGAGACAGAAACTGATGTTTTATTGCTCTCGGAAACGCACCTTACAAATAGATATAAATTCGAGATACCAGGCTTCTCCTTCTACGCCACAAACCACCCTGATGGCAAAGCACATAGCGGAACTTATTAAAAAGCGAATAAAACACTATAAGTCGATATCATACTCGCGGAATTATATGCAGGCTACGTCGATTGTCATTGAAACTTCAAATGGTAACTTGACGCTTTCATCCGTCTATTGTCCACCCAGATTTTCCATTTCCGAATCATGCTTCAAACACCGAATACTGTTCAGCTATATTCATTGACGTTGCTCAAGCTTTCGACCAAGTATGGCATGATGGTCTCATTTACAAAATAAAAAACGTGCTTCCACAGAACTCACACAAATTGCTAGAGTCATATCTAACCAAAAGACTATTCGTGGTAAGATGCAAAAATTTCACCTCTAATGAGCATCACATAAACGCTGGCGTTCCTCAAGGCAGTGTTCTTGGTCCGCTCTTATACATACTATTCACGGCTGACATCCCAACAAATCCCCGCCTCATGACATCAACCTTTGCAGATGACACTGCAATCGCCAATCGGTCACGCTGCCCCAAAAAAGCATCGAAAGAGCTATCCGATCACCTCAATCCGAATAAATGTAAGCATGTGACATTCACCCTAAATAAGAGTAACTGTCTGTCTATCATCTTTAACAACACTGTTCCACATGCTACTGAAGTCACCTACCTAGGAGTTCATTTGGACAGACGACTCACCTGGCGGAAACATATAGAAGCCAAAAAAATCAGCATGAAATTAAAAGCACAGTCCCTCCACTGGCTCTTAAACCCAAGATCTGGTCTAAGCCTCGATCTAAAGATGCTATATAACAGCATAATAAATCCAATCTGGATTTACGGTTCCCAGCTTTGGGGGAACGCTAGCCCAAGTAATCTTGAAGTCATCCAAAGAGCTCAATCGAAAATACTTTGCTTCTTAACAGGTGCCCCCTGGTACATATCGAATGCGAACATCCACAGGGACCTTAACGTTCCACTAATTAAAACTGAACTGGCTCAACTGAAGCAGAAATATCAACTTAAACTCCCGCAACATCCTAATCCACTAGCCTACGTCGAAATGACTTGCCTGCCCTATGAACCTGAGAGGACCACGCAACACTGTAAAGTTTCTTTAGCTCACCACTAAGGGAATTTGTAAATCAAACAATCAATCAAACATAATTTTAAGATTTCTACATTATTGTTAGGCTTTGTGTACAAAGTGATTCAATAAATAAATAAAGGTCGACAAAAAAAAAAAAAAAAAAATTAAATATGTATACGGAACCCTCCGTTTGCGTGTCCGATTCACACTTGATTTTTTTTTTTTTTTTTGACTCTAAAGAATCGGACATCAAGGCCATCCAAGCTGGAGTACCCCAAGGTAGTGTGCTAGCACCCATTCTCTATCTCTTCACTGCTGACCTACCTATTTCAAGTGATGAAAGAATCCTGGTTGCAACATATGCAGATGACACTGCTTTTTTAGCTACTGATAGCGATCCTGGGACAGCTTCAACCATTTTGCAGAACCAGATAAATATTCTGGAACCGTGGCTCAAAAGATGGAACATTGCCGTGAACACAGAGAAGTCAATTCATGTAACCTTTACCATGAATCGCAAGAGCTGCCCTCCTATAAATCTTAATGGAGACACGATTCCGGAAAGCACAACAGCGAAATACCTTGGACTAACTCTCGATAGGAGGCTAAATTGGCAGCCTCACATAAAATTGAAAAGGAAACACCTCGACCTAAAACTAATAAAAATGTCCTGGTTCTTAAAATCAGGCTCGCTGCTAAGCCTGAAAAACAAGCTGTTACTCTATAAATGCATACTTAAGCCGGTTTGGACTTAAGGAATACAGCTCAGGGGCACTGCCTCCAACTCAAACATTGAGATTCTTCAAAGGTTTCAGTAAAAACTACTGCGTAGACTTGTTGGAGCACCCTGGTACGTGAGAAACTCAAATTTACACAGAAATCTACAGACACCCACGATCCGTGAGGAGATCGCAAGAATCATCAACAAAAATCTCTCCAGGCTGGAAAGTCATGACAATCACCTTGCAGTCAACCTGCTTGCCAACAGCCAGCACACTCGAAGATTGAGTCGGCTGCACCCACTGGATTTGCCGTTCAGAGTTTACTATTAAAATAGAAACGTAATGAAAGTGTACAATCAAATTCGCTGATTATCATTTTACGATAGATTGCAAATAAAAGAAATTCCAATTTAAAAAAAACTTAATCAATCTATATACATCTATGATTTATTTATACAAAAAAAATAATAAAATAAATTCTTATCCAAAACTATTGCTATTGCTATTGATCATAAAAGCTCGGTGCGACATACTATAATATCATTAAAGGCAAACCAATTCACACCAAATATGTCAACCATCTGTTCATTATGCAACAGGGACTACCAGGAAACACTGACACACTTCATTGGAAGATGTCCAGTTTTAAATGAATTTAGGGTATCACATTTTAACAAAACGACAATTGAAGAAATTGAAGTGATAAAGATACTAAACGGCGACCATGAAATCCACTAGAAAACTTTAGCAAGCAATATTAACAATACGTTAAATTATAGACAATTTTTAGATGAAGAATTCAGCTAACAGCTTACAGCAAAGCAGTAGAATTAACATTTTTCCTTTTAACTTTTTTTTTCCAAAAGTATAAATGAAGCTAAGATATGTATATCTAAAACAATAAAGAAAAATTACTTTGTTAAAAAGTTTAACAAATCTTTATTGAAGTGAGCGGACGTTTTTATTTTGTTCTTCTAATAAATTTAAATTTATCACTATTTAAATAGTTTTATAATATTTTTTTACTTACAAATTGTAAATTTCAATACTTATATATGTTATTGTGCGTACTTTAATTTGATCGTGCTTTCGAGTTAGTGGTGTTCAAGCCCTATACTCATCATGCTCATTTGCTTTTGTAAAACACTTCGATATGTCATGAGCATTCTATGTGTACGTACATTACACACATTAAATATCAGTTCGATTCACCTCCTCCCCTTCTTTTATTGTCACATTCTCCTATGGGCGACCATGCTTCCCCTCACTTACAACTCCTCTAGTTCCTGCGACAAATTCCGCTCCAGCCGATCCTACCTCAACTCCTGTGCTCTCTGTAATACAGGTAATTCCACCCTTATCATCAGTATCTTTCTCCTCTTTCGTCAAACACCATCGTGGACAATAATGGGAATGCTGCCATCAATGCCTCCAAGCGGTCAAAACCTGCTTCTCCTCCCCCGTCTATCACAATTGTGGATATTACTGGAAATGGTGCCATCAATGGTAGTATATTCCCTACCACAATTGTACCTTTACCTGACGAGTCCAAACAGGCCGCTCATTCATCAATGTCATTACAGTTTTTGTCACTTCTTGTGATCTTCAAGGCCATCTATGCCCATTATTGTTTAACCTTTTTATAAATGATCTGCCTCTCCCCATCTCACATTCTCGCGTGCTCATGGACGCTGATGATGTAAAATTCTCCCTTTCATTTAATGATGATTCCTCTTATCTCAGACTCCAAAAGGATCTTGATTCTTTACATTCTTGGTGTTTAGCAAATTATTTATGTATGTCTAAATATCTCCAAATGTAAGTTCATGACGTTTCATTGGTGCAATCATCATTTGTTTATTTATAAGAATGATAATGTTGAACTTGAGCGAGTCTCTACATTTAATGACCTTGGTGTCCTGTTTGATTCTTAGCTGTGTTTTAACCAGCATATCTATTTAATCGTAAATAAGGCGAACAGTGTTTTTGGTTTCATGAAACGTTGGTCTATTGAATTTAATGAACATTATCTCTCGTGGGTCCACTCCTCGAATATTGCTCTTGCCTTTGGTCACCGCAATATATAAAGAATCAAGATCGAATTGATTCTCTACAGTTTACCATCTTACTGTGATAGGCTCCTTCCATCTTTGATGCATCGTAAGATAGCTCTTGGGATTAACTTTCTCTCTAAGCTCATAATCGGGGAAACCAGTAATGTTGCCCCTTTAGTCTTGAATAGATGAATTACTAATTATGCCCCACACGATCCTTTCCGAGTTTTATGCACGTCATATAATAACTTCTATCACATTCTCTCGCCTGAGATGTCGCCCTCGTCGATTAATACCATCGTCATTCGCTGCCTACGAGACTTATGATCACTCTGCAGGCTAGATGATTTGGGTCATCTATACCGTCTGCATTATTGTTGTTTATATTTCTCTGAGCACATATGGCTGTGAGTAGGGGCATAGCTCGCTACAGTTGCAAATAAATTTCCCTCATCGGGCTGAGGCTGGTATTTCACATTATTCTTAATTATTATTTTTATTTTTTTTTTTCTGTTTTTGTTTTTTTCTCTATTTTAGGGTTCCGTACCCAAAGGGTGCTAACGGGACCCTATTATAAGCTTCCGACGTCCGTCCATCCGACTCCGGCTCTATCTCATAAACCGTAATAGGTAGAGAGTGTGTAATTCAATTGTGTGTAGAGCGACAAATACGAGACTTATGATCACTCTGCAGGCTAGATGATTTGGGTCATCTATACCGTCTGCATTATTGTTGTTTATATTTCTCTGAGCACATATGGCTGTGAGTAGGGGCATAGCTCGCTACAGTTGCAAATAAATTTCCCTCATCGGGCTGAGGCTGGTATTTCACATTATTCTTAATTATTATTTTTATTTTTTTTTTTCTGTTTTTGTTTTTTTCTCTATTTTAGGGTTCCGTACCCAAAGGGTGCTAACGGGACCCTATTATTAAGCTTCCGACGTCCGTCCATCCGACTCCGGCTCTATCTCATAAACCGTAATAGGTAGAGAGTGTGTAATTCAATTGTGTGTAGAGCGACAAATACTAAAAAAAAAATAAAGTTAAAAAAATTGAGAGGTCCCCATACAAGAAACGTGTAGACAGTTTTTTTTTAGTATACTTTTAGGCTGTTGAATATTTCACTTTTGCGACAAAACAAATTTGCATACGTTGTGTTAAATCTTGTGCGATGGTTCGAAACCCTCCGTGTGCAAGTCCGACTCACACTTGGCTGATTTTTTGTAATTAATTTACTTTAGTTTAAGTTCATTTCAATTAATATTTTTGTCCTATTTTAAAGTGTAAGTGTTATTTTTTGTTGTTTTAAGCTGATTGATAGTTTTTTTGTCAAGGTATGAATAAAAAATAAATTAATCTTTGTTTCAGACATCCGAAGCCAATTGATTCCCTAAAATATAAGACAGACACATAATTATCATGATCCCAAACACGATCCCAAACAATTAATTCAATGGAAACCTTCTCAAGACTCAACTATAACTAATATCAATTTCCATGGTATTAAGTCTTATTAATGTCTTGAATGAATATTATAATCGTAGCTTTTGAGAAAGATCTATTATGTTGTTATATTGTATTGAAACAAATTGCTACAGTTGAAGGTTTTGTCACTGAAAGTAACATACAATATCTTAAATTCTTTGGAGCTCTTGTAGTTGCACTATGACCTTTTTTTACCACCTTCCGTTTATTTTAAAATAAACTGCCTGAAGTCTGTGATAGCCTGATAGATATTGAGTTGCTTTTTGCTTAAATGTTAAAATTTTCTATGCATAACTTCACATCTCAGGTGTGAAAGTCATTTGAAGTAAACTTAATATTTTATTATTTTATTTGTATTTGAAGTGTTGTATTTTTTAATATCATCATGATTTTATATATTATTTTTTATAAATTATTTCTATTTCATTTTCAATCACCAGGAGGCAAACGTAACATTGATTTTATAATACAACTCAAAAAAACTATTTCATATTCCTTTTGCAAAAACACAAAGATTTTTAAATGAAGTTGTGTAGTAACTGCGTATGAGTAACACAATATGGACTTTTGGAAATTTTAAATTTATTTAATATTTTTTACATGTTTTAACACTCAGAGGGTTGTCTTCGTTCGAATAAAAAACAATGCAAATGATGGCATTGTAAAAAAATGGTTAATATAATAGAGAAAATTTATTTATATTTCATTTAATCCTTTTTTTATATCTTTAAATGAAATAATTTTAGTGTTTTTTTTTTTTTTGTTTTGCTTATGTTGGTTGTCTTTATAATAGAAATTTATTGTTATTCGTTATTTCATTACATTGCTTGTGTATTTTTTCCGTTCCTTTGAATTTGGTTTTGTTATTTCTTTATTCAGTATTTTTTTATTTTTAATTTTTTTTGTTTTTCAAGTCAACAATTGTACAATATATAGATTTTTGTTAGTATGTAATATGAATGAATATTAAAAGATTGAAAGATTAGTGAATATAACATATCATACATAACATATAAATCATCATACAATCCTTTGAAAATATAATGAACCCTTGGTTCTTAGAGTTCTATGCTCTACAACTTGAACACCCATGACATTCCAGCGCTGAACCATTGTCAAGCATCAATCTTCGCTGATAACACTGCCTTATACTGCTCTGACAATAAATGTATTGAAATTCAGAAAACCCTCGAAGATGCTTCTCACAACTTTGCTAGATATTTTCAATAGGTAGAAAATCAAGATAAATCCTAGTAAAACGCTGTACACTTCACCCAGAAGCCTAAACTTTGCTATTTACCTAAGTTGAAATGGGTATAGAAAAAGAAAGAAAAAACGAAAAACAAAAATTGGAATGAGAAACTATAAGAAAAAATAAAACAAAATTAAGTGGAAATAATTTAGTGAAAAATATAGAAGATAATTGTGTAAAATTGAAAAAAAAGTGTGTAAGAAACATTAATAGAAAAATCATATTGAAAAATCAAGTGAAAAAATTTGATGCAATTGAGAAGAAAAATAAGCAAAACTTATTGAAAAAATTTCGAAGAGTTTTGACTTTGTTTTATTTTATTTTGTTTGCTCTTTATTATGCACTCCATTATATTCTTTTATACTTATCTATATACAATATTTGATCGTTTAACTATCTTCTTTTGGTCATTATGAACATAACATTTCACTCATTACATTTGTTTAGACATTTTTCGTTTTATTAAAGGGTAAAATTAAATGTACATAAGAAAGTGCGATATTATTGAAAAAAAAAGACTTTAAATTTTATATAAAACAACACGTAAAAAATTAAAATGCGTGCCTTAATATACAATCCTAAAAAAAAAAAACAAAATAAAATATAACACAAAAACACTTTTAGATTCAACAAGGGTTTTTGTCCAAATTTGGCGTAAATCAGGTGTGAGACCAAAGCGTCTAGTCTTAGCAAAAATTCAGTTTTTTAGTTTTCATGATTTTAGCAAAATATGCAAAAGTTTAAAACATTTTAGAAATTTTTTTATTACTTTTAAGAATAGAAATTTAGTATTATGCATGAGTATTGGGTAAGAGTTAAAAACGAAATATACTGTAAAGCCGATATCTTCGAAAATGAGCAACTTGTTGATGTTATTCTATTGTTAGACCTGAAATGAATAAGAACATTCAGACAAAGAGATGGGTAAGAAACATTTGCATGAATCCAACTTAAACATACAACTTACTATGCTTTTCGAATCTCAATAAATTGGCAGAAATATGGTAAAAAATGGTAACCAATAATGGCACCCTACTATAAAAACTTTCAGTATTTAAACACAGCCCTAGCTAATGGCTTTGTTCCACCGGAAGCGTTCTTGTTTCTAGACATTTAAAGGCTAATACAAAACCAATTTGGTTGCCCGATATTTTAACACATATATAGGCGTGCTACACAAAATCAATAGATTTCAATATATACCAACAGCTAAATTTGCGTTTTGAGACTACTTTCCCGATAAAAGATTCAATAATGAAAAAAATGCATTTCTGATGGTTGTCCGAATAACCATGGTCCCCATTTCCCACCCACCATTTCCGCCCAAATTCCTATTTTTAATCTTTAAGTTAAGTCTAAGTTTTATCTTTCAGCGTTTTTATTGTAATTTTTATACTCTTCAACGTGAAGAATAGTATATAAGTTTGTCATGAAGTTTGTAACACACAGAAGGAGACATCGCAGACCACATAAAGTACGAGTATATATTTTTGGGATCAGCTCGATGAGACGAGTTGATCTAGCCATGTCCGTCTGTCCATCTGTTCGCACTCCTAGTCCTTCAGTTTTTGAGCTAGTGAAATTTTGTACATAGGTTTCTTTTTACCAAACGCCGGTCAAGTTCATGAATCAGCCGAATCGGACCACTAGGGGGGTACCTCCATACAAACCACCTTTTTAACTCAATGTTCTTATTAGAACAAATTTTTTGTTTTTTGATGTATTTGACACTATAAGTTTCTGATCTATCTATCTATCCACCAACCAGATAAATTTCATGATCCTTGAGTCACCAGGAGGGGTACCTCCCATACAAACCCCCTTTTAAATTAAAGTTCTTATTGGAAAAAGTTTTTTTGTTTTTGACTTATTGAACTGAAATTTTTACACTATAAGTCTCTAACCCATATCCACAAACCATGAAAATTTCAAGACCCTGGACTACCAGGAGGGGTACCCCCAATACAAACCGGGATCCAAATGAAAGTTCTTATTAGAAAAACTTTTTTTGTTTTTTGTACTATCGACTCAAAATTTGGACAGTGTAAGTGTCTAACCCATAGCCACCAACCTTATAAATTTCAAAACCCTAGGACCACTAGCTGGGGCGTGAAGAGTATTACAACTTCGGCATAGCCAAAATTAGTCTTTTTTTATATTTTTTATGTAAATTACTTTTATAATTTGCTTCCTTCTGTGCATTACATACTATGTACATATTATTTTTGTGGAAGAAAAGGATATCTCCTCTTTTGCCTATTCACTTGGCAAAATGTTTCAACAATTTTTGTAATCCCTTCGACATAATGAGTTTTCTTAAGGTTCTAGAATTATACCTTTTACAATAATTTCTTATTATTTAAAATGGGGAATAGTCACAGGGCATTGTATTATAGTATGTTCGTTGATTTTAGCCATCGGTTCCGGGCACATGTGAACTAATGTATTGTATAAGTAATGGGATGTTTAATATAAACACAGAAAACAAAATCAAGTGTTTAGCCATATATCCAATTGACAGTTAGATCCAATTAATAAAAATTATTGTTCGCAACAATAATGGATTTTGGTATTACTCTTTGCAGTATACTCGTATGAGTCAAAAGACCATATTGATTATAATGCATACAATTACGTTTACTTATATATGAAGGTAGTTGGAAGATGCTTGTTAGTTGAATGAGTGGTTGTCTGCATGCTTGAATGGTTAAGATGGATTGCATTTTCTATACCAGAGAAACTGCAAAGTATACATATGTAGTCGTATATATGTATTTCACTGGTATTGAAAATGTATATGCATGCTAATTCTTGGTTAGTAATATTGCATTGCAGCGATAAATGACCAGATCACACTGGTATGATGTTATGTCATGTTCCATGTTCGTATGTAAAAGAATATGTATGTTATATGTACAATACATACGTATATATATATACATATGTATATAAATATATTGTACAAATCCGTGTAAAAGTTTTGAATTTGTTTGGCCAACAAATGCTAGTGAAGAATTCACCACAAAATACATTCAAAAACCCAAAAAAGCTGACGAGTTTTAACAAAAAAAAAAAAAACGTGACATACTCGTATGCCAAAAGTAAACCAAATATTCTATGAGAGTTTTTAAAATTTGTAAAGTGTTGTACAATAGTAGTATATGAACATTTGACTGCTGGGGATGGATAAGGAGGTGTTGGCTTTTGTAGATTTTAATTTTTTCTTTGCAGGTTGAAATGTTTTTTGATGGCTACAACAATTTTATGAAATTAGTACGCAAGTGAATCAGTGAACAAAAAGCATCCAAACTATAAAATATCATAACAAAACTACATACATACATATATACATATTCATACATGCAACATTGAACGGAGGTGAAGTACTAAGGCTACTACTTCTAGGTATCTCTGTTTGTACATGGACTTTGAAATATACTACGAGGGAGTATGTACATATGTATGTATACACATCTGTATATTTTACTATATATTGTATGCAAGTTGAATATGGTTGGCTGGCTATTTGAAGTGTTGGTTTTACTTGTTTGGGATTCATAAAAAATACATGGTTAAGTACCATGTTCAAAGTGTTTGAGTACATGGATTACGTGTTGAAATGCCACAGAAGCATCAGCAGCACCACCATCATCATTATCATCATCATCATCAGTATCAACAACAAAAACATATTGTCTGAATGTGAACAGTCAATGGTGCTACTAAAAACGGTTATATACGGTTATATCGCTCATGGTCATCCGTATTGCACGCAGGTAATTTTATTGTCATACTCAATGGAGTTTCCTATGAAAATAATAAAGAAGAATGGAAAAACTTCAAATTTATTGAACCAACTCATATCCTTTACACATTTACATACATATGTTTTTAATACTAAATACGTGTATTTTTATTTATTTATTGTACCAATTATAACATACTTACTTTTGAAAGGATTATACATACTCATACATATGTATATTCACAGTATTTTATCGGACTTTCAAATTGATCACTTAGGAAATTTTATTATATTGGGAGACAATAAAGACAACATTACATATATAAAATAGTTCCTTATACGTATGTCTATTTGTTTGACTCAATGATATAGAAAATATTCTATTAGACATGTTGTTCAGTTTTCATATAAGTGCTTTGAAAAGGAAAATTAACTTCTATGTTTAGGTTTAAAACTAGAAAATTAACTTCTATGTTAAAATTAACTTATCACAAGACAATCTTTCAACTAGAACTTAATTGGGAATTTTTAGTTTTGACATCAGTTGAAGCTAAAAGACAAGGAAGGTCCTCTTCAAACACTTTAGCACCTTCCAAAAGCTTCTTTATATCTAGGTCACTTCTAATTCTTTGCAGCTGGGCAATGGATGACAAATAATTTATCATATAATTTATAGAAGCAACATACACATATGAATATTGAAATACGATAATTTATTTTTTTATTATACTCTTCTCGTTAGTGAATAGTATTATAAGTTTGTCATGAAGTTTGTAACACACAAAAGGAGACATCGGAGACCCCATAAAGTATATATATTCTTGATCAGCGCGACGAGACGAGTTGATCTTGCCATGTCTGTCTGTCCGTCTGTTCGCACTCCTCGTCCTTCAGTTTTTGAGCTAGAGAGCTGAAATTTTGTACATAGGTTTCTTTTTACCAAACACCGATCAAGTTCGTAAACCATCCGAATCGGACCACTAGGGGGGTACCTCCCATAAAAACCCCCTTCTAAATTAAAGTTCTTATTAGAACAAGTTTTTTGTTTTCGACGTATCGAACTGAAATTTTGACACTATATTCTGATCCATATCCACCAACCATAAAAATTTCATGATTCTTAGGCTACCAGGAGGGGTACCCCCCATACAAACCGGGAACCAAATGAAAGTTCTTATTAGAAAAACTTTTTTGTTTTTTGTACTATCAAGACCTTCGTACCACTAGCTGGGGCGTGAAGAGTATTACAACTTAGGCATAGCCAAAGTTAGTCTTTTTTATATTTGTGCATTATTACCACACGATTTTACGTGGTTAAGCATCATCTTGTCCTCAGGATCGATTCGGAACTACAACAACGCTCTAATGGAAGGAAGTACCTGTTTCTCAAAAACTAGAGCTGTTAGAAAAAAAAAACTTAAAATCTGCGTCAAATTATCTTCGAATGATAGAAAATATTCCATGCAACCATAAAAAATGCTTTTGTCCTGAGTTATGGTTTTCGCAAAAAGGTCTCAGTAGAGAAAAATGAAACCTCAATAACTCAATAACACTTACCTCTTCCAGCGCCAGTCAGAACACTTATCTATTTGCTTCATTGATTGTGGCTCTCATCTTTTAAAATCAAGTCATATTTCTCAATTATGAAAATTATATTATTAACGCCAACATACTCAAAGAATTCCTTTGTGGTTTTAACTGAATAAAAATTGTAGTAAAACTATAAAAATAATGCAAAAAAGATCGAATTGAAGAAGAAAAAATATAAAAAAGACTAACTTTAGCTATGCCGAAGTTCTAATACTCTTCACGCCTCAGCTAGTGGTCCGAGGGTTTTGATTTATAAGGTTGGTGGCTATGGGTCAGACACTTATAGGGTCCAAATTTTAAGTCGATAGAACAAAAAACAAAAAAGTTTTTCTAATAAGAACTTTCATTTCGATCCCGGTTTGTATGGGGGATACCCCTCCTAGTACTCCGATGTTCTTGAAATTTTCATGGTTTGTGGATATGGATCAGAGAGTTATAGTGACCAAATTTCTTTTCCTAATAAGAACTTTAATTTAAAAGGGGGTTTGTATGGGAAGTACCCCTCCTGATAACCCTAGGATCATGAAATTTATATGGCTGGTGTATATGGAAACTTATAGTGTCCAAATTTCAGTTCGATACGTAAAAAAACAAAAAACTTTTCCTAAAAACAGCATCAATTTAAAAGTTGGTTTGTATGGGAGGTACCCTCCCTAGGGGTCCGACGGACAGACGGAAATGGCTAAATCAACTCGTCTCATCGACTTGATCACAAATATATATACTTTATGTTGTCTGCGATGTCTCCTTCTGTGTGTTACAAACTTCATGACAAACTTATAATACTATTCACTCCCGTGAAGATTACAAAAAGAAATACAGCAGATGAAGATGAGAATTAGGATGAGGAATGAAAGGAAGTTAAAACCTGTAAGCAACATATCTTGTTCAAAATGTTCGAACCTTTTTACATCAAACTAAATTGAGTTGAGAAAGGAGACGTAAAACGCTGTATCCATAAGATTGGTCAAAGGGAATCAAGTTAAATAATATGCAGGAAAATAAAGGGAAAGAGGCTAGAAGTGCCATTTCCACTCGAATCGATGACTTGTCTATTCATCTTGACACTTTAGACATTAAGTATACGCTTTGTTGTTATTGTTGCTCCCAACTTTCCCAATTTTATTTTTAGTATAGCGAAGACAACGACAATATTACATAGCTAGGAGAGTAACAACAGCAAATGCTAGCAGTAGTTCTTAATAACAACAACAGCATCATCAACTGAAACCAAAAGCTGTTGTTTTTTGTTGTTCAGATATTATTAACAAACAACAATACCCTTCTTAAGTTGCAATTGATGCAGCATATTAGGGAATTCAAAGTTATTTTTTCATTGCTAAACAAATTTCAACTGCTTACTTGTGCATTGAAAATGGTATGGATATGTCATCTGATCATTCTCCAATTTATTTGACCACACGTGAAAACGTAATTTAGAAAAAGCGTCCTTTTCAACTTACGAACCAGTATACAAACTGGGAATATTTTCGAAAAATTTTGGAAGTTGTTATTGACCATTCGCTAACTATCGACACAATAAATCAATTAAACGATGAAGTTCTCAAATTGACAAATGAAATACAACGAGCAGCTTGGCAAAGTACTCCTGCTGCGAGGAAAACACCAAATGGACATAAATATACAAAAGAAATAAAAAAATGGTATTGGAGAAACGGAGAATACGGCGACGGTGACATCTGACAAGATCGCCTCTTGACAGAACTCTGCTTAGCGTGACAATTAAAGATTACAATAATAGAACCATAAAAAATTATTTGCAAGAACTAACAAATGAACGTAATTCAAACTACCCACTGTGGAAATGCACTAAAAAATGAAACAGCCATCATTGCAATGCGCACCAATCAAAATACCAGGTAATAAGTGGGCGAAAACTAATAGTGAAAACGCAGATGGCTTTGCAGACTATCTTAAGGATACTTTTACTCCATATGGCTCTCCAAAAGCTACTGACACGGAATGTCATCATTATGATTCCTTACACGAGATTCCTTCGACAAACGAGGACGAAGTAACCGATGACATTATTAAATTGAAACCAAAAAAATCGCCGGGGTATGATTTAATAAGTGCTCAAATATTAAAGCATCTGCCAAAAAAACAAAACAATTAACATGTGTCATCAACGCAACATATAAGCTAAAATATTTTCCAATTTATTGGAAAATGGCAGAGGTTGTTATGTTTAATAAACCAGACAAATCAACGAACGAACTAACCTATCGACCGATCTCGCTTCTCCCCTTGCTATCAAAACTAGCTGAACAATTATTGATTAATAATAATCTACTATATCTACTCTTTACGTGTAACCTGCCATGCAATCAAATCTGCGTCACAGCGACATTTGCCGATCGGAAAGACAGAGTTGGAATCTACCTCGAAATTACAGAATGCTCTAAACGAAATACATGACTGGACGATAAAGTGGCATATTAAACTAAATGAAACGAAGTCTGTGCATATTAACTTAACGAACAACAAAGTGCGATATCTTCCACTTTATATTAACGGTATACAAATTCCGTATTCGAATACTGCAAAGTATTTAGGCATTATTGCTAAGCTCAGGTGGAGCGCACACGTTAAGAAAAAGAGAGAAGAATTGGAATTACAATATAGAAATATGTATTGGTTTATGGGGAAACAGTCATCGTTAACCATTCACAATAAGATACTCCTATACAAGCAGATTTTAAAACCTGTGTGGGCTTACGGTGCTCAGATATGGGGTTGTTGCAGCTTAAGCAATGCGCAGCAAATCCAAAGGTTCCAAAACAAAGTGCTGAGATGTTCTGTTAGTGCCCCTTGGTGCATTCGCAGTTCTGATCTCGAACGTGATCTCGCAATCGATTCGATTGCGGTAGATATTAAAAAAGTAGCTAATTTCCACAAAGAGAGACTGATCAACCACATAAATTATGAAACCTCTACCCTCACGGACTCGACCCAGTGGGTAAGCAGGTTTAAACGCAAAAAACCAGAAGATCTAATCCATTAGAAACTTAGTATAGTATTGTCTACAATACAATACTAGGTACAGTATTTTTATTTGTATTCACTGCAAATTTCTCGTTAGTTCTTATAGTATTGTAACTAGTCGCAATGAAAAAAAAACATATATATATACATAAAAAAAGACTAACTTTGGCTATGCCGAAGTTGTAATACTCTTCACGGAACTTTAATATCTTCTTATTCTGTTATTGTAAGTTTCTATTTTATGTATCAATGTTGAAAAAAAATATAATAAATAGAATTAAACGAAAAATCAGCCAAGTGTGAGTCGGACTCCCACACGGAGGGTTCAGTACCATTGTACAAGATTGTTTGCTTAAAATATTAAATTATGTGCATCTTTAACAGCCTAAAAGTATACTACAATTAACAGCTTAAAAGTATACTACAAAAAAAAAATTGTTAAACAAAAGGTTAAATTAAAGAATAATGCTTCTAAAATTGTGTATTTTTAGTATTTGTCGTTCTACACACAAGTGAATCACACACTCTGTGAAAATTTCAACTCTCTACCTATTACGGTTCATGAGATAGAGCAGGAGACGGACGGACGGACGGACATTGTAAGCTTAGTAATAGGGTCCCGTTAGTTCCCTATGGGTACGGAACCCTAAAAAATTACTTGTAAAAACAAAACTGGGTATCGAACCTATGACGTGATCTCACGTACGCATTATTGTGCATATACTCAACCGACGCCTTAGCACCCTTGGCCAACGACTACTATTGTCTCAAATGGTCTTAGAAGATGTTTTGAGTATGCAGAAATATTACATTATTGTTTACTGATGCGTAGCATCACTATATTCTCTCTGTTACAGTTTGAGTATCAACAAATAACACAGTTTAGGTGGTACTTTATTGTACAATTACTCTTTATAAGTTTGTCAGTTAATGTGGATTTGTATGGGAGGTACCCCTGCTGGTAACCCTAGGATCATGAAATTTACATGGTTGATATAGAACAGAAACTTATAGTGTCAAAGTTTCAGCTCAATAAGTCAAAAAACAAAAAAAACAAAAAACTTTTTCGAATAACAACATTAATTTAAAGGGGGGTTTGTATGGGAGGTACCCCCCCCCCCCTAGCGGTCCGATTCGGCAGATTCCCGAGCTTGATCAGCGTTTGGTAAAAAATTCAGGTCTCTAGCTCAAAAACTGTGGGACAAGTGCTGCGAACAGACGGACAGCGGACATGGCTACATCAACTCATCTCATGGAGCTGATCACAAATATGTATATATACTCGTACTTTATGTGGTCTGCGATGTCTCTTTCTGTGTGTTACAAACTTCATGACAAACTTATAATACTCTTCACTTCCGTGAAGAGTATAAAAAGAAAACTGAAGTAAGGGCACAGGATGAGATACCTACTACAAAGTGTGAAGAGCAATTCTCGCGTTTTTTTTTTATAATATTTTTCTTCTTTTTTTTTTCTTTTGTCATCCTTTTATTGCAGTTTATTTTTTCTTTTTTGTTTGTTTGCTTGTTTCATTTTCTTTTTTGTTTCCTATTTAAGCATTTTTCTGTTTGTTATATACAAAACATGTATCTACAAGAGATGCATATGTATCTATTCCATCTACATAAATGTATACATAGAATTTTGAATGGATTTAGACAAGGCGTAAAAACATTATAACTTTACACATTTCTACATCTCATGATGCCAACGACACATGGTCGACCAACGGGTTAAATCAGTTCCTTTGTCCTATTCTGCTACTAGTACAGTAATATCAAACTACCGCTTTCTCTCTTTCTCTGCCTTTTTCTATATCTCTCACTCTTTGGATTTCTCCTTCTGTTATGTTCATTCTGAGCAATGACATGATTTTTATACTTATATACATACTATATGCTACATTTTTTAATGCCAAATAAAGTGCAAAACTTGGCAGTTGCGTGAACTCGATTTCTGAAGATACATGCACGTGTATAATCAGTAACATGATGTATATTGGTTCAATAACATATAAGAAGTTTGAATTGATCCGAACCTTAACATTTAAGCGACTTTGTTTCTTAAAATAAAACCACAAATATGATTAAATTAAATTGTGGGAAAGAAGGGAACTCATCACCTGGGCCTTTTGTAACAAATTACATATTGTAATTAAAGCTGCCCCGTTGGTCTGGTATTCATTAAGAGTTCCAAGACTCCCTTTAGAGACAAATTTTTCTGGTCAATATTAGATCACTAAAGTGGCATAGAAAATGATCATATACGTCTGCATATTATGTGAATTTTGCATAACTCTACAATATCCTGTTAAGGAACCTTATGATAATCATATAGCATTGTTGATTTTCTTTTGTTTTCTTCTACGAGAACTGTGAGGCATGAAAGTTTTTGCTTCTCTAATATTTTTTGCTTTCTTCCAATGGACTACAAATACAATTAATCAGATATTTTCGATATTTCATTCCTAAAAGATTTAAATACTGGATCAAAAAAACGAAATGTTAGAATCATTCAATCAATTCTCCTCTGACATCTTCGTAATTTATTTAAATTGGAATTTCTTTACGAACAAGTTAGTGTCGTGCAATACTATGTTTTATGGTGATCTTTGAATAAATCAAAATTAGTATTATGTACTATCACATACATATGTCTATTGAAAGACTCAATATAAAAATGATGATCTAATATCCCATACCATACATCGTTCATAGTCTGCTTGTTAAGGGCAATATATTTTGTGTTATATGATGCTAAAGACATGGCCAAGGAAGTGCGTATCGCATGATCCTAGTATATATTAGTTCTACCGAATTCTGATATGTCGATGTGTGAAGATGAAGCAAGTTTGTCGAAAAAGGCGAGGCAAAGCTGTGAAATTCAAAGAAAACATCCAAAATGAACTGTAAGGGTGGAGAAATGAGTTTACTAGAATATTTACTGTCGTGAGAAAAATATAGTTTACCTTTTTCTTTTTCTGATTCATTGGAAAAAAATAGATAAAACTTAATTCCATTTATATACGATATAAACAAAGTAAGTATATTTTTCCTTGTTTTCTTTTTCCATAGAAACGAGTTGAAAAGGAAGTCAAAATATGTGGCAAAAAAGACAATGGCAAAAGCAAAAAAGAACTTTCTTTTTCTATTGTACAATTTTCTTTTGTTGCTTTTATTATATTTTATTGTACAAAAATGGCTGTTGGTTTTGGATGATTGTATTTTATTTTATGTTTATTTTATCACGAACAGATCACTGACGTTAAGACCGGAAATCTAAAGCTGCCAAAGGCCAAGTCTCACTTTGTAACTATAAGTTGATATTGTTCGAGTAGTACGTAGTACTCAATTGTACTCCACTGATTCGATTCCTGTTTGTTTAGAGTAGTAGAAAGTCTTTTCAAACGTTTACCTCATTATCTTGTCTTGTCTATTGTACTAGAATACTCGTATTTTGTTGTTAGTTCTCGTTCTTGTTGCATATAATTTTTGGCAAGAAGCTGCAAGTGAAGTTGACATGGCATGAAAGCAAAGTTGCGCCCAAAAAACTTCACAACCATGAAAATGAGAATTCGAAAAGCAGCAAACGAGCGAGCAAAATGAAAATTTCTCAAAAAATTCTTTAAAAGATTAAATTCAATTTTAAGAGTATGGGAAAACAGTAGTACAATATATGACGCGGTTTAAATCTGTGCGACAAACTGGCGTCCTTATAATAATGTTAGTCCTTCTTAACACATACATATGAATAAGAATGTGACTAAGTGAGTCATGAAACAAAAAATATAAGAGAAAAAAGAGTTATGACCCTGTTTTTAATTTTATTGGCAGCCATGAACATTTACAACAAAATTGGTTTTACTAACAAGAGTTAGAAAGTGAAGCAATGTGATTCTATGCATTGTACTCGTACATATGTGAATAGGGTCAACATAAAAAAGCCAGAATAGAGCCTATAAAAAAGATCATAAATATCTGCATGTAGTTTAAAGTTATCGTAACTAAGGTAAATTCAATTTCTAAGAAGACATTAACATACGTGTGTATGTGTGTGTGTGTGTGTGTGTGTGTGTGTGTGTGTGTGTGTGTGTGTGTGTGTGTGTGTGTGTGTGTTTTTTGTTTTTTTTTTTTTGTGATCGGAAGAAAAGCATCGAAAGCCGAAGTGCGGGACTTTAACCACGCTAAAAACTCCCGCCCCCTGGTCCTATTGTCCCCCCGGAACTGTCGTTAGATATTTCGTCGGGAGGAGAGGAGGAGCATAGTTGCTCAAAAGTCAATCTGTCCCAAGTAAGTGGGTCGCCTATTGTCTCTGTGTTGTTTGTATGTCGCAACTACACGTCAATCAACAATCACCTGTCCGTTTGTGCAGCTAGACGGTCGGCCTGCATTCGCAGTCTTTCAGCTGCTCTGCTGCGTTCTGCTGCACGGAGGGCCTGTAGGCGGCTCGCCAAAACACTCCTGTATCTGTGTCCTCTCATTGATAAATCGAGGACAGCAGAAAAGTACGTGTTGGGCATCTTCGGCGATACCGACGCAGACAGGGCAGAAGGGGTCCTCCTCGTGTCTGAAACGGTGCAGATAGAACTTAAAGCAACCGTGTCCACTGAGCATCTGCGTCATATGGAAGTCCACTTCTCCATGTTTCCGTGTTATCCATACATCCAGGCAAGGGATCAGGGAGTACGTCCATCGCCCTTTACTAGACGCTTCCCATCTTCTCTGCCATTCTTGGATGCTGTTTCGCCGCTCGTCTTCTGTGGATGACCCTGTGGTGTACCTCCGTTTCACTTCTCGCGCCAATATGTCTATTGGTGGCATAGAAGCTATTGCTTCAATCGCCACATCCGATATTGTACGGAAGCCGCTTGCAACCCGCAATGCACTTAGGCGGTATGTCGAGCGAATACCCGCCATGTATGAGCTCATCCGTGTTGCATCCGCCCATACTGGCGCAGCGTATAGGATAATGGAGCCAACAACTCTAGCCAGTAGCTTTCGCGTGCTAGCTCGTGGTCCGCCTATGTTTCCCATTATTCGGGATAAGGCTCCATTAACTTTCACCGCTTTGTCATTTATGGCTACTAGATGCTCCTTGAAGGACAACCGAGTGTCAATAAGCACTCCCAGATACTTGAGGGCTGGCTGGGAGGTTATGAGGCAGTCGCCTATCCAAAACGAAAATGTTTCCCTCACCTTCCTGGTAGACAGGAGAACAGCTTCTGTTTTCTCGACTGCTAACTCCAGATGGGCTTGACTAAGCCAACTCCTGACACTGGCCGTAGCTTCACAGCAGCTAGCTTGTATTCGCTCGATCGTTTTACCCACGACTACCAAAGCAATGTCGTCAGCGTAGCCAATCAGCGTTGCGCCTGTGGGGAGGTTCATCCTAAGGATACCATCATACATTACGTTCCATAGCGTGGGTCCTAGGACCGAACCTTGAGGCACGCCCCTTGTGACCCTGTACTCCTTCCGGCCATCATCGGTGTCATACAACAGCACCCGGTCTGCGAAATAATTTGCAATTATCCGCATAAGGTACCTCGGCGTATCGAGATCCCTAAGTGCTTGCATGATCCGTGGCCAGCTCGCCATGTTGAAGGCATTTTTGACGTCCAAGGTCACCACAGCGCAGTATTCCTTGGCGCCTCCCTTCCATCTGGTTCCACTCGTCGCTCTACGCGCAATATCCATCACTGCTTGGATTGCATCGACCGTGGATTTCCCACGGCGGAATCCAAACTGACGGTCGGATAGAGCGTCCGGTCTTTCTAGAGTGTCCTGGAGACGTCCGACTATGATACTTTCCAGTATCTTGCCCTGCGAGTCAAGCATGCAGAGCGGCCGGTACGCAGATGGGTGGTCAGGTTGCTTTTTTGGCTTTAGCAACAAGACTAACCTCTGTCTTTTCCAAATGGTCGGAAATACACCTTCGGCAAGGCATGCGGAGTACATCTTTGTGAAGGTCGCAACATCTGCTCTCACTGCAGCCTTTAGCGCTACGTTTGGGATGCCATCAGGACCTGGGGCTTTCCTGTGTGTGTGTGTGTGTGTGTGTGTGTGTGTGTGTGTGTGTGTGTGTGTGTGTGTGTGTGTGTGTGTGTGTGTGTGTGTGTGTGTGTGTGTGTGTGTGTGTGTGTGTGTGTGTGTGTGTGTGTGACTCTTTAACTATTTGTTCTTAAACAATTTTTATGAAATTCTGATATTCGTTAAAATAGATTTATTCTGTGCAAAACAAAAAGATATAATATTATTCTAAAGAATATACTCGTATTAATGTTTAATGTTAAAAAAGCAATGGTACTTAAACTTACGTTATATACTACATAGTCCAATTCAGGTGTGACAAATGAAGTTCCTCAAGAAAGTGTCGTTGGATCCTCCCTGTACACTCTTTATACCGCTGACATTCCAATGCTTACAAATGATTCTGTTTACTCGTATATATCATCACATAACCAACAATCAAAGGCAGCAAGTAAATTGTGATTGATATGTCCAGCAAAATTATAAAGTCTGTTGAAGGATCAAAATTAATTAATTAAAATCTTTTCATGTTACTTTTACATTACGTCAGAAACATAGTGTCTTGCACACATACTCATATCTGAATAATGTTGCAGTATCACAAGCGGAACAGTTCATTATCTAGGATTAAAACTAGATGAAAGACTATGTTAGAAGCAGCATAGTATGAAACAGAAAACTGAACAGATCAATCACAAAATAAGAGAGACTCATTGGTTGCTAGGCAAACAAATTGAAATTGAATTCAAAATACAAGAAATTGATACAGTAAATTCCACTTTGCAGCAACCGCACTTACCTGCACATTTCGTTTACATGGATAAAACAAGCTAAATACAGCGCCTCTAAAAAAATAACAATTGTTAAAAATCATTCATTTCAGCAACACAAAATGCTATCATTAAGTTTGGTTAAATACAATTTACAAAGTTTACAAATACAACTTCGAATAGAACTCTGCGTGAATTTACATATTGTATACCTGCTTGTCTTTAATCTCTCTAAAAATGTTTTGCGTTGCAAATCGACGAATCGAAAATGAAGCACTAGTGAGGAATTCGGAAAGAATCATCGAAATATCATACTGTTCATTTCATAGGCAATGCTGCATTCTCATAAATGTGTAATATTGAGCTCCAAACACAATTACACTACTGTAGCCATTAGCAGAATTATTGCATCATTTAAAAGGGAGCATTGCCAAATCATGATTTGAAACTAGCTTAATGTATTAACATGGAAAGATGCAGAACCAACCAACCAAACTTCCAGCAATTTTCGCAAGAAGTATTCCTTCTAAATACTCTATTTTTCATTAAGCAAGCGAGATCAAGAAGTACCTTAGACACTTTCAAATTGCTTTGAAAGAGTTGGTAGCAGAAAAAGTCAGTCGTACAACAAATTTAAAAAACTTTAACAATTAAACAATGAAAAAGAAAGTAAAGTTACCGATTAATCTCAGTCTATATCTAAACAGTCAAAAAAAACCGACAATTTTTTTTTTTTTTGAAAATTTTTGTTAAAATTTTAGTAAAATACGTAACAGGAATGAAAAATGAAGTTGTAATAACTGTTTGCATATACACACTGCGAATCACTCTAAATCACGTATTTTGTACAAAATTTCCATTTTAATTTGCATATAATGAGTTAATGTTTGCCACAACGTTTCATTTGTGTGTATAACAAAAACCAAACACAGCTGTTCAAAATGCAAACGATTTGCTACATTTCCATTGACATTCGTGATGCAGCCAGCTTCACTGCAAATTGCCTATTATCGCGATTATCGATGGTCTTAGTAGCCTTTGCTTTCTCAATAATTTATTTTTAGTATTTTCTTATTTACGTACATATATTAACAAACCCAAAGACCTTAGTAGCCATTGTTCTATCCACTTGACTTTTTTGTTTTGTATTTTAATCAACAAATATGAAAAATATTTAAATAAGAAAATTCTAACTTCATAAGAAAATTCATCAAAATACTAATAAATATATTTGATATTTAAAATATTGTAGAATATAGAAAAAAGAAAAAACTTTGACTGGAAAAAGTAAATTACCAAGGATTTAACTCAACTGATTATCGTAATGCAAGTAAATCATCCACAAATAGAGTTGGTGCCACAAAGAGCTGAGGCTCACCAACTGCATCCAGAAGGCATTCGTGAAGCAAACTTACGTAATGAAGCAGCAAGAGGAGCTGCAAATATTGAAATCTTTAACGGTTTCAATCGACTAAATGTTAGACAACGTTTGATTCGCCCTCGTCCTCCTCCTCGTACTCTACAACCTCTTCATAATTTTCGTTGCCGTATTTGCGATGGCAATGTACGCAATGGTGTGATCACTATGTGTGGTCACTTGTTTTGTTGGCATTGCCTCTGGGATTTTGAAAAATCTCGAATTGACTGCAATTGCTGTCGCTGCCCACATTGTAATCGTGCGATACAAATTGACGAGGATGTTGTGCCCTACTTTGGAGGAATCAACGGTGAAGATGATGATATTGCATACGCGGCCGTCACAGAGGGAGGAGACATAGTACCGCGTCCAAGCGCGTTTCGCATTAAGACCTCAGCTCAAAGATGTTCTTGGTCTCTCAAAAGAGTGTATTACATTATGATGAACATAGAAATATGCTTGGTATTTTTAATTATCTATGCATTGAATTTCTTATACATTTTCTGTTAAACTCCAACAGAACCTTTTTAAAAAATGCATCAGAAAAATTTTAAAAGTACATAAAATAAAGAAAATATGGGCACACAGCTTGTGGCGGTTTTTCTCTTCTCAAAATTTACTGGCTTCTTCCGCCTCCCGTTCTTAGTCAACCGTTTATGGATATATATATATGTATATATATGTATATACATATAATATATTTTGTATGTATAGTTTGGCACCGACTTCATAAGTTGGTGGTATTTCCTTACTTACTTAGATAAATTAAATTCGTCTGTGTGTAGAAATCGATTATTACTTGGCGGCGTCATATGTTTTACCATATTTATTATTGTTAATTAATTATAATTTTTTGTTTTTTTGATTTTAGTTTGGCAAAAGGTTTTTGAAGTCTGTTGATCTTTCTTAAAAAAGTTCGTTTTGCTTTGTTGGTGCTGTGACTGCTGCTAGGATTAGAAGGTCAGTTTGGCAAAAAAAGTTTTATAAACAGTTATACCTTTTTGTTATGTATAGAATTTTTTTTTTTCGAATGCAGGCATCGGTGTGTGGGCTAAGCCACAGTTATTGCAGGCTGATTGATTCTTGCAGTGTTTTTGCCTATGACTCAGGAACTGACATTATTTGTTGGGTACAATAATATATATTATGACGCCTTGACAGAATGGCAGCATATGCATATTTTGGATTTTAGTTTATGGAGATAAAAGGTAACAAGCATTAAACACGGACCAATTTGTACCATGAAATTGTAAATGGAACTGACCATTTGAGAAGAAAGTTAATTTACTATTTCCTCTTCTGATATGTTTTACAAATAAAGCGCATATAGTATGGTTCATTTAAGAATATGAAGAGTTTCAGGGAACTAGCACTCAATTCGACAAATACCTGGTAAAATAGTTGCTTTGATAAACTTGTTTGGCACTGTTTCTGAAGAAACCAGCGTCAATAAATTACTCTTTCTAAGGTTGGAGATTGAAATGATTCTTTTCGATAAACTCCGAAATAGGAATGATCATTTAGGGTTTTATCAACATTTTTGGAAGCAACGATAAATAATAAGGGGTTTGAGGAATTGATTCAGAGAAATCAGAGAACTCCAAAGTAATTGGTTTGTTAGCAACGTTTTTTCAGGGGATGCGCATCGAACCAATTGTTTTGCAAATTGGGTGGCCTCGGGGACCATCTTAGGTTGGTTGGTTGGTTACAGTGGCTGACTTGTATACTCCATTTACAAGCCACAATTAGCACTTAAGTGCCGTTTTGGAACCACTTCCTCGCCGAACCCATGAGAGAGTGACATCTGCTTTACGACTTAGCTTCCTTATCGCCAACCTGCATTCCCTTACAAGCTTGAACTTTACAACGTTGGATTGCAAAGCTTTGAGAGCCGCCTGGCTATCAACGAAAATAGCTATCTTACGACCTTCCGGTACGTTATGTTCTGCCAGCCGACATGCCTCTCTTATTGCCAGAACCTCTGCCTGAAAGACCGTGACCTAGTTAGGTAGTCGAAAGGAATGGTCTAAGTTTAAATGTGGTGAGTATACCCCTGCACCTAAACCACACTCCATCTTTGAACCATCCGTGAAGATTGGAAAGAAAAAAACATTAAGAAAACTGTTTTCTTTCCACTCCATCCTGGTAGGAAATTTAATCTTTAAGTTGTTCTCAAAGCTATTATAAGGCATTAAGTAATCGGTTGTTTTCTTGAACATAGTATTTTGAACCGATCCTAGTACCATACTATGTCCATACGGTCGTTCTGACCAGCAACCCGTCTGTTTCAACCTTACCGCGCTGTTGCAGACGATGTTTTTAATGTGGAGGTCAATGGGAAGAAGATATGGCAGTACGTTCAGCGCTGCCGTTGGACACGTGCGCATAGCTCCTGTGATACCTACAAAGGCCGTCCTCTGCACACTACTTAGTTTGTGCACTATATAGCCCTTTTCTAGAGCTGGCCACCACACAATTGCCCCATAAATTAGTATCGGACGTACAATTGCAGTATACATCCATGCTGTTATGTTGGGGCGTAGACCCCATCTCTTGCCAAATAATCTTTTGCAAGAATAAAAGGCCACACAGGCTTTCTTTGCCCGTAATTGTAATTGGATTTCCAATTTAGTTTTGCGTCCTGCATAACTCCTAAGTATTTGGCCTTATCCGAGAGATGAAGCTGTTGTCCATTCAGGGTGGGAAGGCGGAAAGTCGGTATTTTCGTCTTCATTGTGAAAAGTATCAGTTCCGTCTTACTTGGGTTAACGTCCTGTGGTGCACTTTAACAGATTCCCCAGAGCTCCCTGCATGATGTTACTTATCACGTCAGGAAACAGCCCTGCTACCATAATCACAACGTCGTCTGCATACGCAACTACCTTTGCCCCCGTCTTCTCCAATACATTTAAAATGTTATCTATGACTAACAGCCACAGCAGAGGAGAGATTACCCAACCTTGTGGCGTCCCTCTACTGACATATCTAGTTAGAGTCGAGTTACCTAGCTCTGACCGTACTATTCTAGATTTCAGCATATTTACTATCCATTCTACAATGTCTTCTACACCAATCCTGGCTAGAGAATCCTGGATAGCACTCGTGCTTACATTATTGAAAGCGCCCTCTATATCTAATAAGCCTGCAAGCGAGTATTGTTTGTAATGAATTGCTCTCTCTGCCGTGCGGACTACCTCATTTAGAGCCGTTTCAATGGATCTACCTTTGAGGTACGCATGTTGGCAGGTCGAGATGGGATATTTATCAATAGCAGATCGAAGATGGAACTTTTTCCATCGTCTTCAAGAGGAACGATGTTAGGCTGATTGGCCTGAAATCTTTAGCAGATTCATGGCCAATCTTCCCTGCCTTCGGTATGAAGACTACCTTGACTCTTCTCCAGCTAATTGGTATGTGGTTAAAAATAATACACGCTCTAAAAATCATCCTTAGCCAAGGGACAACCCTGTCGTGTAACTTCTCTAGCATTATCGGGAGGACCCCGTCTATACCAGGCGATTTGTAGGGCGAAAAAGTATTAATGGAATGCAAAATCTTACGATCTGTAAAGATCGAGTCAAGGTCTTGAGAAGATTGCCGCAGCCGTACGGATACTTCAGAACCACTTGACACATCTTTGCAGTCAGGGAAGTGAGTTTTAAGTAGTATATCAAGTGATTCAGCAGAAGATTCCGTCCATATGCCATCTTCCTTTTTAAGGAAAGAGAGGTCAACCCGTACCTTGGACAGAACCTTACGAAGCCTTGCTGAGACAGAAATGGACTCAACCACTCACAAAATTCTTTCCATCCATCGTTTTTGATGGCTTTTTTATAAGTCTTGAGGCATTCCTTGTATGCTTTTCAGTTGTTATCCTAATAACACTGGTTGAAGGACCTAATAATCTTCTCCCTGAGCTTAGAGAGATACTCGTTCCACCACTATGGGAAGCTTTTTCGACTCCTTTTATTGGACAGGATATCTTGTAAGCTTTACCGAAAGCTTCCTCAAGATGTTTAACCTTCCTCTCAATTTCATCCCTGGAGTCAATATTAAAACACCTAACAGAATTAAGTTTCGATTTACCTACCCTCGTAAAAACATCCCATATTATATTGCGTGGGTTCCTAAATGGAGCAATATCCATAGTCTTCAAACTCAGATTGTAGAGTATCCAGCTATGATCAGAGAAAGATCTTTTGTTGGAGACCCTCCAATTTTCAACCTGAACCTCTGAATTCTCTGACAAAAGAGTTACATTAAGTACGTCCTCCCAACCCGAGAAGTCTACTGTACTAGGGAAAGTAATGGTAGGTGTACTTCCTCTATTGCAAACTAACAAATTTGAACTACTTACAAAATCAAAAAGCGACTCACCCCTTTCATTATCCTCGGTGCTTCCCCATAGCTTGTGGCGTGCATTGGCGTCGCATCCCAGGAGTAGGGCAGTGTTCTTGGTTGTTGCGCTGGCGGTCAACTGCACCACTCATCCGGTGGTGCCTCCCTGTTATGTGCCATTTATGCAGATGCTACCAGCATGGTTTTTTCCTCAGACACTTCGATTTTAACCGCTGTCAAATCACCTGTGTTGAATTGAGGACAAAGGAAAGCATTGATATTGTTTTTTACTAAAATACATGTTCTTGGCTTGCCACATAACTTAGTATACAGTAGTTTGTACATTTTGTTCTTGAGCCTCAGAATGTGAGTGGCTCTGACCCAGAGCTCTTGAACGATGCAGATGTCAACGTCTTCCTCGCCTACGAAGACGGCAAGATTATCCGAGGCATTCTTGGAATGCTTAAGATTAATCTGCACGAATTTCAGCATCGGAAGGTCATACCGCTATGCTAGTCGCTTCATCCTGAAGCACCAGGTCATCCATCAGCCTATTTGCAACTTGCAAATCATCTGGCTCCTCTGACCGGAAAATTTTTACTTCGGCATACCTTACGCCAAACCTCAATTTGTGGTGAGTCTTCTCCAGCTCCTTTACGGAATCTTCGTTAATGGATAGGAGCAAAGACATGCTGTTCTTTTTTCTGACCCTCGTCCTTTATTATAGCCCAGTCACTCATAGGCATGGTGGGATTCTGCCGCTGCACCTTGCCGTGCTTCAGCATCATAGCAGGTAACCAAATGAGAGCTCTCGGTCGCCTTGGAATATCTCGAGCTGGGATTAGCTTAAGCCGTAAACCCTCCCAAGCATTGCTGATCGTAGCAATGCATTTGCTCAGGAACTCCAGAGATGGTCGATCGTCGCATTTGATCACCCTGCAGCCACGGATAACCTAAGAAGAGTCGAAACCAGGTGGAGAAGACCCCAGATCAGATGTTCCAACTCTGTTAACCTGGGTTCAATTTCCTCCCATTTCTCCAACGCCTTCTTACTGCCATGTGTGACTTCATCAATAAGTGCCACCGTGAGCTCGTCCCGAGCGACGTCGCTAAAAAGCCTCTTGGCACTTGTTGAGGGACCTTCCTTGCTAGTAGTAGTTTTGGCGACTTCGCTTTTTCCCACAAAGGTAACGGTCTCGTCCTGTAACCGATTGCGCTTGGTCGCCTTTACTGGTGTCTTTACAGGTTTCACGTGAGTGGACATGTACTCCTCGTACTCGTCCACCACGGCCTGGTACTTGGCTTTGCCCTCGAGGTCGAACTCGTGCACCTTCCCACTCTCCTCATTCTTGGCAATCTTGCTTAGAATGAATCGAGCTTTCTGGAACTGGTTCTTCCTAACCATCGCTTCCGATTTGCCTTTTTTTGGCTTGGATGCGCTACGGCTGGCGCTATCCTTTGCCGCTTTTGCTGATATTGTCGGTTTGTTGCTAATACCTGTAGCTGCCGACGTAGTCGTAGACGTTGCTTTTGGCGCTGCAGCTTGCCCGCTGTCAGCGGTGACTAGTTTCTGGCTTGAGGCCAGTAACTCGTCCTCGGAGATCGTCCCGAGCTCCATTTCGTATTGTTTTGTAAATATATATAAAGTAAAACCGGAGGTCGCCAGGTATCCGGAGATCACCGTTATCAGACACACTCACACAGTGCCATTCATCCCATGGGCACGGTCGTTAGACACCCGGGATTGCGGGTTTTATCAAGTTTGCCGCCATATTTAGTTAAACTAGCAGGGACACCTCTTGCAGGATGTGGCTCCTCACCACGTATGGACGGTCTTGAGCGTAGAAAGCTCCTGGCTCATTTACCAAAAGCCTTGGGAACTATCTTAACTAACAAAACTAAGCTTAATTTATATTTATATATATATATCTACACAAAGAAAAAACAGTAAAAAGAAGATATACGTTGGCTATGCCAAAGTTGTAATATTCTTCACGCACCTTTTATATCTTCTGGTTATTGTTCTATGTTCATGTTTTGTATGGGAGGTACCCCGCATAGTGATCCAATTCAGCTGATTCTAACAAATGTGTTGCATATGGTGAAAAGAAAGCTTCGTGCATATATACAGACGGACATGACTAAATCAACTCATTTCGTCGCGCTGATCAAGAATATATATACTTTATGGGGTCTCCGATGTCTAATTCTTTATAAATATTACAAACTTTATATAATATTCACTGCGTGAAGAGTATAAAAATCAGGCTTACAATAATTACTGACCCGCGATGAGTAGATGAGTTAGTCGGCGAGTGTCAATTCAGTTAGTATTAACGTAATACTAGTCTACAAATAAAAATTGAAAAAATGTAACTGTACACAGGGCTGTCTTTAGCCTATTGGAGGCCCTGGGCACATTAGAATAATGGGGCCCCTATGACCATGACATCAAATGAATTGATAATTACCTTTCTAGATTTGAGGCAAAATCGTTAATCGCTTCAAAATCTATGTTTTTGAGCATATCACATTCTATGGACATCAGTGACAAACTGGTAAATCTGTCTTGAAACATTGTACTTCTTAGTTCATTTTTTATTCTTTTCAATTTGGAGAAGGAGCGCTCCCAAACTAAAACGTCGACTACTGCTCTTATACGAACTTAATTGCTGTTTTAGATTAACGCTCTACAGCTTGTTCTTTGAGATAGATCCTAAGTGCTTCGTCTGCCTGTTTTGTATCTTTTGCGATGAACATCAAAGCTTCTATAATTGGTTTATGACCTTCATGCAAGGCGCTTAATGCATCAGCTCGCAACTTTTTTTGAACATAAATGTTGTGTCAATACATTCCATCGGTGGGTGGAGCCCGAAAAATAGTTGTACACTTTCTGAACCATATCAAAAATCTTTGTTGCCTCTGATATACACCCAGCAACATGGACACCTACAAAATTTCTGCTCAAAATCCTCTTAATCCATACTGGTATTAAACAAAATCCAGGTCCTAGGACTTTATTTTGTTCTGTGTGCAGCAAGAGGATTGGTAAGAGTTATGCCTCTGTCCAATTCTCTAGCTGTATGGAATGGTGCCATCTTGCGAATTGTAGGGCTTGGAATAATGACTTTATAACGCCTTATTGTAGAGCTGTTACCGTTAGTGCTTCACCATTTTCCATTCGGTCATTGTCACCACCTTTAGCCAACCGAACACTGTCACCTCTACTTTCTCCGCCGAAAAATTTGTCAACACTGCGTGCTCGTAGTCTTACGTTGTCTCAATTGTTTGATTCTTTCAGGATCATGCAGTTGAATTGAAATGGGTTGCGTGGGAAGATTGTGGAGATTGCAGATTATAAGGTTCGGAATAAAATATTGTTGGCAGCTGTTCATGAAACTAAGTTAACTAGCTCATATGGTCTGGCGTCCTTTGCGGACTATTTTGTGGTTAGGCAAGACAGAAGTAGGAGTAAGGGGGTGGTTTTGCTTTCATTGTTCATCACACGGTGAATTTTAGACCTTTTTCCCTACCCACTGATCCTTTCTTAGAAACTCAATGTCTGGCTATAAAGACCGGCAATGATAAAATTGAGCTGGTGAACGTTTATGTTCCTCCGGTGCACAGTTGTGCTCCAAGCTATCATCCAATGTTAGGTCATTTGCTTCACGGTGATCACCGTGTCATCTTAGGTGGTCTGAATGCACATCATGAACTTTGGTTCTGCCCATTGGGTAATGACTATCGTGGTGTCAGCATTGGCGATCAGATTGATCAATCTAATTTTAGCGTCTTAACTGTGTCAGCTCTCCTGACATTACCATCGTAGTGCACCGGTTTTAGCATATTGCAGATGGTCTGTCGATATTGCTTTAAGTTCTGACCATTTTCCTATTCTTATTGATATAGCTAAACCCGATGAGTTTGTCACTTGTGACAATCGGGTATATCAATCATGGAAAAGCGAACTGGGCAGAATTTGAGGTGTCGATAGATCATACTTTAAGTCGCTTCCCTTTTCCCGATGAGAGAAAGCTTTCAGGCACGCGATCAATAAAGCCGCGAAGAAGCATATTCCTGCTGGTAAATTTCGTCTTTTAAGACCGAATTTTCCAGCGTATGCTGCACGCTTAGCGAATTTACGTGATCAGATTAGGGATACTGATCTAAGTGATGAACGTCTAGCTGAGATGAACCTTGAGATCCTAAACTTGTCTCGGATCATCGTACAGCGAAATGGCTTCATCATGTAGTCCTGGATCTCGTAAGCTGTGGGATACTATTAGATGCCTATCTGGTGCACCACAGCGTAAAGCTCAATCTTTCGTCATGTTTTAGGGGAAACAAATAGGGAATGCTAAAAAATGTGCCGCTCAATTTTGTCATCAGTTTATTATGCATCCCTCGACTAACAGCAGAGAAAAGCGGTTTAAAAACATCAAACCTGAAGTTGTGCCGGAGGAAGTTGAAGCTGCGATTCGCAACGCGAAGTCTTCTTAGGCCCTGGGACCTTATGGTGTTTCGATGCTTATGCATTTAGGACCTGTAGCGATGTCGTGCCTCGCTAAACTTTTTAATTCCTCTATGTTCCAACTTGTTGTCCCTGACGTATGGAAGATAGCAAAAGTTATGCATTTCCTGAAACCGGGAAATGATGCAGTTAGTTCTTACAGACCTATTTCTCTTCTTTTCCCAGTGGCTAAAGTTCTGGAGTCGTTGATTCTTCCGACAATGACAGAACAAATCACTATTGCAGATCATCTGCATGGTTTCAGGAAGGGGCACAGCACTACCTCGGCCCTGAGCGAGGTTATTACACATATTGCTAATGGACTCAATCACGCGAGGCCATGCGAAAGGACAGTTGTGGTGACATTAGATCTGGCGAAAACCTTTGACACTGTCAAACTGCATATCTTTTTAAAGCCACACTGAGTTTAACCACCAAACGCTGGCTAAAAACTACCTTCATGGTAGGAAAGTTCAGAGGCATGAGGTCAAAGTTTAGAAAGCTTTAAATGGGCGTCCCTCAAGGGGGAGTTTTATCCCTATTGCTTTTCAACCTATATATGTCCAAGATGCAATTACCACCTCCAGGCATCAAGTTCTTCCATTTTTACCTCCTGGGCTAAAGAGGTTTCTATGGAATTGGACATTTTTGTTGAGGGTTTAAGGGTTCCAACTACTTCCCATCCGAAAATTCTTGGTGTAACTTTTGGCAGCTTGCTCACGTTTTCTACACACGCAAACAACACCTTCAATCGTGTGGCTAAGAAGAATAAAGTGCTCAAGGCCTTAGCAAAAACTTCCTGGGGAAAGGAGAAGGAGATTTTGAATACCACCTATAAGCCAATTGGACGTTCTGTCCCTAACTATGCCGCTCCTGTTTGGTCTCCTTTCCTTAGTGATACTCACCTGCAAGTTAGTCAGAATAACACCCTTAGAACAGTGACCGGTTGCTTCCAGATGGCCAGTATTGACCATCTCCACCAGGAAACAAAAGCTTTATCGGTTCGCCAACATAATGAGCTGCTTTCTAAGCAGTTTCTGTTGTCATCACATATGAGTGCACACCCCAACTATAGCACTATTATGGGCGTTATTCCACCTAGGCATATTCGTAGTGACATCAGAATATACGAGGAAGACATTGCTTCCTTTATAGGCGAGACTCTTGACAGTGGTCGCTATAGGTCTGGTCGTGATGAATTACATCGGAGGGCAGTTCAAATTGCATTAGAGTCACACCAGAATAATGTTGTGTTAGGAGGCCGTCCTCCACCTGATGATAGTGAAAAACGTCTCCCTCGTAGTACTAGGACCACCTTAGCTCAGCTAAGGTCGGGTTGGTCTCTTATCCTCCAGTGCTACAGGAAACGTATTGGTCTTTCTGACAATGATCGCAACACGATTCACCTTTTTAACTGTCCCATAAATCCGACCCAGTTGACTCCTATTGACTTATGGCTTCGACCAATAGAGGTAGCTTCCTTCTTAGGGCTTGATGTAGGTTAAGAACTTTACCCATTTGTATTCAAATTTAATTAAGTAACGTAATCTTAAATATTAATTCTTTTACGTTTCCTTTACCTTTTCCCTTTCCTTATTAATTGCATGCATACCTCTACTTGCAGCTCCCTTGCTGTTACAACCAATTCAATTTCTCCTTAATTCTTGCTTGTAGACCAGTGACATATTTGAAGAATTGTCCTAGCTTTGTCCTATGCAATCTTTTATGTGAATATCATGATTCTATACAAAATTCAAGACGGTTTCTGCTAAATATTCAGATTTATGCTCTTTAATAGGTAAAAATTTCAGAAACCTTTCAACACAACTTTTACGTATCGAATTATAAAAGGTAGCTGGTCAACATGAGACATATCGGGCGTACTGTCAACGCTAGTGGAAAAATATATTGCTACGTCAATAAACTCATTACAGATATTCGCTGATAAATAAAAAATGATACCTTTTCCAGGATTCCCAAATTTTGTTAAGTGATCTGCAAGAATTTGATCAAATTCACTCAATAATTCCACACATTCCAAACAATTTCCATTGTTGGTAGATCCTAGTATTTCATTGTCACCGCTAAACGGAAGCCAGTAATCCACTTCTTTTTGATCTTGAGATAATAAGTCTATATCTACTCTATCAAATAAGTCATCATAGATTGTCTATGTGCTGGGATATTTTCATGTGTTAAAATTAATTGATTAATGTGTTTCCAATCATTACATCCACTCGGAGAACATAGATTTACATCAGAAGGGTTAAATAAACAGATACAAATACAGAGATTGCGAGTACAGCAACCATTTTCATTCGATTGCGTATAAATAATGCTTTGTTTAAATACCTTGTTACTAATTTATTACCAGCTTTGTAAGTTCTAGATGCCTCGGAAAAGTCAGAATCTTTATTTTAAAAATGGTCCCCTACGAATCAAAATTTCGCGATTTAGTCATTATTGTTTAATTTTTTTCGAAATAAATATGTTTTTCGCTAATAAATATCGTTTGGTGAAAAAAATCCATCACATTACATTAAAATAAAGTTTTTGAAAAAATGTATGAAAAATTCCCTATTGGCTAATGTAACGATTTTTTGTTATTCTGTATTATTTTACCTTATTAAGAACCAACAGTAATTCACCATCAATGCAGGACCCCAGTGGCCTTGATATCTCTGTTCTATTGTTAAAATATCCTTGCGGAAACCAAGGCTTGAAGTAAAATAATGGTTAGGTCCTTTTCAAACTGTTCGTCCTTCAAAAGATTTCAGATTTGGGGTCCAATGAATATTGGTCCTTTAAGCTTGGCGTCACTTAGCTTCGGGAAAAGTGATTTAAGGTGTTTAAAAGCATCACTATTCTTATCTAAAACCTTAAAAAAGTTTTTCATCAATCCGAGTTTTATATGGACAGGAGGTAGCAAAACCTTATGAGGGTCAACTAAAGGTATCTTCTTAATATTAGCTTCACCCGGCACTTAATCATTTTTTTGCGATCAATATTTTTATTTGTGCTTTTTGAAAATGAAAAATTAAGAAAAGCGTTTTTCTTTTTCATTTCTTACTTTCCATTTGTTTTATATTAAACAAAAAATTATGATGCGTATGTCACGTGATGATAAACGTGAGTCATGAAGATCGAACCGATCGACTAAAATAGAAAACAGAAAAATGAAACACAACAACGAACAAGATAAGTTATGACACTCTCTCTATTAACTTTCATTCGATTCTGACGTGTGCTACCGAACGGACGTGTTTTTTTCCTTTTTTATTTTACTTGAAGTGATTTTTTGTCTTAATAAATTTTAATAAAATCTTTTGTATATACAAATATTTGTGTGAGTCTCATAAGCCGCTCTCCTCAACGTGTCTTCACTCTGGCATTTGAACAACCTACGAAACATACAAGTTCAGTCGGAATCCAAAGTGTTTATGTATTTATTATCAAGACATCTCACAAATTGATCTTTTAAAATAATAAAATGGTAAGTAAAATATTAACTATTAATTAATTGATGCCCATTGCCTTTTCGGTTTTTTGGTGTCACAGAATGATTGATTAGAAAAAAAAATTATTTAGGTATTAACTTTGTGCACACTGTCAGCGTAACTCGTAACTACCCACTTCATCGGGCGCGATGGATTTTCTTCAATGTTTTATAAACACTACTAGCGTTAGTCTTCCTATTTCTTTTTTTCTGTTGTTTATTGAGTTGTCCTGCTTTTGTAGCAGGTTTGCGAAATTTCGTTGGAGGCATTTATATCTTTTAATAAATCGATAAAAATGGTTTTACTATTTCACTTGAATATTGCATTTTACAAAATATTTTTTGTTTATGTTGAACGCTTATTGAAATTCTAGTCGAGGAAGAGAAAGACTTAAATAAAATACTAAATTTTGTTTCACTTGAATAGTCCATTTTACCATTAATGTACATTCAACTATTTTTTGTGCATGAATGATAATTTTTAACATTCAAGTATAATATTTAAAATATATTGAATGATTTTAGTATTGGCTTGATCCCACTGTGTGATTATGCAAAGGAAAGAAAATAAAATATAGAAGTGTTCATCATAGCAGGTCTTGTTCGTACAAATAAAGACCTGTCATGTTGGTTCACTTCACTTCAGGTGCTTTTCATGACAAGTAATTTTTTTTAGTTTAGTTGCTGTAAGCATTTCATCGAGTTCGCAATAATAGCTGTTATAACAACATAAGATGCTGCATCAACAACAATAGCTACATATAATGTGAATTTTAAAGTAATAATTTATTTAATTTTTGTGTTCAATAATTTCGCATTCAAAGGGCCACGAAAAATATCCTGGCTACAAACCTACCGTGTTTAAAATAACCTCGAAAATCCCCGAAATATTGAATCATTGAAGCTTTTCATTAAGACAATCGAGGTTCGTTAAATGGCCTCAATAAGTTCAGTTTTTGTTAAAAAATGCTATACAAAACTAGTCATCTCCAAACATTTTCTATTATGTTAAAGTCCGGCAAGTATGGTGAGAAAATAATTTAAGCCTCAATCTGCGATTTAATCACACGGGCAATGTGTATATGTATTATTAACTTAATTGTTAATCATGTACTACTTATAGTATACGTATTTATTATTGTTTGATTTTAATTTTGTTTTTTTTTATACTCTTCTCGTTAGTGAATAGTATTATAAGTTTGTCAAGAAGTTTATAATATACAGAAGATGACATCGGAGATCCCTAAAAGTATTTATATTCTTGATCAGCGCGACGAGACGAGTTGATTTATATGTCTACTCAGCAACCCGTTCAGCACGGGTAGCAGACATTTTTTGTCTTTCGTAGTATCGTATCAGCTTGTTGCTTCTGGAGAAGCACTCAGCAAAAGCATAAAACAATCGCATAGACTTGCAAAAACTGAACACTTGGAGCAACAGCAAAACAAAATCAAAAATTATAGAACGAGAACTGCTGCTGCTGGTACGATTTTCAGTGAACATCATGAAAACATATTAACGTTTCTGTGCTTGGCTTTGGAAAAAATATAAAAATCAGCCAAGTTTGAGTCGGATTCGCACACGGAGGGTTCCGTACCATCGTACAAGATTTTTTGCTTAAAATATTAAATTATATGCATATTTAACAGCCTAAAAGTGTACTACAATTTACAGCTTAAAAGTATACTACAAAAAAAAATTGTTAAACAAAAGGTAAAATCAAAGAACAATGCTTCTAAAAATTTGTATTTTTATTATTTGTCGTTCTACACACAAGTGAATTACACACTCTGTGAAAATTTCAACTCTCTAGTTATTGGTCTAAATGATGTGAATGCTGATAATTCTTTACCTGGCTTCGTTTTAACAATTATTTCAGCTACTTTCCATAACACTGGAAATTTATTTATATGTGTCCCGGAGTAACATAATAGGTATTTCTAGAAGTATTTTAACCTGTTATATGATCACACCCTGGAGACTTATTGTGCTTAATTCTATTTTTAATAATGTTTTTAATTTCATTTGAAGTGATCATATTTCACTTATAGTTGTGCCGTTGTGTGTTCTGACTGGGGGCAGTTCAGTGTGTATTGCCTGGACGTTTGTGAAAGTTGATTTAAAGTAATCGGCTAGGACTTCCGATTTTTCCAAATCTATTCGTGCCCAAGTGTTGTCAGGTCATTTTAAGGGTGGTTCCTGGAAGATCTTTGTTTTCCATTGTCTCACCTCTTTCCAAAGTGAGTAGCTAGTCTCCGAAAAAGGTGTCATTTTGTTTTAGATATTTATGTATTTCTTTTTAGGATTCCCTACCCATAGAGAGCTAACGGGACCCTATTACTAAGCTTACACTGTCAGTCCGTCCGTCTCCTGCTCTATCTCATGAACCGTAATAGGTAGAGAGTTGAAATGTTTACAGAGTGTGTAATTCACTTGTGTGTAGAACGACAAATACTAAAAATACTCATTTTTAGAAGCATTGTTCTTTAATTTAACCTTTTGTTTAACAATTTTTGTTTTTTTAGTATACTTTTAGACTGATTTTTTATATATTTTTTTCCTCGAAACTTTTATTGTAGTCCCTAGTTGGAATATTACTAATGTTTGTCTTATTCTAATTTGGATTCTTTGTGATGTTGTAATAGACCTACTATTAGTTTATTAGCATTCTCATCTAATACTTATTAAGATGCCCTCTTGTACTTAGTATGTGTCGTTCTACACACAAGTGAATTACACACACTGTGAAAATTTCAACTCTCTATCTGTTACAATTCATGAGATAGAGCAGGAGACGGACGGACAGCGTAAGCTTAGTAATAGGGTCCCGTTACGATCCCTAAGGGTACAGAACCCTAAAAAGTATGGAATATTATGTACGAGTATATTATTTTCCATTGTTATCAAGTACTCTTTCCTATTATTCTGGGATCATAAGAATGCTTTTCTCTGTAATATTGTAGATTTAAATATGTACATGAATTGAGAATGAAAATTGTGAAGAAGTATAAAATGTCCACCACAGTATTGTTGGCAAAAAGTCAAGAACAAGAGAATGCAAAGAAAATTAACAACGATAGCTTATAAGTTTGCACGGCATTATATTATGTTGTATGTATATGTATAATAGATATCTGTATAATTTTCCTCTTCAGCATATAGATTTAAAAATTAACTTAACCTCAACTAATCGTAGTCACGTTTAATACCCACATTTCTCATAATACGAATAAAACACCATCGAAATAAATTGAGTCGAATACACATAAATACAAAATCGATTGACTCATTATTGTTATAATTAAGAACGGAACATAACAATATGCCAGATTGTTAATCTGTCTTTTTGATCGACATATTGTTTCAACTGAATTTCATGTTCATCTGGGTAAAGATATGTATTTTAAGCAGCAAACATTGTACATACATAGATTCCTATCTACATAACATAACTACTGGCTTAAATGCCGGCTTTCCTGCCTAATACTAATAATATTGCACTCCCCTTTTTGGTAGAAATAGTCTACAGTAAATTCAAGTGGAGTGAACTTCCTGACTACGGACTTTCGAGAACTCCTGGCATTTATGGTCTATAAGGATAAATGAGTGAGTGAGTGAGTGAGTAACCACAACCATAGGTGGATGTGAGTGTGTGAATGTATAAATTGACAATTATGTCAAGTTATTAGTTTTCTATTAAATCGCTTTCAATACCCAAACGTCCGGAACTAGTATGTCCATCTGGTGACAACACTCAGACAAATAGAAAATTGTCCGAAAAGGGGTTAATACGGATGTGCCTGAGAAGTGATTAAATCGAACTTAGTTGAGAAAACATTGATTACATAAAAACATGGACGCACGTGTGCTAAGGATCAAAGCACAAAGCAATTTTCTTGAGGAAATTTAATTATTTTTTAATCAACGCCACACAACTCAAGCAAATGGTGTTCTTAGTCAACATCATCGAAGTGGAACTAGGCGGTGGTATTGCAAAGTCATCCAAATAAACAAAAGTGAACAAAATGATCGAATCCTCCAGACAATGGGTGAAGTCAAACAAACACAGACTATTCAATACTCTCAGTTCTCTTCTCTTCTATACAATACTATATATTAACTGCATATATTCGAATTATTCAATGACGACGACAACGGCGAATGCGACGGCAACAACAACAATGACTAAAAACTTTTCCATTTTATCCCTTTTCAAAATGAGCTTTAAATTCTATGAAAGCATAGGAGAGGAATGGAGTGGAGTGAAGTGAAGTGGATTGTAGGTGACAAACTTGTAATCATGTTAGCCTCCCCAAACCAAAAATTCAGTAGCAATTCTCTTATGATTTTGCTTATACTTATAAAAAGGACATGTAATTATTGCATTCGAAAGGGTTAAATTATAGTAACAGAAACAAAGTTCATTTAATTTTGTACCTTCTCAAATATGCAAAAACTTTTTCAAAAAAAAAAAAAAAAAAAAAATTAAAACAGAATAGTATATTAACATCAATTGCTAACACACTCTCAACCGCAAATATCACATTTACTATTGTGTGTGTTAATTGTTATTTCAAATCGATTTGTGAAATTTCGCTTAAATATTCTAAGAAATGGAAAAGTTTATACTGCGAACAACATCAAATATGGGTCCAATCGATTCACATTTTTATTCTGCTGTACAAAGTGTCAAAAAGAAAGGTTACCCGTATATTGATACTAAAAATAAGTACTTAAATATGATTCGCATAAGCTGTTTTTGCGAACATGAATAAAATAACATAAAACACTGCCTTTAAGGAAATCGAGAATGTACTCTGATTCATAAGTATCTACTATGTAACTATGTACGACAATATGATGTAACAATTTTGAACCGAATTTCAAAATCGATAGCTTAAAAAACGTATTAAATACTGGATATGTTATCCATATAAGCATCTATTAAAGTTTTAATTCCTATTTATACTAGTCAGAAAGGTATACAAGAGTTCTCAATTCTCTATTTATGTGTGAAAGTCTTGTCACTAGATATATGTGAAAAATATGTACATAAGTTTGTTCAAATAATTTTGTTACAGTGACTTACTATACTTCTGTGTTTTCAATGAGAATATGTACATATTCTTAATGACGAATAAAAATAAAAAAAAGGATCAAATGTTTCTAGTTTATACAAAACCAATAACTTCGACAAATTTTATTGGATTGCAATTATTTTTTAAAATAATTTTTTTTAGAGTTGTAGGCCTTGGTAGCTAGTATTCTTTTGTTTTGTTTTAGATTTAATATTTTATATTTTATCGAAATATTATAAATAAATAAAATAAATATAAGATCATTTAAAAGTCTAATTTATGTACGAGTGTATGGATGTTTTACAAAGGCTGACCTTTTTTATTAGCTATGGGTCTTTCTTCTTCATTTTCTAATTAGTTGCAGGTTTTAATTATTTATACGGAGGAATAATTTGTACAGAATTGTATAAGAAACTTGTGTGGAAATTGTGAAATAAAGATAAAAAGAAATGTTGTCTGTACGAAATTTTTCAAAAGTGGTAAAACTTAAGTAAGTTAAATTTATAAGCTTATTTATAAGATTATACATATATGTACGATATGTACGGTGATTGGAGTATATATGGTAAAATTTTACTTAATACTAACAGCAAATCTGAAGGTATTGAAGTTTTTAAGCTTTTGGTTTTATATTTGTTTTGTTTTTTCAATTTTTTTTTCTTTTTTTTTTTTTTTAATGCCTGTCCAAAGGTAGACAAAGTAATACGTTATATTCAGAGTTTAAGGAAATGTATTGTATTGTAGTATATTACTGTTCATAGATAATACTCTGATGTAGACTAAGCATGATTAATTGCAATTTGAACTGCAAAAGCGACGAATATAGTATGCATGAGCCGATCATTTTGAAAATTGTATAAGTCCCTTTTTTAAAAAATCAAGTTAATAATAACATTACATAGATTACAAATTAACGGTATCTTTCATTTTAAATTAATATGTTGAAAATTATTGAGATTTTGACCGAAAAAAGTTTTGCTAGTTAACATTATAACAAACTTGTTTATTTTGATAGTGGCGTAAATCACTTTACTTAGGAAACTAATTGTTGTGGCAGACAATTAATCAATAATCGGGAGAATAACAAAATAGAACAATAGAGTTTCTCACAGAGACTATGTAAAGTAATAGACTAGTCAACTCTCTCACGAATTTATGTTGCTCTCTTTCGTATCATTTACTTTGGGCATCACAATCATTGGAAAAATCTGTTTCAAGAAAAAACTATACAAACTAAAACAAAGTTGATTGGCTAAAAATCAATAGATAAAAAAAAATAATTTCTCACATTTGTCACCAAAAATAGGAAACCTTAGGCGTTATCACAAATAGAAATGGATCCGTTATACGCTGGTTTTCATCCTGTTATTTCAGAAAAATATAAAGACATGATGAACTTGTTACAATGTAAACTCCTCAATTTACAACAGTTACATATTTTATAAATTTGAAACAGAAACGATTTTCGAGCACTTAATCACTCCTATTAGTGACGACGATTAAATTATAATAATGAATTACTTATACTTTTGTTTGAAAATGTGTTAATTTTTTTTTTTTTTGTATTTTATTAATGTTGTATTAAAATAAAAAATACTTGAATAAACCTTTATATAAAACACATGTGATATAAATTATTATTATTGTATATGTAATTTATTTATCAATCTTCTTAAATCAAGTTTTTAGCTTAAATCATTGTCCTTTCAAACATCAATTCAGTAAAACACATCGCACAAATTTACATAAACGTCAAGTTGTTTTTCCATAGCGAAAAATTGTGTGGTTTTCAATGACTACACGAAACAAAGTGCGTTATGCTACCTTCAAAATAAAGGGCTCGCATATGACATAGTATAGCTCGAGAACTGTGCCTGATGAACGCTAACTTTTATAATGAATTTTTTATTTTATATAGTTTATGAACGATTTGAAGGGGTTAACATCATTCATACTTCATTCTAATATGTACTACATTTAATCGATATCCATATTATTCAGATGGGATTATATTGTTAGAGTGTAAATAATAAATAAGTTTAAGTATAACCATTTTCTTAAATAATTTTCAGAGACATAAATGGAAAGTTATCGTACATATCTATACTTTAGAGTTATCAAGATAGCTGATTTTCTATTAATACCTAATGTTTAATGATGCGTTTTATTGTCTTCTAATATTGTATTCTAAGCAACATTTGCATTTGTCTTCTGGATATCACCCTCTGAACTGCATCATTATAGATTTATTCTTCTTCTTCATAAAGCCTTTTCATAGGTACACCTAAATCTTCAAGTTTTGTACTAACATTCTTATGATTGGTAACTGTTTTTAGGACAGGAATTATTGCTTCAATGAAGTAAGGACCCAGCTCGACGAAGCCCCTCTAAAATATGATAAGCTCCAATTCTGTTTTTAAATTGCTCACTGGAAACTTTATAGGCCTCTGCAGTAAGCTTTAGCATGAATTTCTCACAGCAGTTTAAAATCAACACAAAAGTTGCATCGGGTATTTCCATAGAAGGCAGAACTTCCTGTAAGTTTAAATGAAATTTTTGCTCAGCTGGTCCAAATTTTCGATCAATTTTGCAAAATTAAAATGAGTTGAGTTTAAATAGAATTTTAAAGATATTAGATTAATTGTTGTTGACTGCTGGAGAAGCACAAAATTGTTTGTACGCAAGTCATATTGGAAATCTACGGGCATATGTGCTAGTTCCTTTACAATTTTTTTGGTAATACTATACATGTTAAGAGATTCATTTGAGTCGACGAGTTATGAGTAGAAACAATAAAATTATGTTTAATATATGTAACAATGATGGAGGTGTCGCTATTCGCATCTAATAAGACATTTAAACCATTTACGCTTTAACGAAAATCTCATAAGCGACCCACTTTGGCCCATTAAAAGTAATTAAATTAATAAAAAAAAATAGCTTAACTTATGTAAATAATAAAAAGAAACACATTTATAATTGTATATAAACTTCTTAACTCACTTTACTCTTTAAGATATAAGTAGATATGTATAACTTCATTATATCGCCCATAGTACTATGAAGCTACTGGCATTTTAACTCCTTGCAAGAAACAAAGAAAACAACAATAATAATAACAAAAATAATAATATGTTGTGTACAAATCTGTTTTAAAAGAAAGAAACTTTTTTATATGCCTTCATCCTGATGGCTGCAAGGCAAACAATATTTTTGTATCCTCCGTTTATAACCGATATACTTGTATGAGGTGTGTCCCAAGTGTATGAGACTTGTGTTAATATCTCGCCTCTGACATTATACAATATTTCTTTATGCGGCTTACACAAAATTTTTAAATTTGGAAGCGCCCAAGAGTTCTGCAGGATTTTAATCACAATGTCTTCACTAGCAATCATTTCCTAGATTTCTTTGGTGCACACGTCAGACATTCCTAAATTCTATGTCAGAATTATCGTAAAATATGTCTTCGGAATTCAAAGATCACTTTCAAACCCGCGCACAGCTAAACGACATTCATCTTTGATCTCAAGTCGTAATTCTTTTAGCTGCGTTTTGCCAATACATACAAAGGCCTTCTGTATTATTTTAAAAGGTTCCGGACAACATTTTATTAATTTAAAGCAAAACTTAAATGAAGTTCATGAGGATTTACTGGTTACGCTCATATACCATAGCAGTCGCTCCAACATTCTTGCGTAGAGTTCTTAATGTAAGTCATATCTTTTTGGGGTACACCTCGCATGGTTATACATACTACATACATATATAAGTATGTAAGTACATATATACGAATATAGGAGTACAGATATACACAACTTTATCAAGCTTTAGATTATTATGCACTCCGCTGGTGGATAGTGAAAGGATACAACTCAACTCAACTCAGCTCAGATAAATTAAAGTTAACTTAACTTACTCATCTTGTTCGCTTGTTTTCGTTTTCACTTTTACTTTCACCTCAACATACGAGTACAAGAGAACATACAATGGACGCATAATAAACGTTAAGTCTCTAAAAATACAATAAAAAATGATGTTCGTGAATTTTAAGACTATGTCACTTTTGGACGGACACTCAGTCAACTAGTCATCCAGTCATTGAAATCGAGCTGATGATGATTGTGGTGGCATTTTGGATCATTGTTTCAGTCCACTTGAGCTTTACTCATTCTCGACCATTGGGTGGCGATTAGCTAGAAAACATGATTTGATTTGTTTTGGTTGGGTTTGGTTTTCTATTCTATTGTGTGTCGTGTTGTCTCCAATCCCATTGTCTCTGATTTTGATATTTGATGATTTTGTTGTTCATTATATTTTCTTTTTTAATGGCCAATTGTGTTGTGTACGTGCAAAGCAAACGGAATGCGTTAATTTGTACATGTTATTTTGGCAATGGTAATATAGTAGTTTTTTATGCCATTTCTCCTTTAGTCTTTGCTTTGTTTACATTTACCCAAATCTCCATTTTTTGGGTACATAGCACATGGGTGCACGGCATTCCGCGTACTCAATTTCAATCGTTTAGTATAATATAAATAAATTTACAATAGAAGAAATTCTGATGTTAATTTCAAAAGAAAAATTAAAACATTCCACTTCAATCATAACTAGTAAAAGATCAGTATACTCGTATGCTTAAAAATAATATTAAAGATGTTAATGTTTAAGATCGCCCTACGCCTTTCGAACCAACCCGCAGAATAAACAACTGTCAAGGTTTTCAAATATGCTCTCTAATTATTTTTTTATATCCACAGCTACGAAGTCTTGATAAGAAACATGCATTCTTTGTTGTATTGTTTTTGCCTCCAGGCATAAAATGTAAAGGTCTGCAAAAATCAGTAACGCGAAAGAAAGTTTGCAGTGCAGAACTATATCTAACACACTCTTCCGCCACCTCGTTGCCTAAAATACCTAACTGGCCATATAATTGAGTAAATGGAAGTTATATGATAGTTTATGTTTGACTTCAAATTTGATACCAGCGCATAAAATTCCAAGGAAGCATTGATTGACGCTTATCAATGTTTGTGATCGGCACTGTGATATTATTTCTTCTTGTTATGTATTCAGTGTAAATGTAACTTGACCTTCATAAATGTAATTTAGTGTAGCCAGACTTGATTGAGAGCCCCACCGCGTTACGGACTATTTTGCAAAGATTTGTCTTTAAGTTCGAGAAAATAAATTGTGTACTGTGTTTCTAGCAAAGGAATTAAAAGGGAAGAGAAAGATATCTCGACAAGACCTCGTAATGTATAAGTTAATAGTACCTCAGTCAAGAAAAAAATCAATGTTATAGCCTTTCTACAGTGAGTAAAAAGTTGGGTTCTGAGAACACAAGCAGAATTCTGTGTTCTGACGACAACAACAACATGGAAAACGAATGAAATTTGTTGTTGTTGTAACAGTCAGAACACAGATTTCTGCTAGTGTTCTCGATGAACCCAACTTGAACCCACTTTTATGGCTGGTCACTCTGCGGCAGTGCTGCCAAGTCATGTTTGGTCATGTCCGCCTTTTTTTTGGTCATTCTCGACTTTAAACAGCTAATTATGCACAAAAATTTTAAACTGTAATTTTTTTTTAAATATTAATGAAATAAGTAGCAAGAATAAAAAAAATGAAGCTGCAAAAATTATTTGCATACAATGAAAATTGTTCTCCATCATGTATTTCCCAATTACCATTTTAATTTCTAACAATTGGCCACAACGTTCTATTTGGATGTACAACCAAAACAAAAAACAGCTGTTCAGAACACACCAGAACACACTGAGGACGCAAAACCAGAACTCTCTACTTTTTACTCACTGTAGAATGGATATTATTTAAGACATCTCAAGTTAAATTATATCTCAAGAGATTATTCAACATCGTAATAGACATTTGTAAGAAGAATTTTCCCACATCATTTTGCTGACTCGCGCTACAATTTAATCTGTCCATTCATAAAAAGATGCCCATGCATCGTGACCAAAGTGGTTAGCGCATAAATATTTCAAATTATCTAAGGACGCGTATGAAGATAAATTAAATCTAATTCTGAAAGTCATGTAAAACATATAATGTCGTTTCAAAATTCAACAAATTATTCATTACACAAGTCTACAAATTTTGACTTTGAAAAAGCATTCTTTAGGAAAAGCAACTTTTTTTTATTTATTTGCTCATACTGATAACAAAAATAACATTTTTATTTTATAATTAGTTTCCATTTCTTGAATTATGAATTTGATCTTAGCTTTACTTAATCTTATTTTTCTCTTTTTGATCCTTGAGATTTTGAGTGAAAACTTGAGATTTCACAATTTCGTGAGCGAATTATCAAGTCTATGTAATACTTAATGATCTTTGTTTCGAGATTGCTAAGGGGCGTAGTTTATCAATCGTCCCACGCACATTTTGACGAGACCAAAGAACTGCATCAAGCCAATCATTGAAAATAATCCAGCAATTCCAATCACTAAAACATAATATTTTTAACATTTAATAGCAACTAACTAAGCAAATATCAATATTATAAAGTTGAATATGGATACTTTCGTTAAATTCGGAAGATAACAGATATCTTGAAAACTCAAACTAATATTGTAAATGAATCTTACTTATCAATTCGTACTCAACATGGATAGAGAAGCAAAAATTAGTTAAAATTATTTCAGATACCTTTCCTTGTAGACAAATCTTATTATTAATAAATTGAGCATATATTGCTGATAAAATTTGTATAAATAAAATATAAATAAATAAATACAAGTGTATAACAACTTCATAGCAACTATATTCGACTGTAATATAGACTCTTCTTAATACTTGGTCATTGGTAGTCTCATACACATTTATATGTCTTAAATATGTCGGACAAATTTGATGTGTCATCTGGTGTAAAGCAAGGTTGTTTAATGTCTCCGTTGCTTTTTTTCTTATAATTAAATGATTTGCATGAGTGTTTGGGAGTGGGATTAATTATCGACGTAATAAATATCAGGCTTCTATTATATGCGAATGATATAGTATTATTGTCTGACGATATTGATGTGTTACAGAGGATGATAGATCAACTAGAGATACGTATATTGTGATACTTGGAATATGCAAGTTAATCTAGCAAAATCAAGAATGATGATATTTAGATGAAGAGATAGATTGGCCAAAAATGAGATGTGGAGTTATAAGGGGGAGAGAATTGAAATTAAGTCGGAAAACAAATATTTAGGGTTAATATTAACGCCGCAACTTAGTTTCAAAGCACACGTAGAAAATAGAAAAAGTTAGAAAAAATCAGCATCAATGCTACGTGAAAAATGTTTCTGGCGAGAAACCAAATATGTATGTAACACTTACCGCAAAGTGGAAGTTGATTTTGGTGGTCACTAGATCTATGCTGCTCAAATATGGGAGTCTGGTATTTTAGGTAAGTTAAATAAATTTCAACTAGATTTTATTAAAAAAAAAAAATTCTACATCTCCCTAGTAATACCCCGGCTATTTATAAACTATAGATCTGTTCTTGTCATACATTTATAAAACCTTACATGAATGTACTGACTATAGGCTACCGTATAAATTGACTAGGAAAGTTTTGAGGAACAGGTATTCTGGTGTGAGAGAGTGCAGGAGCTTTGTAACAATCTAAATATTAGCATAGAAAGTACTAGTTTAAATAGGAAAACATGGAGTAGTATTTGTGGGCTACTACTTATTTCAGAATGACAAAATTTTAAATAGGGAAAAAATGTGGGACAGAGCCTGTCAAAGTACACTTAAATGATACGGATTTTTAAAGCTAGAAGGGACCTCATTTTGTTGAATGGTCACAGAAATTCAAATTGTATGCTTTGTAACCTTAATGAAATTGAGAGTATCATACATTTCTTAGGTAAATGCCCCATATAAAAAAGAATTCTTTATAGATACTTTAGTAAATATATTTTAGGTCAAGAAGAAATATTTGCCATATTAAATGGTATAGGCATTGGTGGATGGAAAAATTTAGTTTTGTTTATCACTGGACCTTTAAGTTATAGGAAATTAATTTTAAGTAAATTTTGTTAATTTTATGATCTTTTAATATGTAAATAATATAGGTTAGGGTTTTTTTAGTTATATTGAAAATATAGCCTATTTTTCCGACTAACGACCAAGGAGTCAAAGTCGTATGTTCAATTGTAAATTGTTGAAATCAATAAAGAATAATAATAATGTCTTTAATTAAAACAAACTATATTTATACTCTTCACGCAGTGAATTGTAATTTAAGTTTGTCATGAAGTTTGTAACACACAAAAGGAGACATCGGAGACCCAATATAGAATATATATTCTTGATCAGCGTGATGAAACGAGTTGATTCAGGCATGTCCGTCTGTCTGTATGTATGTATGCAAGCTACAGTTTGAGCTGGAGAGTTGAAATTTTGCACGAAGCTTTCTTTTGACGATACGCAATACATTTCAGATTCAAATTCATTTCATTACAGATTCAACTTCTTAATAGAAAATCTTTTTTGTTTTTTGTACTATGGAACTGAAATTTGGACACTGTATGTATCTGCCCATATCCACCACTTAAGTAAATTTCAAGACCCTCGCATTACTAGGAGGGGTACCTCCCATACAAAACATGAACTTAGAACAATAATCAGAAAATAAAAGCTACGTGAAAAGTATTAGAACTTCGACATATCCAAAGTTAATCTTCTTTTTAATGGTTTTGAATACTCGTACATTCATACCCACTGCAAATGTACAATAAGTATTTCAACGAATATAATTGCCTTATACTTAATTTATGAAAAGAAAAGAATATGGAACTTTTACTTTGGTTCACCCAGTGCAAGAGTGGCAACACAACTGCCTTGACCTTGACCTTGTATGTAGACTCAGCAAAATTCAAGACTGGATGACAAACTGGAACATAGTGGTAAATATGGACAAGTCAGTCCATGTTTTATTTGCACTTCAGTATAAAGGCAATGATCGAGCTCGCTTCAACGGAGTTGTTATACCCATAAGAGATAAAGTAAAATATTTAGGCATGTGGCTTTATAAAAGATTGACATTGAAGGAGCACATTGTAAACAAAAGAAAGTAACTAGACTTGAAAACGCGCTGAATCCACTGGTTGATAGGCCAAAGATCCATGCACAGCCTAGAAAATAAATGTAGACTCTACAATGTTACACTCAAGACTGTTTCGACTTATGGTATCCAACTGTGGTGAACCGCAGCCGAATCAAACATTGAAATACTGCAGCGATACCAAAATTTAACTTTAAGGAATATAACTTGCGCGCCCTGGTACATACATATGAGAACATTCACAAAAATCTCCTGATGCGATAAGTAGAAGAGATAAGTAGACAAAGCATAAAGCACAACCAAAGGCTCAACTTGCATACCAATAACTTAGCCATAAGTCTTCTTGGCAACTCTCGAACAACGAGACGGCACAAGAGACTGCACCCGGTCAGATCTCCCTTACTGAAGAACATAGCCAATTTAACGTCATGGCTTAAGATTAGGATTAGATCAGTCATAATATAAACAACTAAACACTAAGGTGATATGTAAAGATTAGTCAGTAAATTTAAAGTAGTTCTTAAATCGAACTGTTGAAAAGTTTTAAAAAAAAAAACTATTATATACATTGCATTTTATTTGCATATCCCACCTTACAGAATATTATTAGTCTCTCCAAAACTTTTACAACAAAAATGGTGACATTTGTATGTAAATGATTAATTTTAATTTTGATATCAGATGATATAAACGTTTCGGTCTATCGAATTACTACTGTCTGTCAATATTTATTGAAATTTTAGTTGCAAAAGAAAAAAACTTTTAAATCATGTACGTACTACATTATTTTGTTTCACTTAAATAGCACATTCTGATAAAGCTTGATTTGGCCAGAATACTTTGACAAGAAAAGTTATTAATTGATTGATTTGGGTATTTTAAATAAATTAAGATAATTACCCAAAAGTATAGGGCGTGTTAAAGAGTTACGTGTTTCGCTAGAAGTCAAAAAGTTGTTTATAATAATATTATTCAAAACAAAGAAAATTATGGACAAAATATGGAAAATGTTACACATAATGTGCTCTCTGGTGCAGAAAAGTAGTCTATATTGTGCGAAGCAGTGAATTCCCATGATCCCGTCGATAAAATTTAATATAATAATGGAGCCAGCAAATCTACCATCTTGCACACTATTTCAAAGACACCTCTATCGTCTGAAATTGAAAAAAGAACCACCACTCACAGAAATGCGGTAAAGCTTTTGTCGACTTATTAAAAGGTGTTTCTTTTAGAGGTTCACAACTTTAAATTAAAAAAACAAAGAAAAGTATTCTTAATATCAATTAAACTGGCCTTATTGGATAGATAATGTTATGACATTAATGTTTAAATATGATTTCGGCCATGTGGCTGCCACGGCTGGCGCGTACAAGGCGCAATCTAGAAGTCCAATTTTCACACAAATTTCGCAGCATTTGCGGCCGTATTTCGCCAATATCTCTTCGAATGTGGATTTTCAGGTGTTCAATTGTCTCTGGTTTATCGGCGTAGGCAAGTGACTTTACATGACCCCAAAGAAAATAATCCAATGAGGTTAAATCACACGATCTTGATGGCCAATTCACGTCTATTCTTCGAGAAATTACTCGATTATTAAACTTCATTATTAAGTTTACAATAATGAAAACACGTTGTTGTCTCATGTAGCGATTCATTTTAAGTAACCGAAAGGTATCGGATGAAATGCCAAACCAAACTAAACAAGAAGCAAATATCAGCTGTTAAATCAGTTGTCAAAAAAAGTAGTTTTGCCAACTGAAAATTGTGAACCTTAAAAATTAAATTAAAAATGATTATTCTTATGTTTTTTTTTTCAAGTTATGGAGAAACGAAGAACATTTTGTAAGGTGCACTATTCAAGTGAAATACAGTATACATATGCAGTATGAATTTAAGCTTACCAAAAATGCCGTTTGCCTGATATATAGAATCTATTGAGTAAATCCGTTGAATGGACTTTAAGGTACCCAGGACCTTATTAACATCATTACAAATTATAAACAAAAACAAAAATAACTATTTTAGTCTTAGAGAATAATGTAAGTAAATACAAATATAAAATTCACTCTATTGAATATATTATATTGTGTAACAGAACTAATTTTGTTATAGTAAAATCATTTTTATCGATTTATTAAAAGATTTAAATGCCTCCAAAGAAATTTCGCAGACCTGCTACAAAACCAGGACAACTCCAAAAACAACTGAAAAAACGAAATAGGAAGACTAACGCTTGTAGCGTTTATAAAACATTGAAGAAAATCCATCGCGATTTGAGTATCTCGTCGATAGTGAAGAACATCACGTATTGTTTTGTCCAAGTCATGTTCGAGCGTATTTCAGCTGAGGGATATCGTCTGGCTAATTAACAAAAATCCAACCATCACCATTCAAGGTATCCAAATTGCTGCTTGCCCAATGAACTTTATGAATAAAGTTACGCTGTCAGTGCATCGCACAAAGTTAATACCCAAATAAATCAGTCACTCTGTGACACCAAAAGATCGAAAAGGAATGGGTATCAATAATAATTAATAGTTAATATTTTATTTAATATTTATAATTTTTTTTTTTAAATGACCAATTTGTGAAATGTCTTGATAAAAAATATATATTTACTTTGGGATTCCAAAGTTATATATACTTATACGCATCTTCATTTTTTTATGCTTTAAAGTTTCAGTTATGTATATAATACCAAATCAGTCATTTGAAATGGTCCGTATAGCCAAAGTCTCAAGGGGCCCCCAATTCAAAACGCAATTCTAAAAATAAGGAAAAAGGAGGATCAATACAGGTTTGTCATTCCAAATCTAGCCCCGTGTAAGGTCATTCGGAAATGGTTCACTATTGAGTATGGTGTATCATCCACAATTATCCTGATTCATAAATTTATCTACATATGTTATTACAACCAACATTTTAAAATAAATCGAATGGGACTAGTCCGTACCTCCACTTATCTTTCACCGGACCTCTATTCTATATACAGTTCATATGAAGAAACCGTCGCGTTATTGTGAGTACAGCTTCGAAGTTTTCACTTTAGTCAACATAGGCCCCATCCTGTAACTTGCCCAAGCTTGAATACTGACAGTTCTCTTTTAAACTTGCAATATAAATATTCGCTTTCTCCCACAATTATTTGGTTTTGACATTTGCGTTTTTAATTCTGTTTAATTTCAGCCACAATGTATGGACATTCCGACAAGTCACTGCTCTGTCCAACAATGATAAAAAAACAATGTTCCGGAATTCATTTCATTTGGTTGACATAAAAAATACCATATATTTTCTAACCTAGTTATAGCAAAAAGAGGCTACACTGGAAAAAAAAAACATTTTGCAATTACAAACATAAAACTATAGTCTACAATAATCTTATTTATGTTCGCTTTATTAAGCCTCAGTGAACATGAACACATGACTTTGACTAGTAAACTTGTAGGTTATGTTATGTAGGTTAAGCTCTTTTTCTTTTTTTAAAAGAATTGATTTCGATGCTTCAAAAATGGAGATTTCGGAGATAAAATCAATAATTGCAGTCGATAATCGGCAAAGATTGATGTAAAACTCAAATCACAAAGCAGTAATGTCATCGACCGTACGTGCCGATTTCCGTGAAGAAAACTCTTAAAGCACTTTGTTAAATCATACTATATCACTCAGCTTATCTACCAGACTTGGCTCGTTTCGATAACCATTTGTTTCGATCGATGGCTCATTTACTTTTCAAGGAAAGCTTCATTGCGCTAAAAATCGGTTTAAGAAAAAAAAAATTCTTCCACCAATGAATACGGTTTTTGCAGTTCATCGAACATCAAACGTGTTCGACTGATAACCTATTAAACTATTTGATCTTGTAATATAAGGATATAAAACACTGATTTGCGTTTAGCAATAAGCATGTTGTAAAATAATTATTTTTATAGCAACAGCAATTAAGGGAGCGTATCAAATATAGTTTTTCAAATCAATGGAAGACCCAGAGATTTAAAACTTTGTATAATCGTTTTCATGTAAAATCGACGGTATTATGGTTTGAGGAGCTATATCCTATTATGGCACCTGCGAATTTCACGATATGTTACCAAATTGTTCTAAAAAAGGCTTTCCAATTAATACCTATACACAATGCCGGTATGATTAAATCGTGGATCGAGTCGAAAAATATCACCCTTTTGATCTTGAAACCATGGTAGCCGCAATATCTTAACATCTTTTGATCACAAATTACCACTATTTCTTGATGTGCTTGATTAAAGGTTTTCACAAATACAACTTAGTATAAGAAAACCACACACACACTTCTGATTAAAACACCCACTACACAAACAATGATCACCATCTCTCTTTCTCTCACACAAATGGAGAATAGGTTCCGGCACCAGCGAATGAATGCGCAGGCAAAAAGGGAATTGATTGTGGGGGTGTTGGCATTAGTCGAACCTGTGGCAGGTTCAGCTAGGCCAACTAAATCTAAATCACCTCAAGCAAAAGCTACATACAGCAAGCGCAATGAGGAAATTGGAGAAACTTGCTGTCATGATGGAGAACCAGCGTCATGTCAATAATGAGATGAGGGATCTACTATAAGGCTTCACAGAGAAGAGGCTAACGAGAAGTTACACCCTGTCCGATTAGCAGTGAGTGTCGCCATGGTCGGTGTGCAGACAGACGTGCCCAGCAAGGGTTACAGTTGAAAAGCCAAAGCCTACGGAGAATCATTAAACAATTCATTGCTATCAAGGATAGCAGCATTGCCATTAAAGCAGTGAGTCTCTGCTTAAGGCGGAATCGTTGAAGGTGGGTTGGGTTTGCTGTCGTCTGAGACAACACATAAGTCTCACAAGGTACTATAAGTGCCTGAAGTATGGTCACATTGCAAGAGTATGCAAAAACAGTGCTGATCGCTCAAAATTATGCCTCAGATGCGGTGCTGAGGGACATATCGCAAACACATATCATGAGAATCCCAGGTGTGTTATTTGCCCGGAAGGTAATAATGCACATGCTTCTGTTAGTTATAAGTGCGAAGCTTATAAGAAGATCATGCGGGATCTAAAAGCTAAGCATGATTAAGTGTTTACCTAAATTGGTGCAGTGCGGCGCAGGACTTACTCTCCCAAACAGCGGTAGATATGGAGGCTGACGTATTACTTGTTAGTGAGTTCTATAAGGCAAAGGAAGACTCAAATATATGGATGCAGGAGGCGAGTGGCAAAGCAGCTATCAGGTTACAATGCACTGCTGTCTTTTTCGGCAATAGATATCACCTTTTTGTAGCACACCGATTGCAAGTGCTACCAAATGAGATATTACAAATCTCTACACACATAGCGATCACCTTTCAATACAATTTTGTATTTCCCCGCAGGCAAGGTTCTAGGGCTTGAAGTAGCGACTGGTAATGCGAGTCAGCAATCCCGTCAACTTTTGCAGGAACTCACAAGGATATGTGATAGCTATGCCTAGAAAGACAAGAACCAATGGCAGGAAACCTAACTTCTAGTGGAGAGATAAAGTTTGCAGAACTTCGCTCGCTATAACACCAGCTACGAAAAAAATTCCAGCGCAGGAGAAGGAGGAGAGGGTCTACTCCTCTTCTAGGAATTCAGGCAAAAGAAGTCCCAACTCAGCAAGGAGATCTATAGCAGCAAGCAGAATGCCTTTACAGACTGCTAGGAGAAGTGGATCAGAATCCTTGGGGCAGCGCATACAAAATTGTAATGCGTAAGACAGAATAGTGGCTACCCTCTTTCCACCAAGAGGATTGCTGAGGATAATTGAACCTCTCGTAGTAGCAGATGAGGATGTACCCCCTATCACTAGTCTTGATCTAGAAGCTGCTATGAGTAGGGTGAAGGTAAAAAAATCGCCACGGCTGGATGGCATCCCTAATGCCATACTTAAAAGGGCCATTGCCGAAAAACCTCATGTCTTCTGCGAGGTTTTCACAAAGTGTATGAGAGAAAGACTCTTCCCCAAACGCTGGAAGAATCAACATTTGGTTTTCATCACGAACAACATACGAAGAATACGATTTGACACCTCACCCGAAAATTGCTTCTGCTTACGCCCCTGATATCGATGTTAATAAGGAACAGGATATATTCAGGGCCACAACAATTCTAACCAAGGCGAGCAACAAAATACATATATTTATTTTTTTGGTAATGATCAATTACTGTTAACTTAAAAGTAATAACAATAAACCAGGGCTGCATTAACCATATCGGAGCCCCCAGGTAATACAATTCTCTGGGCCTCTTTACCCTTTTTTAACTTCCAATATATATTTTTTACTACAATGCTACATTACGTATGGAATGGTGTGCCATCACCATAAACAATAAAACAAATGAAAGGAAAGTATGCGTATTTTTTTATTAAATACAATTTCGTGTGGTTGGTGTTTTTAAAACGAAAAAAGTTTTGTAAAGTATGTTTATATGTTAACTCTTTTACCATTTCGTGATGCAGCGCCTGTGTAAACACGCTATAATACAAAGTACCAATACTTGTGCATTAACAACGTAGACCTTTTTAAGAGCATTGCGTTAAAAAAAGTAGCTCTCGCTTTTGCTTGCCGATACCGACATCAAATAAGTCGGCGTTAAAATCGGCATGAAAAAATAAACTCATTCTCTTATAATTTGTAATATAAAAAAGCAATAATAATGTCATTAAGGATACAAATCTTTAAATTAAATTTTCACTCGATGAAACACTGCCCTATGGATAATCCGTCCCGGCGAACCAATTATTTTTATATTGCGGTGACCAAATACAAGAACAATACTTAAGAAGTGGCCGCACAAGAGAAACAAGAAGACTTTTTGTGTTACCCACCTGGTACGATAAATTGAACAGCTTCAATACGATTTACTCAGGTAACATATATGGGACCAGGAGAATAAGAAAATTTCACGAATCTAAGATTATGGGGAACATTCACATCATCATATTCATAGGTTCTAAAATTATTTATTGTGTAAACATGATAAATGTACGAAGTGTCCGAAAAAATCGCAAAAGAAAAGGTCGATAGAAAAAACTTTACAAATAAGTCAGATATTTCAGGATCATCAGCAGCATGGAAATCATCTAAGAAAATCGAGGAAGGATATAATATATATTTGTTTTTAGCAATAAAAAAGTAGTGAAACTATTTCCGGTTATTTGGAAATTGTAACCTACAATGAGTAAGATAATTTTTTAAAGAGAGAAATGACCTTATTTGACGTTTTTTCGGCATTATAATCAGAGAAAATAGAATTAAATATATAAAAAAAAACGTTTTGTACAAATGCACTGATTTATTGTGTGACCACATGTACATTAAAGGTAAAATGGACTAACTACACGAAATTTTTAAGTAGGGAAACATAAAAAAAATCTGTTTTAAAATGTATGAAATCTCCCGTAAAACTGATCGATGTATTTGACCAAAAAAAAAATTAAAATAACCAGTTGTTTAGCGTGAGAAAGAACTGCACCAGCAACAACAACTTGTTGGATAATTTTTCCTGCAACCCCAACAGACAGTAAGGAATTCTGATTAAAATATTTAACAAAACATTAAATGTACACATGCCCTCAGATAGCCCAAACCAATTTAGCTCAGCCTAGAGTATGCAAATAGCACAGAATAAAGAGTACGTAGGCCTTTGGGAATTTGTTATCATACGAGTACTTAATTGTTTTTTTTACTTCAACCACGGACAATAGGCACAAAATCTAAACATATATACTTACGTAGTAGAACATGGATGTACGGGTGTATATCTTACTCATACGAGTTGGTTTTATTTTAAATAAAATAAGCTAGTTTACTGTTCGCATAATTTTATTGTTTTACTAATTTAAGATAATTTTGTTTTGTGTGGACCTTCATCTTGACTTAACCACCTTCCAATTCTTCACCTTTTTCATCTTCTTTAATTGTGCTTTGTCTATTTAGTTGGAACTTATTGTTGGGGTTACATAATATTTTAAGCATTAAAATGCGCCTATACAATACAATTTACATATTTAGCATAGTTTCATATACAAAAGTTCAAACATGTGTGTAATGTTTGATATCCTACTGTGAAAATGAGGCTCCTTAACAGCGGCGCAGCATGACAAAATTTGGTCGCTTACCAGGAACGTGTTCATTTTGCTTTGAATTGCTCTTGTTTGTTTTACGTATCTTTCATCCATTCAAATATCCATTCATTCATCCATCTATCCATTTAGCCATCCTTCTGTTTATATGCCGGGTGGTCTATTTATTTGTCTCTATGCCACTGTCAGTGTGTGTGTCTGTCGGTCTATTTTTGTAAATTGTGGACTGGGAAGGTTATGTATACCGACATCTTATAGTAATGGCTGCCTATGCTTTTTGACTTGTTCTCCCGTCCTCCATTCTTTGTCTACTGTTCCTATGTCCTCTATTCTCTTTCTGTATTCGTGTGTTGCGTGTAAATTGGCGAAAATTTCCTTTCAATAGATCTGTGTTATTATTGTACTAAGTTTGTTTCTAAGGAATTGTTGGTGGTATTGTTGTTGTTGTTGTTGTTTAGAAGACCACATTGCAAAAGGGGATAATACCTAAACGGCTTTTGGTCATTTGTTCTAATAACATCATCATAATAATAATAATGGCGTTTGCTAAAGATAATGATGATGGTAACGATGTTGCAACGCATTTCAACTCATGCGTATTAATGTCGCTTTATACTAATAATATATATATATATAGCTGCGGTGAGGATAATAGGAAAAATAAGTATAAAAGACAAAACGAAAATTGCAAAAAGGAACTGAAGACAGTATTGGGGTTCATCGTGAGGTTATACTGTAACCAATGCATTTAAATATAAATATAAATATAAATAAAATAATATATATATTTATGTATTAAATAATCATGGTTATGTAAAAAATTTTAAGAACTATTTGATTTGACTAACCAATGATTGAATTTTAACATGTAACATGGATTAGTAATCCAGATAAATGTCACAAAGTTGATCAAAATGTAGACTTTAATTGTTTCTATTATATTGTACATGCAATCTGGTCTTGAATCACTTGAAGCTAAACATGCAATTGAAGACCATGCAGATTTATGGCACGGATCTATAATGGAAAGTAAAGTAGTCTAAGTAGAAAGTACTAATTACAATACTAAATACCTGGGGCTTACACTGGATAGTTGGTTGAACTGGAAGGCACACATCAAACATAAGCGCCACCCGCTGGTTTTTAAAACGAGAAAAATTTCCAGGCTTCTTAAGCCCAATTCAAAAATGTTTCTGCGCAACAAACTCCTACTACACAAGACAGTTCTGAAGCCTGTATTGACAAATGGAATACAACTGTGGGGCTCTGCTTCGCACTGTAACATTAAGATTCTCCAGAGATTCCAATCAATGCTTCTCCCCAGACAAGTGAATGCACCATGGTTTTTTAGAAATACAACCATACACAGAGATTTAAGGTTGACCAGAAAATATGTATTCCGTCTTGAAGCACACCCTAACGATCTCACCACAGGTCTGCTGATCACTGTTGACAAAACCCGCTGACTCAAAGGGATCTACCTTTCCTGAAGGATAAGTAATCTTCCACCATTCACTGTAATGTTCAATTGTTGTACTTGTTTCACTTACTTATAGTTAGGTTATGTTCTAACTGATTGTAAACATATACTACATGTTAAAAAAAAAATTAAGTAATATAAATGAATCAAACAACAAGTTAGCATCTTAAGAGCATATATTAAAGCGTTAAAGCGTAATCCATTATAGTACTAGAATAATAATCTTTTCTTCATGTTAAAGCCCAAAATTTCTTAGGTTACTTCACTGTCTCATTATATCTGATTTATAAGTTAACATATACCGTATACCATTCTTTTATCTACACTTTTCAAACTAAACATCTCCAGAATATCTTAACATAATTACACGTATAACGAAATTTCATTCAATCCCATTTTGAACCATAAACTATTTCATACCGGACCAACCAGAAGATATGTGTGGCAATATGTTAAAGTAGCTTATGTCGAAAATTTATGTTTTAAGAAAATATTTTTATAAAAGTAGAGTTCACAACCTTTCCAACAAGTATACATTTTATTTAGTTTATTCATTCCAAAAATTATTTAAAACAGTTTCAAAATTGTATTTGTGAAAAATTCATAGGTGTACGAATTAATAGTGGTCAGAGTAATATGTTTATAACTATGTTTCTAAGCCATATTTTTCGATTTTTTTTTTAATCAAAATACGTGTTTTGAAGCAGTTATTAATAATAATAAGATTCAAACTCAATTTACTCAATTTTCGACATAAGCAACTTTAACATATTGTCACAGATATAATAAGATGCTATCTATAAAACAAAATGGCTCGCTCCGTCTGTCTAAACGCGATAAATTCAAAAACTATCGAACGGATTTTCATACGGGTTTCACCAATGGACATGAGTCACATGACGAAAGTTTAGGAAAAAAGAAAATTCGAAAAACTTCAAAGTAACAACCGAAGAATCTAAAAATAAATGTAAGAAAATGAGATGAGCCAGTAAAATACATATAATGCTTAAAAACATATTTTAAAGTCAATCAAGTCGTCTTTGTCAAACATCTCATCAGGTCAATCAATCAGTATCTACTAATCTTTTTGGGAAGAAGAGGCATGATAACATCTGCCCGCGTACGTAGTAATAATAAAATTCAGTGTTAAGCTATGACTACTATTTATGTATATTGTGCTAAACAAAATAGTCACATAGTTGAAAAATGTACTATTTAGTGTGCTACGTCAGCTAAAATAGTGCTTAGATCCTTCTTCTTCTATGACGAGGATGTTACCATAATAACTGTAAATAGAGTGCATTACACGGCAACCAACACGGATTTTGTAATGCTACATCTGATTTTAAAGAGACAGAGTTCACCGTATAAAACTAGAAGAAATATTGCTTTTCAGAACAGAATGTTTCCAAAAAGATTTATTGAGAAAAGTGATGATTTCGAGATATGATGCTACTTGGATTAAATCAAACACAACATATGGAAAGAAACTCTGGTATTTTTAAAAATTATAAAATTTACGGTTTGCAGTATCTCTCTCTTATACGACGGCGTGCCCTGTATAAAAAATAAATTAAATAAAATTAATATTAAATAATTTTTTAACCTCTTTTGGTTATTTTTCTACTAAAATTGTAAATAAATTTTATTATATGAGTAAGTACATAAACACAAAAATAAAACAAAACAAAAAATTATCATTTCCACTTGATATAACGGTAAACAATGGTCGTTGTCAATATGTTGCTATTGTTCTTTCTTTATTTTTTGGAATCATGTTTATAACGCGTGCGAATATACACATATAACGTCCCCACATGTGCGAGAGCGTATGAGTATATAGTACCGTATAATGAAAGTAAGTGTACATGTATGTACGTATATATAGATATTTAAATAGATCCTTCGTCATGTGCCGAGTGTTTAAATGCGCAATTTTTTTAAAGAATTAAAATATATTACATATACATAATGTTGGCTTTAAAAAATATTATATTATATGTACATACGGTGGTGTCTATGAGTGTACACCATGTACATGTATATATTTTTCTGATGATGAGTATTTTGCGGCATTATTCTTTTCTCTGTTTATTTATTACCTTTCACTTATTATTATTTTATTTTGTTTTGTTTTTTCGGTTTTTGTTGTTAGAGAAAAAGGACTGTTGCTGCTGTTGCTGTTACCAGTGCTGTTGATGCCATCAACGTCATCATCGTTGACTTCGATATTTACACATGACTGGAATATAAACGAAGTGATATATGTGTAAGAGTATGGTTGTATCCCTCCTGTGTACGAGTATGTCAAGAAAAAGTAAGAGTAAAATAAAAAACCAGCAATATGTTGAGGACGAGGATGTAGACTTTACTTCGAATTCACTTGTCGATCCTTAACAAATATTGTTATCAAAACAAGTCAAAAGAGCAAACGTGTTATTGTTTGCATTTGTTGTTTTTGTTTAGTAACTTTTTTGAAATTACAATAAGGATGGATGACTGAGTGACTGGGGTACTCATTGTTGGTAACGTCATAGTCAACATCATTATCAACGATAATGTCATGATGTAGCATATACTACGAGGAGCTAAACAGGAGAAACTGTAAATTGTAAACTGTTTTTCTTTCAGTCCGTTTTTTTCTATGTTTATGCAGATACTATATCGTATATTGTTCCCTTTAACTCATGACATAACTCTTGTTAATTTTATTGTAGACCTTCAATGTGTACAGGCCACCAAACCAACAGTTTTGCTACAATTTAATCGACTTGCTTACTCTCATTACATTACCATTCTTTTGACTAAATCTTTCTTTCTTGGGATACAAAAAGAAACATACAATAAATATACTTGGTAAAGACAAGCTGTCAATGAAGAAAATGACTGCATAACAAAAGAATGTGATGTGATGAGATGAGATGGGATATGATGTGATCAGAGCTAATCAGTTAACAAGTTTAAATGGCTGAACAAAGGCAAAGTCTAACAAGAAGAAGAGACTTCCTACCAGATATATGTATTTATATACTTATGAAACATCTACTATTGTACATGTATCTATGTAGTACATCTATCTACATATCTATCCATTTATCTATAAGTAGTGTATACCAAGTTATTGTGTATTTTGCACTTTGCTAATGTTAAACTTCTGTGCCACCAATGTCGTCGTCATCGTCTTTGTCGTCGTCGATTTAAGCGTTTGATGTTGATGTGGAATTTACGACTTGACATTGTGCTTCATCTTTAGTATTATATCCTTGTGTCAACTAAACTTCTTATGTAATTGTTATTATTTTCTTTACTACAGTTATACATGGCTGAGTTTTCTATTGAACAAGCAAATATGCAGATACATAAATACGACGAGTATACCAGATAATGTCATATATTTAGACGGATACATACGTTTATGTACATAATTCTATATCTATATATTCTATACTTCTTCGTCATCATCATCTTCTCTTTCCTTAAGTATCCAACAAGTTTTATATTGTAAAATTATTTAAATTGTTGCCTAATTGAACTTATAGGTGATGGTGATACTACATACAGTAAATATCGTATGTAAGTATAGTACATATTGGAATGACAGATTTTGTAAACAAGGACAAATAAATCTATGTAAATCTAACAATATTGAAAAATGAAATTGACCAATTTATCCAAAATCAAAACACCCACATATGTAAGTACTTACAAATACAATTTTGACCTAATTTCGATTGCTGCCTGCCTGCTAAAACCAATGACAATTTGCAGGATATGCACATTTGAGCTAATTTTACTTCAAAACATTCATTCATTAAATTGTCAGTGTAATAAGTAGTCCAACCGTTGTTCTTCGAATGAATATTTCATTAAGTCTAGCACCAATCTCTAACTGTGATCTATGGAAGGAAAACAGCCCATCACAGTAATAGTATATCAAATGACTTTGACTTTAAACTTGGATGCGTTTTTTAAATATGACATTTAACTTCAATAAAAAAATTCCATCACGTCAATTTTCTGAAAAAAATACTTTTCTCATTTTACTTAGTGAAGAGTGTTTTTTTAGAGTTACACAACTTTAAATTAAAATAAAATTAAGAAAATTATTTTTAAAATTTAATTTATTTTCATTGGCTTTATTGGATAGATAATTTTATCACATTAAAGTTTAAATATGATTTCGGCCATAAGTATAATGCTACATTTTCTGCATTCTGATATTGACTTCTTTCCTGAGAATTTTGGTGGCGTAAGTGAAGAAAAAGGTGAGCGCTTCCACCAAGATATTCAGGTTATGGAAAATAGATACCAAAGAAGGTGGGACGCAAAAGTAATAGCAGAGTACTGCTGGATGATGAAGAGAGATGAACTGCATAGAAAGCATAATAGAGATAGATTGAACAGGAGTTCTAAAGGAAGTAGGAAAAGATTCCATTATTCTTTATACTCTTCACGGGAGTGAATAGTATTATAAGTTCGTCATGAAGTTTGTAACACATAGAAGGAGACATCGCAGACCACATAAAGTATATAGACGAGGGGGGACCCAAAAAAAAAATGGAATTTCGCCATAACTTCTTTATTTCTTAATATTTTAACACCAAATTTTGATCACCTTCAAAGTATTCTCCATTGACCACAACGCACTTCTCCAAACGATATTTCCATTGTTCAAAACAGGTTTTAAATTCACTCATCGGGATGTCCTTTAAGCCTTCCAGCGATTTTTGTTTCACCTCCTCCACAGTGGCAAAACGCTTTCCTTTCATATTCCTTTTGAGTCTGGGGAACAAAAAGAAGTCACAGGAGGCTAGATCCGGTGAGTATGGGGGGTGGACAATCGGTGTCATGGCGTTTTTGGTCAAAAATTGAACTCCATGACATTCCCGACATCTCACAGAGTTGATCAATGGTTCGGCGACGGTCTTCACGAACGAGGGCATTGATTTTGTCGACGTTTTCATCAGTTCTTGACGTTGAGGGGCGTCCTGAACGAAGTTGGTTTTCAATAGACATTTATCCATTTTTAAAACGTGAAAACCAATCGTAAACTCTGGTTTTACTTAGGGCAGCATCCCCATGTTTCAAAAGTAGATTTTTCTGTTTTCATGTGCAATGCAATAAAAACTTTCCGAGCAGTTTATAATGATACAGCTAAACATAATCATTCATATTCATTTCATTCATATTTCTTTATATTTTTATTTATTTATTCATCTAAATTACAGTTAATAAATAACTACTAACTAAGAAAAATAAGTATAATAGATCTAAGTAGTATAAGAAGTTATTTTTACTCTACTTCCTTAAAATAGTCATAATAAGTATTATAGATAATGGGGGAATTTTTATTTGCCTAAGGAATGTGTGGTCAGAGACGAATGTTGAGTAAATCAGGCTGGAATACGTCAACCAAATTGAGTCGTTGATCTTCAAGGCTGAAAAAAGAAAACATCAGAATATTCAGCGTAAAATGTATCAAGTCGCTACACTTGCATTGAAAGATTCTATTCTGAAGGTTCTCGTTCTGAAGACGTTGCAAAAATTGTTATTAAACGCATTGGGTATGAATATGATTTAGTTGCTGCTGTGGCAAAGTATCATATTAATTGTTATCTTTCCTTTTTGAGACCCAACCCAAAGTGTAAATTCGGTCGTCCTGAACATGAATCCCATACTTTGGCGATGAACGAAATATTGCATACATTGAAATTAATTCATGTCAGTTTTTCTTGGAAGAATTAAAAAATATTTGCAAAATCAAGCTATAGAAAATAGAACAATTACGACAAAATTAAAGTTTAAATATGGTAATAAAATTATTATAACTGAGAAACGAGGAAGTTTAACAAATATTTGTTATTAAGCCAATCTGAATTATATTCCCAACAAAACTTGGCATTATAATAGAAAACGAAATATAAATGAAGAAAGATTTTGGGTATTGAAAGCTGTGGCTGGAATCATACAAGAGGATATTCAATTCATTGTATTTGGCAATAATAATAACCCTCCGCCTAGTCGGAGTTTGAAAATATTAACAGTGATATTCCTGAGTCATTAACTTATCTTTTGGAGCAAACAATTTTGAAAAATAAACGATGTATTAATATACATCACTTAAAATTAATATGTACATTGTCTCTCAATTTTTTCCATCGACGATTTGCATCAAAACGCTTAATATAGATTTTTTCATCTTTTGGGTTGTGTGCATCATACAGTGATACTATGATGTTTGAGGGAGCAGCAGTTTTCCGTTGTCTCATATTTTTTTTTGTAATTGTAAGAAGGGTTGCAGTAAAAATTGTGGCTTTAAAAAAGTAGGATTATTTTGTACACACAGTATGTACTTATTGTCAAGGCCAGTCTTGCTGTTATGTTGAATCAAATGCAACAGATGAGGACTCTTATGGTGGTAAGAGGCAACTGATGCACCTTTCTTCTTAGAAGATTCTGTTGAAATCCAGCAAAAAGAGGAAGAATTAAGCGAAGAAGATGACATTATTGTTGCATTTGAAGATTATCAGTCAGAGTAAAATTTACCCGAAATTGAAAATAATCCGATCCACTTTAGTCAATACCCATAGAACTATTTTTTTAAGAAATAGCTTATTGTCTAATAAAACTTAATCACAATAGATCGTGGACTATGCCTACTGGGGAAATCACGTCCAAAAAAAATGCGCCAAATACTACATCTTGCAATTGTGTGGAAATGTGAGCATATTATATAAAATACGAAATCTTCAACTTTTAGAAAAAAATTGATTCGTGAAAAAAATGATAACAATTTTTGTAGAAATTGCATGACCCTTTTAGCGCCCTGGGTTGGGACTTTTGAAATTTCATTAATAACAGTCTTCTTAAAATTCCGCTCTGTCCGAGTTTTTCCACATTTGTTCGTCTATTTTGACTGGACTATAACAAGCTTGCCAACTTAGGGGTATTTTCAAAAGTAAGATTCAGAAAAAAATTGCAAATAATCACAATTACTGAGAAAAACCCCTTAAAAGTAGACATGCAATACAAATTAATTGAATACTATACGACTACAGACCTAGCGTCATCAACCATTTATACTAATCATCATGCACTATAAAGATACATTTAAAATAAAGTGTGTGAAATTAAGTTAAACAGTTAATAGAATGATATGTGTTAAGGATAGTTAATAGATTAGATTTTAACTGATTGGAAGAAATATAATTAGATACAAGGTCATAGTACAGATTGTATAATTGACATAAAACACGATAAGGATCATGCTGCAAATAAGTAGTCTTACATGTACCAACAAGTATAGGAGAATAATTCCTTGTAACCTTTCCTTTCCTTGCAGGCTTTCTAATATATCCAAGTCGAATTCTAAAATTGATGCCAATAACTTTGGATTTGAAAAGGCCTTTCTGGTAGTGTTGCCATCATTCGTGTTTCCATATCCATTTTGCTTTGGCATATATACGTGTAACCCCATTTCCTGCCACAATCTTTTTTGAATACTCTGTTTTTTTCATCATTTCTAATTTTTCCTATTTATCCCTCATTTGTCATTTTTTCAATCCCATTTTATAGAAAATTTTAAGTAATAATTCGAAAATCTCATCCAAGCGTGGAGTGAACTCATCCCATATAGAAGACTCCCAGGCATTGGTTTGAATACAGATAATCAAATGTCGCTAGTTTGCAAAAATTGTTTAGGGCCAGCTCCACAGTTTGGTCTCAATTGACAAGAATTCGTCACTGTTAAATCCTTTAATACTTTGCCATCTAATAGAGTGATACAAAGGTCATATGAAACGGTGATCTTCCTTGTATTTAAAAGTTCATAAACAAAAAGCCTTAAATTTGTATTTGTGTGTCTAAATTTTCTTTTTCCTTAAGATTGTGTTCTTTGCTCTCCTTCGTAAATTCCATTTTTAGGGGCCTACAAAATCTCACAAACTGTGGGGTCCGATTTATCCAAAGAACTGCGCCCAAGTGATATATAGCTTAAGTGGTATTACGGTTGTGACAAACAAAGACTGATTTAAAGAAACTGGTTGCTTTTCTTCAAATCTCTGTTTGTCTATGCTTTGTCCGGTTGAACCGTCAAATCCATAGCTCAAAATTAATATAACATTTGTAATATGTTGTAAGTTACAAAGCAGATCTTCTTGCAAGAGTAAGATTCGGCTAGCAGATTTAACAGGTCTTTCAAGATAACTTCAGCTATAGTTTCAATAACAGTTACTACCTGCGGCCTCTTGCTAATTGAGATTCTGCCGAGATTGAGCAGCTAGCCGGTTCGTTTCCTGTTCATGTGAGACCAGTTTTGCCTAGCTATGCTGCAAGTGTCTTCTTCTACCCAGAGAGCATTAGCTTTAACTTGGTAGAATTTAATAACAATGTGTTTCACTGTAGCTAGCGGAATTCCAGCAGGAGACGTTACATTCACACGGGACGCCCCTTCTTTTCCTAGTTCGTCAGCTTCACAGTTGCCCACAATGTATCTATGTCCGGGCACACAACATAGTTGTATGGGTGCACGACAGGCTAGAGTGTATAGGGAGGAACGGCAGTCCGCGACCAGCTTGGATGTAGTACATGTATACACCCGAGAGGGACTTTAAAGCCGCTTGACTATCTGTATATATATTAATATGGGACCTTGGAGCATCGTTATCCAGAAGCCACCGGGAGGCCAACAGTATGGCCATTACTTCTGCTTGAAATACTGGCAGAACATTTGGCATATTGTTCAGCCAGAAGACTAGTTGGCATCCAGCTGAGGATTGTAAGCAGCGCTTTGGTGGTCCGAAGGGCCCCTGTTATCATAATGGCTGCCGTTCTCCTGACTTTGTCAAGAGGTTTTTGGTTGACTGCCTTGAGACAGGTAGTCGGGAATTTTGTACTTCCTTGTGAAAAGTATGGTCTCAGTTTTCGAAGGGTTAACTGAGAGACCAAAGTCCCGACACCATTCTGAAACAATGCTAAGAGCATTCTGATAGGGTGGAAAGAAACTTGCCAGATACCGCAATAGCAATGTCGTCGACATAAGCATCGGCATCCGGTTCGATCCAATTTAGAGTTAACTGCCAAGTTCCAGATGAGAGGAGAGAGTATGCCACCTTGCGGCGTACCTCTGTGTACGGCTCTCGTAACGTTGACATTGCCAAGAGAAGCAATAATGGAACGAGATTTTAACAATCGTTCAATAAGTGTAATGATATTTGAACCCTGGTTTAGGCTGGACAAAGTTGTGACTACCGCGTTAGGACATACGTTGTTAAATGCACCTTCGATATCGAGGAACATGGACAAAGTAAATTCCTTATGGGATAGTGATTTTTCCACTACCTCAATAAGAGAGTGTAGCGCAGTTTCCAAAGACTTGCCCTTAGTGTAGGCGTGTTGTGAAATTGATAGAAAGTTTTGATCAATGTTGGTCCTAATATGGACATCGATAATTCTTTCAAAGGTTTTGTGAAGGAAGTAGGAAAGACTAATGGGCCTATAATCCTTGGGCTTGATGTGTGCTACTTTCCCTGCTTTGGGATGGCCCACTGAAGGTGAGCATAGGTCACCACAAGGTTAGACCGGCATCGGTTCGTAGGGGGGGGGGGGGGGCATCAATGGACACATTTGTGAGAGACACACTGCCTGGAAAGTGTGTGTCTAGCAGGACGTTCAAGGTCTCCATCCCGGTATCAGTCCAGCTACCATCAGGTCTTTGGACGCTATCCAGGGATCATGGAGAAAATTTGAGGATCCTGCGGTGTATACTTGTCTTGGAGACACTTTCTATATTGCCACAGAAAGTTCTCCAGGTAGCTCTTTTGGATTTTGGAAGTCAGTCATTTGAGGCCTTAGCTCTGTTAAAGAGCTTGCGGCATGGTTTGCGGAATTCTGCTAAATCGGCATTCCTGGGTTTTTTCTTACCTCTGGGTGTATGAGCCACGCAGGAAGTTACCGCTGCTAGTTTGAAAGCATTTGAGAGTTGTGCGATAGCCCAATCAATGTCTGCGGTATCTGTTATAGAAGGTGCCGGACTAAGGCTGTTGGCAATGCTAGACTGAAATTTGGTCCAGTCGATAAGTTTTCTACGTTACTTACAGCAACGTTGTCTTTATCCAGATACCTGTGTTGTACAGGAGCATTAATTGACTTTTTCACAATAACGCAAGCTCTGGGCCTTCGTGGTAGATCAGGCGATAGTCCTGGTGGTTGAGTCCACATACTCTGTCATTAATGACCCATGGTTCCTGGACTAAGAAGAGCTCCTCGTTTCCTTGGGAGAGACGCAGGAGCAGTGCTGCCGAGGCAGTGGTGGAGTGGTGAAGGTTACTTTGAGTTACCTTCACCATGTTTGGGGATAGGAATTATGGTGTTGTCGAGGTCTTCCTCTTCGGACAGAGGAGACTCCGACGCACTTAAGTTCATTTGGCCAAAGAAGCCTTTGACGAGCTCAGAGGTGGATATAACACTAACTGAGTCGTCAGATTCCGTATTGCCCGACTTGTTCGGAGGTGCCAAGTCGACCGCAGCATTAGCTTGAGGCTCGACCATTTGGACCTTTGGTTTGATACGCAGCTCGTTGCTTTTATACACTTTAAGGGTGATCGTCCCGAAACCGTAGTTGATCTCCCCTTTGGATGTGGTAATTGGTGCGAGCGACTCCTCATGTATTCACGATGAGCGCTTCGCGGAACCGACCCTTAGGTTCACCAACCTTGGTAACCTTCCAATCATGAGTAGGCAGGTCGCTGTTACTCATCCTCAATAACTCGAGGATATCCTCTGGCGAGGAAGGCTCAGCAGGAATCCAAGTTCTGGAGCGTGGGCGGTTGGGGATTTGGTCCTTGGTGAACACTGAGAGTTTGGCTCCTGGCCATAGCTCTCCTATCTTACCAATGGCTTGACATGCCCCTGGTACCAACCGGCATCCCGACATTTGGGTGAGGGACCTGGATTGGAGACCATGAACTCTCTGTACACTTTGAGGAGCGCAGCTTCAACCAATCCCCAGTTTGCTGGGGAGATAGTACCATCTTACTCCCGTCAATCACTGGCCAGATGAGACTGTCCTTGACCACCTCGTTAAAACGTCTGGTGGGACGAGGTGCCGTAATTCTGGGTTTCGTGGCATCCGGTGGTACCGATTGTGTGGGCTGTTCAGTCGACCTTTGTCGTTTCTAAGTAGCAAGTGAGGGGGTTGGGCGAGCCTGCACATTTTTTTGTGCCCACTCGAGAGCTGCCCTATTCTGCTCGGAGAGCTTAGTAGAGTCGACAGCTTGCAGTCTGCTTAGGATTTTGTGTGCAGATCTTCTGGTCCTATAAGCCCGAGTGGACGCGCTAATGTGCGGACGGACAACAGAGGCAGCCGGAAGGCTTGAGCCCAAGTCTTTAGATTTGCTTTGGGTAATGTCTTTAGAGCGGGTGGTGAGGGGGGTAGCCTTCTAGCCACTAATTGTATTGCGCCGACCTTAGAGGTGTGTGAGGTGACCGAAGTCGAGCATGGCTTCCTGCCAATGCTCGTACGCACCTGAGGTTTGGAGGTGGATCCACCAAACAATTTAGGCGTAGTGCCACTGGTCGACTTTTGCCGTACCAGACGAGCAGGTTCCCCTTTCGGGTGGGCCTTCTCATTTTTTAGAGGTGATTGAGATGTATTCATTCTCTACTCTGAGACCCGCCACGGTTTTAACGGAACGGAGACAGGTTGTGGCTTTATACCAGAGCCGTTCGCACAAGGTTTTACCCCGGTGTTAATAGGTCTGGAGGCCTCAGCCTACCAGCATAGGGGCAATCAAAGTCAGAAACAGTGAGCTAGGCATAGTCCGTGGACAGAAAAGGGATAAAGGGGGTGGCGGACAACTCTTGGTTACCACTCCTCAGGCTACCTTTCTGACATGGGAAGCCCTATCGGAGAACGAGATTTCTCCGTCAGCGTAGTTAGTTGAGTCATTGCAGTCCAAGCCTCCACACCGCGTCAAGGTGGTTGTCCTTCGTGGAGATCAATTACAAGTTAGCCTCCTGAACTTTGTGGTAGCTTGGATATAAGTCACAATTCTGTTTTGCTTAAATCTCGAATAGCATTATATTGTTTTTTACTTAATGCGTATTCCAGCAAAAATTCCAAAGCTTCGTTTGGTGTGAGAGGTATGGCTTCCGTCAAAAATATTTTTTTTGTAACATCACTTGATCCGCTCGGATTGAGCATGAAATTCTGTAACACAAACGCCGTATGCTTTCATTTTATTTCTTTGCAGAGACCGCAGCTGCATGCATAAGAAGGTTTGTGTCATTTTTTTTATTTGATTATCTGAAAGCTTAGCTGCTAATTTTCTATTCAGACGTGGGCCTGCTGCTTCGTATGTAAGATGTGGACGTCCCATCTGATTAGGTCTGGAAGTACCAACTTCTTTGCTTTCTAAGATAATCGTCATTTTCAACGAAAACCATTTTGAGTGTATCAACTTAAAATTCGAGATCATTCTTCTGCATTTGGGTAAATTTTGTTCAACGAAGCGAGTAAAATTTCTAATATTTTTTATTATAGACTTGTGTGTCTCGACGTTTATATTTTTAATGTTTATTTGTTCGATAGCCTATTCAAAATCGCTTTTTCTTTGCGATTTTTCGCAAGCCATATATCGAACATGGTCGCATGGCTCAACTCAATCTTTCCTGAAATATTAGAAATTGACGGAAAATATGTATATAGTCGTAATATATCCTTCATCTGCATTTTTCAACGCCGGTCCTTGAGCGGTCGCTCTAGACGCCAGATGGCTAGGGGCGGCAAAATGTCAAATTCGCGTTATGTGCGCGCTGTTGCCGATATTGCCAGAGTGCGTTAAAAGCGCCAAAGTAGAATTTACGTGAAATGAAAGTGTCGATCAAAGGGCGCCGAAAGACAATCTAACTCAACCCTGATAAAGCTAGGGCCGGTGTTGGAGCTATTGGTTCGTTGGTTTTCGAAGGGCATCATGCTGGAAAGATTATACGAGCTCAGGGGAGAGATTGGTGTTTTTTAGACGAGAAAAAAATAAATGACTTACTGGAGCAATTTTCTGATTTAAGCATTTGGCTTATATTGTGGATATAATGATGATTAAAAACAAGTCAAGGAATCGATTAAAAGTAAGTGATGGTATGAGTGTAGCTGTGAGCAAAATATTAACCCAAGAATTCAAGAAGTATAGAAGTTGCAAGTTCAAGAATCTGAATGATGCAAACTGAATTGTCTGCCAAAAATTTTATGTTTTCATTTATAACACTGTTAATTAATGTTACTTTTGAATTTTACGATTACTTATGTTAATTAAACTTTTTAATTAAAGAATATTTTTAGATTGATGCAGTTTTTTTTTTATTCTTGTTGTCCCTGCTAATAATAATGAAATAAAAAGGTTGGGAACCACTGCTCTAGATTCTTAAAATTAACTTTGAAAATTGAAAATTGGTTAAAAAGGAGCAACAACTTTTCACCACAACTTTTTTCCTATGGAGCTTCGGCATGTGACGCCCTTATTCTATAGTGTCTGTCCAGGCTTGAGGAGAGCTAAGGCTATATTTTTTAAAAGTAATGAACCATCAGAATTTTTAAAAGAATTATCTTTGTATAATATTGACTTAGTTTATAATTTCCTTCTTCAATGTAATTTAAACTAACTATTTTATTCAGCATAAATACACCTCATCATAAGATCGTAGGCCTTATTGGCTAGTACATAGTCTTTTAGTATTATACTTATATCTAAATCTTAGATATCTGTGCCAACAAGTCAAAGTAGCTTATGTCGAAAATTGAGTAAATTGAGTTGAAACTTTATTTTTATTCACAGCTTCAAAACACATGTTTTGACTAGAAAATTTTCTAAAAATATGGCATAGAATCATACCCTGACCACTATTAATTCGTATATGTATTTACGATTTTGTCACAAATCAAATTTTCAAATTGTTGTAAACAATTATTGGAATAAATAAACAAAATAAAATTTATATTTCTTAGAAAGGTTGTGAAATCTTCTTTTATAAAAACATATTACAAAATTTATTTAGCATGTATAATATTTTTTTGTGTTACAATTTAGAAATATGAAATAAAACTAAAGAGAAATCACTTTACACAAAATACGCAATATCTCAAAACATAGATTTTCGACATAAGCTATTTTGACTTGTTGACACAGATATAAAATAAATTAAGCTGTTATTTATATCTTAAAGTGGTCAGACGTTCAGACAAAAGAAAAATGCCAATTACGTTCTCCCACCCTACGACGCTAACAATATCACAGTACTCGTATGTATTAATTTACATATGCATATATTTTTATTGAACATTATTATAAAGCATCTAATAATATCCCAGTATTTGACAAAAAATGTACTTTGTACATGGACTGAATTTAGGTTTTGGGAATTTATCATTTATACCAGATTATATATAGTATATGGTGAAGATTGTTACTTCCTTCTTAGGGGGAGATCATGCCTTTTTAGTCTACGCCTTGTTGAGCGGCGGGTGAGGGTGAACGCCAGTGGGCTGAGATGTGTCTGAAGCTTTTGTGAAATAATGACTCCGTAATTCATTGTTCACCTCCATTACCGTCGGCATCTTGATGTCACTCCGCAGCGTGGTATTTCTGACGAACCAATGGGGCGCTCGTTATTCTTCGGAGAGCCTTGTTCGGGAACGCCTGCAATTTGGACATGTTGTAGACGTCATTGGTGCCTCATATTTGGATGGCGTAACGCCAATCTGGTTCCACCACTTGCCTATTGTTGTGTAATGATAGATGGTTTGAAGGGTGGAGGAGCCAAACACACCAAATTTCAACAACAATTCTTAAGGAAGTTTAATCAAAAATACTTAGTAGAACATATACAAGCAAATAATTGTAGAATAGTTTCCAAATAAAGGAATCTAAAATTTTAAAGGTGTTAAAACCCTTTAAATTATATGAAATATTCAAATAGATAATCTAAATTCAATTATATGTAGTATTATGTATTTAGCATATTAAGTTCCTTTACAAAATGAATATAAAGCTAATAGCCATATTTATTCTATATTAACATATTTTTATCATTCGTGTCATTTAGTTTTTGGGTATTTCACATTCATTATGAACATATTCATTATTAAACAAATGATTTAACCAAAAATTTGAGCTACATACTCACATACACAAAATGAATTAACATATAAGCATTAAGTTATTATCCAAGCGATTTAATATAATTCTTAATAAATTTAACTCTTCTGCAACCCTCAGGCTCCACCTACTTATTAAGCCAATGCTATATTCTCGTGTAAAAGAACAACCACAAAATACCATTTACTACTTTCTATCCCACGCCACTTTCCCCCCAGAGCCCCCCATTATAAACCGAACAAGACTGGGTATCGACCACAAGTCACTTCGGTACTGAACTACTGGAGATTAGTAACATGCAAAAGAAATTAATTGACTACTATACGGTTACAGACCTAATGTCATCAGCCATTTATACTAATCATAAAGCACTATAAAGATAAATTTAAATAAAGTGTGTGAAATTAAGTTAAATAGTTAATAGCATACTATGTGCTAAGGAGAGTTAAGAGATTAGATTTTAACTGATCGGAAGAAATAGAATTAGAAACAAGGTCATAGTATAGATTGTATGATTGACATAAAACACGAAAAGGATCATGCTGCAAATAAGTAGTCTTACATGTACCAACAAGTATAGGAGAATAATTCCTTGTAACTCGAGAAGGAATATTAAAATTAATACTACCAAGCAAAGAAGGGGAGAAGATGCTGCCTATAATTAGATTGTGCAAGAATGTCACACCAAGAGTCGTTCTACGACTGGATAATTTCGGTAGGCGGATTAGTTTAAGACGGCTTTGGTAAGATGGAAGATTTATTTAAGCATTCCAGTGTAAGTTACGCAGTGCAAAAAAAAAAAATGTTTTTGAACGGACTCAATACTATCACTATCCTTTTTAAACTGGGGACCCCCATAAACACGATGCGTATTCAAGTATTGGCCTAACTAATGAAGTGAATAATAATTTGGTGGTGTACGGATCATTAAACTCTTTAAACCAACGTTTAATGTATCCTAAAACACCTCTAGCTTTACAGATGATACTAGAGATATGCGACCCAAAATGCAGTTTTGGATCCATCACTGAATTGTGTGACACGTTCTAGAGTGTGATCATTAATGTGGTAGATTTTTACAATTAAATTTTTACGGTAAAAGGACATAATTTTACATTTGTCACAATTAAGCGAAAGATAATTTTTGGCGCACCACTCAGATAAGGAATCAAGATCTTCTTGAAGAAACATTTGTTGGACCTTAGATAAAATAGATAAGCATAACTTAACATCATCAGCGTACATTAAGACGTTAGAATGTTTTATTGCAGATGGCGAATCGTTTACAAAAATATTGAATAATAATGGGCCAAGGTGCCTATCCTGAGGGACACCAGAAGTTACACAAATAGTCTTAGATATAGCTGTTTTAAAAATAACTCTTTGGGTTCTGGAAGTTAGATAGGATGTAATCCAGTTAACTAACTTGGGAGGAAAACCAAAGGTATTCAGTTTTTTTAAGGAGTACGAAGTGACAAACACTGTCAAAAGCTTTACTAAAATCTGTGTAAATGACATCCATTTGTTGTGAAAAACTACAATTAACCAACAAAGTAAATTCTAATAAGTTGGTTGTAGTTGAACGCTTCTTGGTGAAACCGTGCTGTGAAGTACTTAATAAAGGAAAAACGAAATGCTGCACCTGATCGGTGATAATATGATCAAACAACTTCGGAATAGCGCAGAGTTTAGCTATTCCTCGGTAATTTGATATATTGGCTTCACTGTTTTTTTTTTTTTTTTTTGTGGAGTGGGATTTTATAGGACTGCTTCCAAATATTAGGTAATACAGAGGTATTATAAGTCAAACAATTTGCAGATAGGTCTAAGCGAAGCATCAGCACATCACTTTAGAATACAACTAGGTACATCATCTGGTCCTGGTAAAAACGTTAATTTAGAAGATTTCAAATATTTTAATACAATCAATAACTGGCATATTAAATTGAGGAATATGATATGGGTATGGACTATTACAATCATTATTGAAATTCGTGTAAGTGCTTAGGAAAAAGTTCGAAAAAAGATTGGAAATTTCTCCTTCGCTGCAACATTCAACACCATTTAATTTCCCATCCTGTATGGGAACATATCCAACCTGCGCTTCGTGTTAATAAAGTTGTATAATTTTTTAGGATCTCTTTTAATATCCTCTTTGACATGTGTAACGTATGACTGATAGCAGAAATTTTTTAGGTGTTGAAAATTATAGCGGGATATAGCGTATTTAGTATAATCAGCAGACCGGTTTGTCTGCCCTTTTGAATTTTTTAAATGGTCTATTTTTAATTTTTTTAATTTAATTAAATCACGAGAAAACCAAGGTGGTGTATATGGGTTATATTTCAGTTTAATTTTCGGAACACATAATTTGAAATGATTTTTCATAGTTGTATAAAAAAACTTTGCAGCTAGTTCAACATTATCACAGAAATACAAATAAGACCAGTCAGTGGCTATAAAAAGAGAATTAAGCTTAAAGAAGTCAGTTTGTTTAAAGCAGGAAACACGTCTTGATGTAGAAAGAAAATTAGAAGGATTATTGGAACGAAATCCAAACCCATTCAGAAAGATGTTTAATTCCAAAGTTGGATGATAAGCATCCTCTGGAGAGGAAAGAGGATTACTTCGAAACAAGGAAACATCATTTATGCTGTCGGTAAAGACCAAATCTAAAATTCGGTTAATGTTATTAGCTATGTAGTTTACTTGCTGAAAGGAAAGATCCAGCAATGAGTTGACAAACTCACAGCTTACTGATGATATCACAGAGTTACAATTATCCGAGGCTGTCCAACAAATATTTGGAAGATTAAATCTCCCATGATTAAGACCTTATCAGTTTATTTGATAAAAGACAAAACTTTCTTAATAGCTGTCAGATGTGATAAGTAAACAGAGTCATCAGAAGCAGGTGGGATATAGGAACATGTAATAAATAAATTAGAATTGGAAAATGAAATCTTTACACAAATAAACTCAATGTCATCAATATTATCAATAGACACCAAATCAGAAGAGTAAGAAGCTCTAACAGAAATCAGAACAATAAAAAAATCGGAATTCAGAACATCTGGACGAAGCCATGTTTCTACAAACACAATTACATCTGAATGAAAAGAGAAACTATTAGTGAATAGTCTATTCACTTTAGAGTTTAAACCTCTGACATTTTGAAAATGTATGATCAAATTGAGGTTAGATGGATCCATAGGAAGGGCTGCTTCAGGGTGACTAGAAATCAGTTTTTTGTAGAATTTGTAGGGGGGAGTTTGGCAATGACACCAGTGTTTGCACGTTTTATAAAATTATATTCGTGAACAACACAACCATAAGTATAACAAAACTATAATATTGTTGTTAAACCATTTTACTACTATTAAATTGTGGGGGTTGTTGCTGTTGTTGATTTTAATTAATTTAATTTTAAAAATGTTTATAAGTGGTTATTAGTGAGACATCATCATCATCACATTATCATTTACATTTACACTATCAACATCATTGTCACTATCATTAAAGCCATCATCATGTTCATTGGCACTCGTACATCTATCTATTTTATCTAACCTGTTCCAATCTAGTCTCATCTGCCATCCACCACCCTCCATCCAATAGGCTCCCCTTTTCAACATCTTCCATTTGCATACATATGAGTGTCATGCATCAATAGACAACAACGTGAAGCACTTAACGGTAACCGCAGCTGTTGTTGCTATTTTGCCACCGATTTTAGCTGCCACTAATGTATCACGTCATGTTTTGAACATTTATGCATAAAATGTACTCATATCTCCATCTGTATCTGCATCTGTAGATATAGATGTCGTAGGTATCGTTTATATCTATATACATTATATTATCTGTGCCTCATCGTTTTGTTGGCCACCATCGCCGCCGTTGCCGCATACACAATTACGCAATATATTATTTGTGCTTCAACGCCTTCAGCTTTGACTCTTCATCGTTCTCATCATCATGATGATCTCCACCTTCATTCGTATTGTATCTCACGGCTCACGGCTTAATATGTTAAATAATTTATGCATTAGAAAGTATTTTCATACACAATACAAGCATCATCCATCTATTTATACATATTAGAAGAATCTGTATAATCCAAATACTTTGAGCGGACAGACTCAGTTTCTATTGTTGATGACGATAGCAATGGAAGAGGCGGCACCGGCAACATGTGACATTCATATAATTTTTATGGTTGCTTTCCTTTACCAATCTCTGCTCTTTCAATTGTGGCCTCACGAAATCATTCTGCCAGAAAAATTATATCTCTTAAATTCTACTCAACTTGAAAACATGCATAGCACAAATCAAGTAACATCACACATTGTTCCCTCATACGTAAAGCATTGTTTACTCCTCCACACCACTCCTCTACTCATTCCATTTATTCCAATTTTCATCCATTTTCTATTGCTCCCTTTTCTTCTCGCTTATACAATACTTCTTTCCTATTAAGTTTCCATATGTATCTTCCTCCTACTACGAGTATGTAAGAGTATTTGCACGATGAGTAGGAAGTATCTCAAAAGTCGTTTTAGCTTTCAAAATTTTTACTCGTAAGGAGAAAAACTTTTTCGGTTAAACAATTTTCATCTGATGAAGATGAAGATGTACATGAAGATGAAGAAGAAGACAATGTCAATGACAATGCCAATAAGGAAGAAAACAAGACAAGAACTGGAACGAACAAGCAACTTTAATAATCGTTAAAAGATTTAGTCACGTTATATTTTTCCAAAAGGCTCTTTACCAAAATATTTTCCATGACTTCCGTCAATTTTTTACCTAATTTTATTTTCCATTTTTTTCATTTTCTTTTTTTTTTCTTTTTAAGCTCTATCCATCACTTCCCTACTCCCTCCGACTTATCTTAGTATTCAGTATCTTATGTTGACGTTTCTCTTGACTCCTGTTGTATATTTCCCTGGAATATTTTCCATTTATATTGCCAAAGTGAGTGACAAGTAGTCATCCAGCATAATGACAGCACTTCAAACACACACAAACAAACACACACACGCATAAACAAACACATATACACACAACTATGCACAAATATACACAGATATTCGTATACTAAGTGCCATTTTAAGTTACACATACCATATGTTTGTATATACAATATATAACTAAATTGATACACACAAATACTTTACTGTAGTAAATGACTTAAAAATATGTATGTATAAATATTTTGTGTGTAGATACATAGTAGATATTGTAATTAGATATGCATATGTAAATACGCATTATGTTAGCATAATTAATCTAACGCATGTAGAATATTCAATTTTATGTTTTCAAAAAAAAAATTTGAAAAAAAAAATAAGTTTTTTAACCTTGTGCACTTCTTAACATGTTCCTATTGGATTCCATGTAGATCAGTAACTCTCAACCTCAATTAACTCAGGTCTACGACATAAAGCAACCCCAAAGCAGAAATAAAAAGAGTTTGAATAAGATTCGCAACGTACTACTTTGTTTATTTGTTTTAAAGGATGTTCTATATATACCCAAAAATCCTCAGTTCTTTTCTATTCGAATCACTGATGTAGAAGTATTATTGTATTATACTATAGTAGAATACAAACTACACAGAAACATATTGAACACATTAAATTAAAGAATTATATAAATATGTTTTGTTGAAAGTTTGTTTACAATTTGATTTTTGAAAATGACTGAAATTACAACAAATGGCAAATGTCAATGAAAAGAACACGAAAGGATTATACTCTAGTCAAGCTATGGAGATAATGAAAAGAGAAAATAGCAATGAAGTAAATGCCGAGAAGATTATTGGCACCGAGTATATACTTAGCTAAGCCAAAGCCAATATACTTGTATGGTATTAGGGACATCAACAATATACTAGTAAAATACCTTACGTCTATGATAAGTAAACAAGACTTCAGTTATAAGTAAGTCCCAAAGAGGTGGTCATGCCGAAATTATGGTGACAACAAACAGTTAGCAACTAGAAGGTACACATACGTTAAAATTTCTTAGAGCTGATACAGTTAAGCACAAATTTGCAATTAAAAATTTGCATTTTTCTACCCCATCCATGTCCCTTGGCCATGGGAAGGAACACAAACTGAGATTGAAGCTGTTGGCTATAAAGTTAAAAGTGTAAAGAACATGTTATAAGAAGCCAGACTATCATATGTTTTCCATTGACCTCAAGCCTGACAACATAGACTGAAACATTTTTAACTTAAAACAAATCACTAATACTGTTATGAATGTTGAAGGACCAAGAAAGCGCATTGCTTTCGGTGTCAAAAATTTAAACATATAAAAACGAATTGCCCTGAACATTTAATGTATGTAAAATATTCTCTAAATCATTAAACAAATACTTGGCCCTAGGATAAAGATTAGCCAGCTAAATGTGCAAATTGTTTAGATAATCATACAAAATAGCAATAATAAGCAGACCACTTTCCAGACAAATTTTGCTCTGCCAAAAGGATACAGTAGTACAACATATACTGATATTATTATATATATGTTTATATAAGTATAGTATGTATGATATTATTATATATATCAGTATATGTTGTATATATTCATATCCTCCAATATAGCTCACAACTAAAAGATAACAATGCATTAAAGATAATTGAAAAGATACTAGAAAGACAGTATAAAATATAATAAATAAATTAAATAATCTTTCCATTGCAGTATGAAATGTCAATGGATTTTCCAATCATAACATACATACCAAGGAAGTAAATGTCAAACAACATTGATATAATTGGACTTGGTTCAACATTCTTTGTTGGTGATGATTACATACTTATCGCGAGATTAATACATTCAAAAGTCATGGAGCTATATAGATATACGAGTATATACAACAACCATTTTAAAACATTATTTTCAGGAAATCCAAAATATTTGCAAACAGATGGTACTGATATTTAGGATTAAACCAACAACACTTACATACTATATTGCGGAAATTTATGATTTAAGTTCCGATTACTCACCTTTCATCGTAACATAATATGTTACTGCAATCAATGTACCTTCGTTTAAAAGTCCCTGGAGAGCCAAATCAATATAGACATAGCACTTAAGAGTGGAGCAGAAATGAAAAGAGTTGTTAACAAACTGCTAAATGCAATAAATTTAACAAGTTATCTTTTCACTCAGATAACAGATAAAGAATGTTACCGGTTCTGGATAAACTCGCCATTATACTACTGAAAAAAAAAATCATGGTACACCTACGCAAAGCTATAAAAATAATTTATTAATTGATACTTTTGAGAACAAGCAATGCTGTTCTAAGCTTAACCTTAGTTACCATAGCTTCGATTTTTAAGTTACGCGCAATTTAATTTCATGTAATAATAATAATAAAATGCTGCTCTACTGCTGTTTTCCTTTATATGCAGCAAGCATTCGACAGACTTTGGCATAACGGCATTGTATACAAAATTATAAAACTACTTCCTGCGCCACACTTTCTTTTGCTGCGGTCTTATATTAGTAAGAATATTTGTTATGCGCAGTAACATTGAATCTTCGACTGAACATAATATCAATGTTAGCATACCACAAGGAAGTGTACTAGCTCTTGTGCTCTACATTATAGTATATACAGCCAATATGCCTACCCTGATATGCAACGTACATATACTACTGATGGTAGTACAATAATAGCTACAAGTAGTGACCCAGTGCACAGTGATCGGACTTGTATGGGGTCAGCGCCCAAAAATACTTCCAGTGGAGATATCAACATATAACTTTGGTTATGTCTTTAAAAAAATGAGGGAACTATTTAATGATAAAGCGGATGTAGTTCGACCCCTCTACAACCACCTCACACCACCTCCATCAACCCACTTTCAATACGATAAAAAAAAAATTTCAACGCAATTTTGTATTAAAATTCATGTAAATGTATCAAAAAAAATAAAATGTTACCTAGTTCAATCCAGCAATTCTAAAAGGTATTTTAATAAGTGCGACTTTTCTTTACATTTGATCAGGGTAACTTTTTTTTTTCTTTTAAAATGTTGTCGTATATGTGTAAAAGATCAACATAAATTTTACTATTTGCAAAGCTTCTTATTAGCATATACGTATGTAATGATACTTTGTCAAGTTTGCTTCCACCAAAAGCGATATTACATCATTTATGGTTGCTAGTAAACTTGGTGGATTCGCTTTTTGGGTAGCGAAACGCAAATCTTCAGTAGTGGGCACAGCAACTTCTGCTAGTTCAGCTATTCGTCGTCGCTTAGTTCCTTTTGAACACTCTGCGAAAGTAACTCGAAGACGTTTACGATCCTCGCTCAAGTCAAAGAACAGTTTAATAAAATCGATTCATTTTATTCAAGTCAATCAGTATAAGTTCGAAAAACTACTAGTTTTCTGCGATTGCATTTTTACCAGAATCTTGAAAATTATTTGCAAACCTGATTTATGCATTGTTCTAATTAGTTTGTTGTAACTGTTTTTCAGGATATCGAATACTTTTATATATTCTTCAACATCTGTACCACTTTCTGAAAACCAAATTTGAAAAGCATACATGCGTGTAAATTTGCATTAATAAGATGTTCCTATCACAAAAACAATGTATAAAAAAATAAAGTCTTAAAAAGACTGAGAAGCCAGGAAAACGATTTAGTTATAAATCTCCTCGACACCATTGATATTATCAGTCAGTTAAAAAGATATCATATCCTAGATTTACCAAATAGATTATAAGTTTTTTTTTATAAAATGTGTAATACAACATTTAACGTTTAGTTGGAATCACTGCAATTAATCTATTTCTTTGTGTAAAGAAGCCTGAAACCATTGAAAACATTTATAAGTACAATATATATTAAAAAAAAAAATTCCACTAAACTGTTTGGGGGCCTCGAGGCAGAGCAACACTTTGTAATATTATTAAGACTGAGAAGCTTATTATTTTTTTTTTTAAGGCTTATGTAGTTCAGTACCAAATTCAATTTGACTAGTTTGACTAGTAATTTAATTGTAAATTTTTTGAAACATAAAGTAAATATTTTAATCTTATTATTTAAACATAGCACAGAAATGGCAATTCTTTGGATGCGGCAAAAATATTGTAGGCGATATAAATTAAATATTTTATTTCCAAGAGGATTATCATGCTCAACGAAGAAAAAAGGAAAATTTTCATTCTTCTCACCAATTAAAAAGAGGGGTAACACTAACGTATATAATAGATTAGCTAGAAAAAAAAGTTGCATACTTACAGCGAGTCTTTCAAAAATAATATGTAATACAATAATAATATCAATATACATATGTATATACATATATAATTTCCTACAATTAGCCACAACGTTCCATTTGTATGTACAACCAAAACAAAAAACAGCTGCTCATGATTCAAAATTGACATTTGTATGTATAACCAGAACAAATAACTGACTGCATAAAAAAAAACAGTGTAAACACTTTGTGTTGAATGCCGGAGTTATCTAGGACTGCAGTATCATCAGCAAAATTGGGCACCAAAACCTTCCTTTGAACTGATAAAGGCATGACTGATGTGTAAATGTTGTATAATATCTTCTGCCTTTATGTATCTTACGATTGATGTCTCATCCTTAACTGCTACCAGAAAAATTCTATTCTGCACGAAAGACTTTAATAATAAGTATTGCGGGGCTGGAATAAGTGCTTCAGTTTGAACAGGATCCCATCTTGATACACCCTGTCGAAAACTTGTTGCTCATCGAGGAACGCAGTATTACAGTATTCAATAGATATTCAAGCAGCTTTTGACACAGTGTGGCATGACGGCATAATACACAAATTGATGATTACAAACACGCGCACCGAGAATTTTTCGTCGAGTTAAGTGGAATTCAATCGCACACCAAGAGTATTAGTACTGGGGTACCGCAGGGTTCAGTCTTGGGTTCCATATTATATAATATATACACATATGATGTTCCTATTTTTGAAAACAGTTTCTACTTTTGCAGACGACACAACGCTTGACTGTACAGATGACATGTATACAGATATACACAATACCCTTCAAACCTCATTAACTGTCTTGAATACATACTACAGAATATGGAAAATTTTGCTAAATATTTGCAAGGCAAGTACGATCTTTTTCACACGGAAGAGAAAAAGTATACACTTACCCAATGTTAATCTTAACATTAAAAATAATGACATCTGTAGAAAAAATTAATAAAACTATTTGTATGCTTTATCCGCTCATAAACCGTTAGTTAATGAACATGGCCACAGTGATTTGGGTATTGCTAACCTGTTTGCAAAAATCTTTCAATCCATCTATTCTTCTGAATCCTATATTCAAAACCGTTATCCTTATCCCATTTCCCATTGTAACCTCATTGTTACGAGTAATACTGTAATTAGTAAGGAGTGTCTTATAAATATAAATCGTTGAAATCCACTTACTCACCCGGCCCAGACAAAATACCTAGTTGTCTGCTTAAGTACTGTGCTGAGTCTCTCTGTAAGCTGCTTTTGAAACTTTTCACTTTATTACTTCAGAGCGCATCTTTTACTCCAATCTGGAAGGCATCCTTTATTGTTCCCCTACACAAAAAAGGGAACTAAGCTGACATATCCAGTTACAGAGGCACTGATAAACTTTCTGCAATCCCAAAATTGTTTGATAAAATACTCTCTTCAACCTTATTTCACTTTTGTAAAACTATTATTTCTCCGTGTTAACACGGTTTTATGAAAAAGCGAACTTCAACTACAAACTTGCTTGAGTTTACATATTTTGTAAATCTTGGGACAAACGTCAAACTGATGTTATTTACACTGACTTCAGTAAAGCATTTGATTCTGTAAATCATCGCATCTTATTTGAGAAATAGGGTTCAGCAAGTGTTATTTAAGTCCACTCTTTCTGGTGTTGTCCTTGTCACTTCTGGTGTTCCTTAAGGAAACCATCTAAGCTCATTATTGTTTAATCTTTTTATAAATGATCTGCTTCTCTCCATCTCACATTCTCTTGTGCTCAGGTTTAGCAATATCGCCTAGATCTCTAAACCGTGAAGCTCATAGCTACTTTTGTCGAGTTCTCATAAGTGCCGGGCAGAAAAATAGAGCTTCCTGCATCTTTCACTATCAATAAGGTTTAATTTGAATGCGTGCGCCGCTTTCATGCAATGACCGGTTAAGACGCCTATCAATGTTCTGCAGCTCATACCACTCACCTCTACAACAGATTCAGCGAATTTTCCGCTATAGCCATTACACATGGCTTCAGCTGTTCGGCAGTTGCTAAAATTTCGACATCTAGACTTCGCTTTATCCAGTAAGCGCATTTCTAAATTGATCTACATATTATTGATTGGTATCAGTACGTCGATTATTTCATAGCTTGGTAACCTGCATCCGTTATTCGCAGTTTTATCAACAGTTTTATTTCCCTCTATGCTCTTGTGGCTCGGTACCCAATAGATACACAGCTTGCGTTGCGCTGCTAGTCTTCACATTGCTACCTTGCAGTGTAAAACATTTTTGGATGATGTCCAGTATGACGTTATTTCTTTTATAGCAGCTTGGTTATCTATGAAGATATTTATGTGAGAGTTGATAGTGATATCTATACATGGAAGTTCCGCAGCATTCCGCCTGGAACATGCTGCAGTAATCCGAATGCTTGAATGATTTTTCAATATTCAGCTCCGCGCAGTATACATCAGCTCCAATTCCTCCGTTCATTTTCTAGCCATCTGCATAGATGTTAAAGGTTTTGCATTCTAGACCCATTAGCCAACCATCCTTTTCTATAATGGCCTTTTTTTTCTTTCGACTGATGAATAGAGCTATGCCCATAGGGTCTATAAGAGAATTGCCCTATTGCACTGCGGATTTTGCAGCTTTGTTCTCTATGGTGAGATCCAGTGGCGGTACACTAAGAATCGCTTCAAGCGCAGCCGTTGGATTTGTTGTCAAGGCCTCTGTGATACACAACAGAAAAAGCCGTTCTCCATTGATTTGACATATGTTCGCTTTTTACATATTGTTCACCACACCAAAATATCATAGAGCAGTATCGGTCTAACAATAGCTGTATAACACCAGTGCATCTACAAAGCATCTTTTTACATGCGTACCTCTGTACTGTAAGTGGTTGCCTTCTTCGCCCTTTCTTCTACATTTAATTTCCACAGATGCTTGTTATCCAGATCTACTTCTTAGTATTTGGTGTGTACCTTTAGCGCAGACAGTTTTAAGTGTGTTCGTCAAAATTGAATTTATGGTTGATAGGCATTTCCCCTTTATAATTATTGCAATGTCAACTGCATATACAACTAATTTTGGAGCTTTACCATCAAAGAGTTTTAAGCATTTTTTTAACCACGAGTAACCATAGCAGCGGGGATATGACTCCTTCCTGAGGGGTTCCTCTACGAGCCTATCATTACCGTAGTATCATTCCATTCCGCTTTTATCTTCCTGCAGCTCAAAAGGTTCTGCACTCATCGATATATAGCGTTTTCTAGTTAGAGCAACTAAATGCAGTAGCTGACCGCAAACGGATTGCGCACATGGAGCAACAGATCAAAGGTAGGAACTTAATATTCAAAGGGCTGCCAGCAACCAAGGCAGTTCATGACAAAGTGAAGAGAGTCTGTAAATAGATATTACAGTTATCATCAGCCTAATATAGTATAAGTGTTTATCAACTTATTTTGAATAAAGAAAATCAAAAAAGCACCTTAAAGTATGCAACATTTTTTTCATGAATTGCATAAGTAAAAAAATATTTACTTAACAAATAAATAAATAAAATTAATTATTTTTTCAAAACGCATATTTCAATCATCACGAAATCGCTTGGACAAAGAATTAGGAAATTGCGTTGGCTCCTAAACAATAGGAATAAGTTATCCTTAAAAAATAAGGTACTTATTTATAAAGCAATAATTGCTCCTGTTTGGCAATACGGACTGCAGGTGTATGGCATAGCAGTGAAATCAATCATATCTAAGATCAGAGTACTACAGGGCAAGACACTGCGTATGTTCTCAGGAGCTCCGTGGTTTATGCGAACGGATGACCTTGAAAACGATTTAAAAATACCAAAAATTGGCGATGTGATTAATCGTCAGGCCAAGAATTATATGGAGCTGTTGAAAAATCACCCAAACATACTAACCAGGCGTCTCTTAAAGCGGCGCATAATGGGAGGAGTCAGAGTGGCGAGACGATTGAGAAGATCCCATCCTGTCGACCTTTCTACTAGATCATATTAATTTAATTGTTCTATCCCACTTACTATTGTCTTAAAGTTGTATTGTAAATGTTATAAGTTTAATTTAAGTTGTTTTATAGAATAACAGAAAAATCAAATATTTATTGATATAAGAAATAAAAAAAACCATCAGCCTCAATGGTGAAAACAACAAAAAAGATTGCGGAACGAGGTGGTAAAATATCTGCGAAAAAAAGTTGATGCAAGACCAGCAGAAAGGTAGAAATGCTCTCAGAGAGCTATATGGAAACGACGCTAAATCAATTTCCATAGATTACAAGCACTGGTTCGACAAGCTACAAAAAAACTAATAAAAACGCCCTACCTACAACGTTCATGGCCTACAAAGTAAATTTTTATATCCTGACATTTTCAAATGTCAAATATTGAGTCAAAATGATGTATTTGCATTAATTGAAACACATATCACTGATGGAGTAGTACAGACAACCAAATATTTTAATGAATTTAATACATATTGGAAACCAGCAACTATAAATAGCCAATACGCAAGAGAAAGCGGTGGAATGGTCATTAAAAAGGATTTAAGCAACAGGGGAATTAGGCATGTATACCGTACTATAAATGGAATTGAATATATATTAGATTTTATTCTCATCAGAAAATATAAGAGAATCTAACTGGCAAGCCGAGTTCTTTTTGCTCAAATACTTCTTCAAAGAAATAGCAGAAAGAAATTTAATTATAATATTATGGGCGAATTTAGGTTACAAAAACAGGAATTCCAAAGACATGATAACAAATGCAAATGGAAATGTACTCAATTATTGATATTGAATGGAAGGACACAAGGAGATCAAAGTGGTGATTTTACTTTTGTGAATACGATCGGAAGCTCGGTAAATACTCTATGCGCAATATCAGTGCAGTGCCTCTATATGGTCACAAATTTCGAAGTCGGTCATCAAATATGATCTGATCATGTGCAAATTAAGCTTACTATGAAATTTGAAATGCTAATAGCCAAGCAAACAACCTGAACTTAATACCGGAACTACGCTGGATGGAGGCGATGCGTAGCACATACCAACCAAAACTAAATGAGAACCTACTGATCCTTAAGGAAGAAAATAATACACCGAGTTTACCTCAGCTGGTTGAAGTTATCAGAACCTCAGTGGAGATATAGAGTAATATTTAAACAGAAGTGGTACAATTTTAAATGTCATAAAGGGCGCAAAAAATCTTTTGAAGCTCTTAACAAATTTAAAAGATCGAATAACGAAAGTGACATGTCTTCCTATTTAAGAGCCATTCAAGTCTGTAGAAATGTGTGTAGGCAGGTCAAACTTGAATATCATAAAAGGATTGAACAGAAAATAAACTATGTAAAAGACTATACAGATTGGTGAAGATTTGCAAACGAAATAAGAAGGAAAACTTTTAAAATTGGAGCAAATCTATCAGCGGAAGAGTTTAAACATTATTTTTCAAACCTCTTAAACCCTACCTAAGACTTCTGTGAAATTTATTATGGACAACGATATATAACAATATCCGATTTTCAGCGGGTATTAAAAAAGACCAAAAATAACAAGGCCCCTGGAATGTTTAGGATACCGTATGAATTTAACAAAAATGCAACCAACGAGTTCCTAGAAGAGTTAACCAGAGCTTACAACGTTATACTCGATGCAGGAAAAGTGGACAAAACATTTTTAAACAACGATATTTAAAAAAGGAGACCCGAATATGGTAAACAACTATAGAGGAATAGCCTTTATGAGTAACATCGCAAAGGTGTTTATGGGTGTACTGAATGAGTGAATCTACAAATGTGCAGAACAGTATAACATCATCAAAGAATTCCAAGCAGGTTTTAGAAGGGTGTACTCGACTGTGGATAACATGTACAACCTGTCAAGTATTGTGCACATAAAATTTGCAGGAAAAATGTATACGCCTTCTTTGTGAACTTCATGGCTGTCTTTGATAAGGTGCACAGAAACCCTCTAATATACAATCTGCATAGGATTGGCCTTTCCACAAAAATATTAAAAGTAATAGAAAATATCTACAATGACAATAAGTACGCGGTATGGGCAGGTGATGAAATGTCAAATGTCTTTGATACTTATTCTGGGATAAAACAAGGATGTCTACTGTCACCGTTGCTATTTATTTTATATCTAAATGATATCCACAACAGTTTGGAGGAAGGCCTAAGCATTGATGGGACAAATATCAGAGTGGTAATGTACGCGGATGATATAGTACTATTAGCTGATGACGTGAATGTACTGCAATCAATGATATATAAGTTAAAGAAATATTGTTTAAAATGGAGTATGGAAGTAAACCTAATAAAGTCAGAAATAATGGTGTTCAGAAAGGTAGGTCGATTTTCGGCCCAGGAAATTTTGACCTAAAAACAAAAACGAATGAAGCTAAAATCGGAGTACTGTTGCCTTGGTGTAAATCTCACACCAAAGATGTCTTTCGCCGAACACATCACCAGCCGAATTGAGCAAGCAAAAAACATCATTAACTCGACATGGCGTAATTTCTTAGGCAAAAACGAAATCACACTGGCATCAAAATGGAAGCTATTTTTGGCAGTGAGCAGTCCAATCGAAGCGTATACGGCGCAAGTTTGGGGATACACAGGAGGTAAACAAGTTCCAGCGGTATTTCTTGAAAAGAATTATGAAGCTACCGGACTCCAAACTATGCATTGACATTGGAAACTGGTACGGAAGACAGTCACTTCTATGCCTTAGATCTACATATGCAATACATCACAAAGACTTTACTGATATATAACGCAGAAACTAAATGAGAGAGTTATTTTAAGGGGAAACGTTTCGTTGGTAAATAAACTAATCAGCTGGGAGCAGAACACAATATAAATTTCCAATGGAATGCTGGGATAGAAGAAGACTCGTGTAATCGATGCAATCAACTCATTGAGGCATTAAAGCAATTTCTTGGAGTACAATGCTAGAAAAAGCAGCAGGTAGCACAAACCACTTTTATAAATACCTGGTACCAGCAGCTGAAGAAAAATATTTTAAAACCAACCTGACTCAACGTGAAATAACGATGATAATAAAAGCACGCTACGACATATTACCACTGAATGCAAATCGTTTCGCACCAGATATGTCAACCATCTGTACGCTATGCAACAGAAACGAGCAGGAAACACTGACGCACTTAATATCAAGATGCCCTATGTTAAATGAATTTAAGGTGTCACAGTTTAAGAAAAATATAATTGAGCAAATGAGCTGATAAACCTGTCAATGAAATCAGTTGGAAAAGCCTAGCAAACTATATGGGCACAAAATTAAATTATAAAAAATTTCCAATTTCAGAATTCAGCTAACGGCTAACAACCATGCTGTGGAACCATCTTTCTTTCCTTCTTCTTTTTTTTCAAAAATTGTTTAAAATAAGTTAATTTTAAAATTAATAAAAAGAATACTACTATCTCTAAATGTAAGTTCATGATGTATAATCGGTGTAAGCCTCATTTGTTTACTTACAAGATTGATAACGTCCAACTCGAGCGAGTCTCTACTTTTAATGATCCTGGTGTCCTGATTGATCCTTAGCTGTGTTTTAACCAGCATATCTCTTCTATCATAAATAAGGAGAAGGATGTTTTTGATTTCATTAAACGTTGGTCTATTGAATTTAATGACCCTTATACCAAAAAGATTCTTTTTATATCGCTTGTGCATCCACTCCTCGAGTATTGCTTTTGCATTTGGTCACCGCAATATATAAAGAATCAAGATCGAATTGAGTCTGTACAGAAACAATTCCTTCTGTTTGCCCTTCGTGGCCTAAACTGGAATCATAATTCCCGTTTACCATCTTACTCTGATAGGCTCCTTCAAATCAGGTTTCATCTTTGGTGCATCGTAGGATAGCTCTTGGGATTAACTTTCTTCATAAGCTTATAGTCGGGGAAATTGATTCTCCTGAGCTTTTGAATCAGTTAAACCTTTGTATCACTAGTCGGCCTACCGGAAATTTAGTCCCTTTAGCCTTGAATATATGCTAATTATTCCCTACACGATCCTTTCCGAGTTTTATGCACGTCATATAATAAATTCTATCACGTTCTCTCGCCTGAGAAATCGCCCTCATCGATTAATACCATTCACATTCGCAGCCTACGGGACTCATGATCACATTGCAGGCTAGGTGAACTGGATGTCGCTGATTTGGGTCATTTATACCATCTGCATTATTGTAGTTTATATGTCTCTGACCATACATGACTTTGAGTAAGGGTATAGCTCGCTACTGTTGCAAATAAATTTCCCCCATCGGGTCAGAGGTTGGTATTTCATTTTTTTTTTTTCTATTTTTGTTTGTTTCTTTTTTTTTAATTAAATTCATTTCAATTTATATTTTAGTCCTACTTTAAAGTGTTTTTGTTAATTTTTTTTTTTTTTAAGCTGACAGTTTTTTTGTCAATGTATAAATACATAAATACTTTCGGTCTCGATATCTGTGATATTTAAACAACTCCAACCCATAAAAGTATACTGCAAAAAATCAACTAAAATATCACTTCAATTTTCTGATACTCAAACTGTGTTTTTTGTTATTAATCAAAGTGTAACAGGGAAAATATAGTGAGGCTAAGAAAGGAAACAACCCGTACCAAGCAGTTACAGTTGGGTTTATTCGAAATCATACATGAATATTTTTAAACAAAAGAGTGTGTAAAACTCGATTTTTTTCCCATGCTCATAAATAAGTAAATATGTATGTTTCTCCATATCAATCAAATTATAAGTCGAAATTGTTATTAAAATGAACTGTAATAATTTAAAAAAGAAACAATAAAATATTTCGTTCATGAACTTCCTTATATCAACCCTTTCTATCTAAAGCGAGTATGATTATTAATGAAAAATCACAACAGCATCAGTTAATAAATCTATTTTGAGAGGTATTTAATTTATTTATATATTAACAGTAAAATGAATGCGTCGTCATTATTTATCATTCTTGTCAATAAACATGGCGTATGCGTAATAATGCGACAATGACATTCCCCATACGCATTCCAAATTCATCGACATGGGTCGCTTATATTGTAAGTTCATATTTCAAAAAATTTTCTGAATTTCGTAATGTGGGTGATAAACTCGAATATAAATGAAACACAAATGTACCGTCTTTTCCTCTGACATCCTGTCGCTTTCGCATGTTAGCAGCGACTGTTGAAACATGTGGTTCGTTGTTATCAATTCATGTTTGATACCAGACATGCTCTGACAACGTTCAAACATGTTGGTTAGGATCAAAAACTTGCCAACTATTTATTGCATGCACAAAATAAAAAAGGAATTTTTCATTTTCATTTTTTTTTTTTTCCTAAAAAAAACGTAAAGAAATATTTTAAAATTTAAAGTCTATTACAATAAATGTTAATGCGGGAATTTTTTATAGTAACCTGAGTTCTTCTTTATTAGAAATCAACCATTTACTTTGTCTTATATCAAGAAAACCTTTTATGCCACATCTTACAAAAGATTTACAAATAATAATAAACCAAATATATAGCATATATCCTTAATTTAGACCAATCGAAAAAACCCTTACATAAATCCATGCTAGCGATGGCGAACCATTGGCCATAGACGGCACTCTAAAAAATAATTGTGGCACGTCATTAACTAACAAATAATTTTAAAGACGAATAATGTTCTTATTAAATCGGAGTCGTCCTGTAAGACAAAAATTCTTAAAGTTAATTAAGAGATTCAATGTAAGATACAAATGCTAAGAAAGAAAAATAGTGAAACAATTTTTGAACTCAAGATATTTAAATTCGCCATCCTTGATCTACAGATTTGCATAGGTTACTTTAAATCATATTTTTGTAAATTACTATAATTTATGTTTCCTATATAAACAAAGCATGAGAATCTTTTAATGTGCGTGTGAAAGTAACGTTATCTTCGATGCTAAAATGCAACCAATGCATTGGATTTCAATCACTGAATATAAAATTTAATTAAAAGTCTATACTATTACCCCTTTCTAAATCAGTGTTTCTACGAAGTCTAAGGAACAATCTGGTGCAGATTCCATGAGATTTTGATGTTCCCTTTGCAAGGATTCTAGTTTTTTGAATGTTAGCTAAAGAATTTGCTACATTAGCTCGAAATTTTAAAGATTCTAAAATATATTTTTTTTAGTGGGACATTTAAGTCAATGTAATCTTTTCTGTTCTCCATCCAAACTGAAACCAAAGCAAGATCAAAATAGTGCAGTCCATATTAGCCGAAGTTACCACTTTCTACTTCGAATATTTATTCTTTAGTTTTGTATCATTTCATCACAGCTACCTATATTTTCATTGTATAATCGAACAACTTCTAATCAACGACTTTCATTTAATTTTTTGCTCAGGGAATGAGGTACTGCAACTCTATTTACTTGTACAGTTCCCGTTGCTAGAATATCTTTATTTAAAAGTAGCACGAAGAGTTTAAAGATTTTATCATCTCTCAGTGTTTTTTGCCTCAAATATTCTATAATTGTTTTTTATTTTATAATAATTTAAAACTGGTCTTACGGAATTACAATGATAATTTCCCGCGAAAATTACAAAAATCTTGTACACATAGTCTTTTTTTCCAAAAATAATATTTATCAATGCATTATCACAAACTATTTATAAACAATCATACAATATCCACATACTTTTTTCGATCACTTTTTTATATAATCTTATATATAGATATAAGTGTTGTAATTTGTTCGTATGTTATGCGCTGCCATACCATTCATCTGATTGAATTGAGATTGAATGAATGTGTATGGTTTGTTCCCGGCTTAAACATAGGATAATTTTGATCCCGACATGTGTCCCCATTCCCGAGATCTGTGATATTTAAACAACCCCAACCCCTAATAGTAACTTTTAAAGACATCTTTCATCGGGAATCATAGAAGCTTTATATGCAAAATTTTATCAACCAATTTCGACCGATTCTGTAGGTCGATTTTGATTAAATAAACGCTAAATGTTAATCAGAAGAAAGCTTGTTATCTTTCAGTAATTCGATTTAATTATTGTATATGTATAAAGTTTAAAGATATTATATCGAAGAGTCCCTTTTCAACTATCATCTAACTCAGATAAATATTTTTTTTTTAATCTATAAAATTCGCCAAATTACTAAATAAAAACAAATTTAATTGCTCTGTACTGCAATCACTTTTTAAAATATTTTTATTGTATAAGTTTTCTAAGAAATCATATATAATTATAAGGAGAAATAGCGTATACAAGCGCATATCTTGTTGTTCAAGTTTACTTTAAAAATTATTATATTTTCTTTTTTAAATAATTTTATTAATATTATATAAAATATGTCCATTAATCCGTTTCCTTTCATTAATAACCAGTGACATATTAATGGGATATGACATGTATTTCATATAAAATTCATAATTTATTGATATAAGTGCAATTGCAGAATTTAAAAAAAACACAAAAAAAACAATCAAATTCGTTTCATTTTAATCATTGCATTCTACATATTTATGTGCTCATGGTATAAGATTATTTTATTTATTAATTTATGCAAGAAGATACCTATCGTATAAGATCAATTATTATACGCTTTTTGAAATCATTGGGTCAGCAGAGTAATCCCAAACTTAATTATCTGACTGGATACTGCCTTTTGGGAATTTGGAATTTCTTTTGTTCCTAAACCTTCCCCATGAATCACTCCGCGCATTGATGAAAACCGCGTGAAAATCGGTTCTTTATTTTTTTAGTTTTTCGTGCGGGGACTGTATAGATATTTAAATTATAAAAAGTGTGTGCAAAGTGGCGAAAACAGGCTAATAATTATTCCTGTATAGGATTGATATTATTTACCCGATTACTAAAAATTGTTGCTTTAAAATCAAAGCTAAAAAAACTGTCATAGGGTTTAGCCCCATGCGCACATAACAACGTTTAAAAGTAGTCAACCTCTTGCCCTTATTTAATGGTAATCATCTTTTGCAGCTTTTCAAAGAGTCATTATATTTATCAGATTATACAAAAATGTAAAAAATCATGGGCTTTTCAAATTAGAAGTAACATTGGACTACTAAAATCTTAAATGAACTTTCTTTTAGCCTTAATCCTATGAATTTACAACTTATAGATGTGTCATGATTATACGAGTAGTTAAGATATCTTCGTCCAAAATGAAAAAATCGCAAGCAAAGCAACGGATTGCAACATTTACTAGATTTTACGTTAGCAAAAAAAATCGAGAGTCCCGCTTCAAAATGCACCATAATAAAAACAGCCTTCTATACGTAAAATCGTTGGTTTTTAAATCAATTTAAAATGAAAATTAATGTAAAAATTATATAAGCTTTTGTGAACCAAACTAATAAATGTTCTGTATTTGTTTGTTTTTTAATCAATTAAAAAACTTTTTACATTTCTCTAACTACTATAATATAAGGAACTGTTATGTAACTTGAAGTCCGTTTAAAAGAGTTGAACTCTTTTATCAAACGTTGTTTGTACTTACCCCATTTTCAATTTTTTTGTTACATAATTTAGTTTTCAACATTTATTCAGCAATTTAACCAGTTCGTTGTCCATTACAAATACATATTAAGTTGGTTCCAATAAAATTGAAATTATATTAGTTAAATTCTTGGTATTTTACAATTCATACGTTAAAATTTAACATTTCCGTATATAGTACAATAGTAGTTTTGTCAAAAACAAATCAATAATAGGCTTTGAATCTTATATGTTTTCAGTATTTACACAAAAGGGTTGATCTGCTAAAAACATAAAAGTCAGGACAAACAACTGTTAGGGACATTTTTTGCAAAAGAGGGAGAAAAAAATGAAAAATTTGTGATATTTCAAGTTATTAAGAATGAACATGTATTTTGTGGGACACTCATTTTGGTTTATAATCTACAAGGAACGCAACTAACAACATAAAGTCCGACAAGAATCCATTAGTTGACATTCTTCCTTTACATAACAATTGCCAACTGTCCACAACATACAAAATCATACACAGCTCAGAGAACAATTTATCATTGAGATGTGTGTTTGAATTGAAACTCAAGTGAATAAACTTAAATATTCATTCAATGTCAAAGGGTTAGAGAATATTATATAATAAAAGATAACACAAATTCATTGTCAAATAATAAACTTAATTAACAAATGATTTTAATTTGCTGCTCATACATTAAAACATTAAGTTATTTATAAAGACAATGAATGCTGACTCACCGACAGACAGATAGAATCGAAGCAATTTAATTTAGGCTCGACATGGAGACATACCAAAGTATAATTGTTTTTACACACGTCAAAACCAAATTTCTCCCTTAAGAATACAAGAAAAAAATTAGTTGTGAGTTAAACAACATTTTGATGTACCTGCTTAGCAAGAAGCAAACTTTATATATTCATATTATAAAATCTGAATGAAGTTAAGTTAAATCAAAGATTGAAAGGTGTAAGTAAGTACTACAATCATTTGCAGAATCACAAAAATATTGGGTGTTTGCAAAAGTCATGTCGGTTTTTTTCTATAGATGAAGTTAGTCTCAACTTTAAATGAGTGGTGGCCGAACATATTAAACATATAGGTTTCATTTGAAAGGTTTGAGTCTAAACTACTATCGATAGGAAATTTATCGATATTCGATTACATTTGCAAAAGTGACAGCTGATTGACCATGGAAAGTAAATGTGAGCATTTTCGGCATATTTTGCTTTTTTACTTCCGAAAAGGGAAGAATGCAACCTAATCTAAAATTGTGTAACGCATACGGGAAAGATGCAATAAGTGAACGCCAATGTCAGCGCTGGTTTGCAAAATTTCGTTCCGAAGATTTTGAGGTTAAAGATGCAGCACGCAGTGGTCGGCCATTGGAGGCTGATGACGACCAAATGAAGGAAATGCTTGATGAAAACCGCTGTTATTAAATAAAAGAGATTGCAGAAAGGCTTAACGTATCACGTACTCGTACAACAGTTGAAAGACACCTTAAAAAACTTGGATACGTACATAAGCTCTATATTTGGGTTTCGCATGAATTGAAAGAAAATTCATCTCACGAAGCGGATCAATATTTGCGATTCATTGCTCAAACGTTACGAAAATGGTCCATTTTTAAGGCGAATCATAACGGGTGGGCTGTGTACAATAACGTGAACCGAAAACGATCATGGAGCAAGAAAGATGAACCAGCTCCAACCACATCAAAGGCCGATATTCACCAGAGGAAAGTTATGCTGTCCGTTTGGCGGAATTGGGCAGGATCGTTCACTTTGAGCTGCTGCCACGAAATAAAATCATCAATTCGGATGTGTACTGTCGTCAGCTATCCGAATTAGACAAAAAAAAATCAAAAAGAAGCACCCCGGACTAGCCAATCGGAAAGGTGTCATTTTCCACCATGACAACGCTCGACCGCATATATCTTTGGTCACTCGGCAAAAATTATCGGCGCTGAATTGGGAAGTGATGATACATCCACCATATAGCCACGACCTTGCTCTATCAGATTACTTTCAAATGAAACCTATCATCCAAATGTTCGGCCATCACTCATTTAAAATTGAGACTAAAGCCATCTAGAGAAAAAAACCGACATGGCGTTTGCACACATCCAATATTTATCAAAATTAAGATCTGTCATTGCACTATAGGCAAACACACCCGAAGGCTTCATCTCGCCTTTAATCATTTCGGATCTTATATGCATGGCATTGCACTATGATGGAGAACACTTCACTGTATTGGTGCATCAAAAACTGAGGGACTAGTTTGCATACATACAATCAGACAGACGGACATTGCTAAATCAACTCGTCTCATCGCGCTGATCAAGATTATATATACTTGATGGGGTCTCCGATATCTCATTCTGTGTGTTACAAACTTTATGAAAAACTTATAATACGATTCACTGCGTGAAGTGTATAAAAAGCAGGCTGTAACCGCGTACTTGGCGTCATTGAAATAAGCATTTAAACACGAAATAAGCAGAATGCTTAAGCAATAAGCATTTCTAAGCATATCTTCGCTCTGGTGATCATATAACATTAAATTATAATTAGTATCACATTACTGTCATTATTATATGATATTCTGGGTATCTACTTCAGTGGTTTCATATTGTCTTCTGAAGGAATTAATTTTTTCCACCATAAAACGTTTATATAACAACGTACTGCTTGATCTAAATACAGACATCCGCTTTCAGGTATACCTTTGGTAACAGACGCCAATATGAATTCCTTTTGTCTTCGATATTCACCACAGACCTTATCGGCTTGAGGCCCCATCACACCAAGATAGCAAACACCATGGGGAAAATACTCGTAAGTGTTTCCTAATTTAAATTCTCTCGATAGATTTCAAGTTTATTGTTTTATCATCTGTGTTATACAATATTAATCTTGAATATTTATTATATTAGTGTAGATTCAGTATTTGCTAACGATTCATTTAGTCCACAAACCCATTATATTGGATATATAGCCAATAATATTTATAGTAGTATGTTCTGAAAAGGTATAGAATAAGAATCTTGAGATCTCGGCTAGTAAATAAGTTAGGATTAATTAAAATAGAAAAGAAAGCCATGGCAGCTAGTGCTCATAATACCAAGTATTTATTATTATTATTTTTTGTTCATTATAATTCTTAATTATTTTAATTTAAAATTAAATTACAATAAATAATAAAAATAAAATAAAATAAAATAAAATAATAAAACCACAATATTAACAAATACAAAGAAACGCATAATCATAGTAATTATGTTTAGTGATCGAAAGAATAATGAATTTTTAACAAAAATTGAATAGCAAATATTAAATAGATTACTGAATTTATGAAGCACCAAATATTCGTCACATTACTTTTATATTTGATCATAAATGAAATGTTGAGGCTGTAAAATTTGTATCAAAATGATTTTGCGATTTTAATAAACCATAATATTATAAAATTCGTTGATAACCTACCTGTTTACCTTTCCTTATCATTCAGTTTTTATTTTTTTTTTTTTGATGATGATAATTTGAATAATTTGAAAGTCTTTGGATCTAAATCTTTCATCCAAGTTTTCCAAACAACATTAACGGCAACAATATTAATCAAAACATTCGAATGAATGATGGTAACGTTTCATTTTCATGTTCGGCTAAATACTTATGAAAGCTCCTTCAATACTATTGTCAAACTTTTAACGTATTCCATCTGAGAAGAAAATGAAATAATAAAAAGTCAACTATGTACCCATTAAAGTTAGACTATGAATTTTGTAATGTTGGCCAACTGTTGCTATCTTGTATAATTTATTTGAAATACATAGATTTGCAATGATACTAAAGTGATAAAGACACTCGCTTTGCATGCCATATATATTTTGAACTGTTCTAATTTTTCACTTTTTTTTTTGAGCCCACAGTATAATCATATTGACTTTAATACGCCTCATCACTTTGTCTATCCATCCTTCAACCTTCTGACAATCTGACTTACTCTCTCAGTGAGTAAGAGAGAGAGTTAGCGAATGAGTGTATTCAACAATTAGAGTAACCCACAACGAGGATAAACGTTTATCCTTTTTGGTAAAAACATACTTCATACATACTACTACAAGTGAGAAAGAGTTTAAATGCAACAAATGTAGATAGGATAAGATTGAGGAGTCGAAGATAGGTGGGAAGATATAGAAACAAACAAAAGCCAACAGGGTCAGATAAACAATAAGTACATAAACAAACAAGCAAAACGAGCAACGAGCGAAGGAAGGAAGGAACGAAAGAAAGGACAAAGGATGTCAAGCATGCATGCGCTTAGAGAAGTTCTTGAATATATGCTTGAATGAACGACGAACAAAATGACAGCAACGATTAATTACAGCCAAAGGAGTCAACATGTGAATCTAACAATATTGAACGAAAGCATTAGTTTAAAGTAAGTAGAACAAACCAGAGACAATAAGTGGGTTGATTTGATAATCTCACAAAAAAGGACAGACAGACCCAGCAAACTAATAGACAATGATAAGGGAGTGCACATCCTGAATAAAGTTTGCCTTGTATTTTTCTTGATTCAATTAAAAAAGTAATGTAGGTCTTAGCATGAGAATCAAGAAAGAAGACGTTCTTTTAAGAACGAAAGGAAACCATGTCAAGAGAATGCGTGAGTGAGTGAGTAGAAAAGAAATCTAACAAAAATTAATAAATAATTGAATCTTTCCAGAATGTAATTGATATACTGTATCTATATTTAATTTAATTTTTTTTTTTATATAATAGGAATTTTTTCTTCTCGCTATTATTTCCAGTTCTCTACTGTTCTTTTCTTGGATTTACAATTCAACACTTTAGCCGAACAAACAAACACAAGAAATAAAGGGCGTTGTAAGTCTGAAATGACAAACCACAATGTATAGCAGTAGTAAAACCAGAGGAAGCCACACAAAATAGCAACAAATCGCAAGGACTGTCTGACTACCTCCCTTCCTCTCTCTCTGACTGACTGCTGGATATTTTCTTGCTTAGTATAAGTTCCTTTGGAAACTGTCTAACACACAGGCAATGAAAACCGAAACATATGTTTTCGGGTTTAAGAGTGGCTGGCATTCGAACGACTTATGTTACTACCATTTTAATTCTGACTCTGTCTCTATCTGCCTATCTGCCTGCGTCGGACAGAACATTCTGAAATTTCTATGCCAACACCTACAACAACTTCGGTGTCGACTGGGAATTAGTCTTAAAAGCGTCGTTTGCTCATTAGTATTTCGCTTAGCTACTTCTCATTGCCTTAACAGTATGAGATGCGTGCCACTCTGTCGATCCTTTATTTGAGAAATACTCGTAGTGCAACAATCTACTACTAGACTAAAAATAAAGCTATGCAAAGTTGAAACTGAGCCTGAGGACTGGCCACAGACACTCTAAAAATCTACAATTCTGTGGCTACAACAAAAAGGAAGTTGATATGTACTGACTAACTTACTGACTGACTGACTAGAAAAGAGCGTAGGCTTGCCTTCTAAGACACAATTCCGTAAAATTACTATGAAATTCAAATGATGGATGGTGATGATGGTGATGATGATGATGCTGTTTTACATTTTAATTTTTTTCAAGTTTCACCTTTTAATCCTTTAAATGAATTGAATTTATTATAAGTTTTGTGTTTTGAAAGTGAACTACAGTTATTCTGTACAAAGCCCGAATAATTAACACTTAAAATTCTCTTAAATTCTATAAATCTTTATGATTTTGTAGCACAATTTCAAAAATGATTTTCAGTTAACCATCATGATTCTTAAAAGTTCAGAAATACTTTATTAAGTACCATTTAACTCTGCAATAAGTTGTTTTTATATTTGAATGTCATCTTGGTTGCCAATATTTTTTCTCAAACTGTATCGATGGTCTCCCGAGTGCTTTGACTTTTCAAACAAAATTTTTTTAAGTTGGAAAAATCGTTTCTATTAAAAGAATACAAAACAGTAATGATGGGTTTCCAAGTCAATATTCTTTATAATCAAAATAATATTTCATGTAGCTCAAGCTACGAAAATGTTTTAAAAAAATTAAATTATCAAAAAAAAAAAAAAATAATGATGGGATGACAGACATAAATTATTATTTTCTGACAAAAAAAAAATAAAAAAAATATTCAGCTTGACCAAAACTTACGAAACTTGAAGTGACGCGTCTTTTGTAAAAAAAATTGTTGTTATATGTGTAAGCTACTTACTTAAAAATAATGGTTAATATAGAAATGTTACAGAAGCTCCTGCAGCTGAATTATCTTAGTTGGATAACATATTTCTGACGACTTGAATGAAGTGAAAGACAATGACTTACGAAGCGATGATGAACTTCAAGTTGTGCATATGGTTGCAGTATAGCACACCACGTAAGTTTTAGATGATTTTAATAAAATTCAATAAAGTATTGATTTGCTTAGGAAGCTAAACGCAAACAAAAAATATAAAACAAGACTAACTTTGGCTATGCCGTAGTTGTAATACTCTTCACGCCCCAGCGAGTGATCCTCTTGAAATTTATAAGGTTGGTGACTATGGGTTATAGTGTTCAAATTTCAGTTCGATACGTCAAAAAATAAAAAAAAAGATTTAATAAGAACATTAATTTAAAAGGGGGTTTGTAAGGTAACCCCCCTAGTGGTCCGATTCGGCTGGTTCACGAACTTGACCGGCGTTTGGTAAAAAGAAACCGATGTACACCATTTTAGCTCTCTAGCTCAAAAACTGAAGGACTAGGAGTGCGAATATACGGACAGATGGACCTACGGACATGGCTAAATCAACTCGTTGTATCGAGCTGATCACAAATATATATACTTTATGTGGTCTGCGATGTCTCCTTCTGTATGTTACAAACTTCCTGACAAACTTATAATACTTTTCACTAACGTGAAGAGTATAAACACACACAATTAACAAGGTTTTTCAAACATTTCATGATTTCAGTTTGTTTTTTTGTTATTTCTAATTTTTTAATTTTTATCATGAAGAAGATAAAAAGTTAAATACATACTTACATATAAATATAAATATATATACAGCCACACTCCTCTATAACGTAGTCGATGGGACCGGTCAATCACTTCACCATGGAGAAGTCTTCGCTATAGGTGAGTTCATTATGAGCCAATGACCGACTAATTTAAGCATATTTAAATAAACAATTAATTTTATGTTAGATTTATTCAAAATATTTAAAATGATTCCTGATTTGCGATTTTACTATTCAACTACTCGGCTGCATGTTACGACGATAAATGGCTTCCGGCTTAAGATATTGTAAGTATATTGCACATTTTGTGTGCTGATTGGTACTTTATATGGTAACACTGAGTTGAGCCTCATAAGGTACCAGTCAAACACTTATAGTTTAAATTTAAGTTAATAATGTTTTTTCCCATTTTTCCTTAACTATTTTTATATAACCATATACATATGTATAAGTCGCAAATATAGAACTAACTTTAAGTAAATTTGTAGATTCGGGCAATACAGTAAAGCATTATTATTATTCAAATTGGTTTATATACAATATAATGAAGTAAAATGTCGTTTCATGTCTTCAAATTTTGCTTAGAACTTTGTAGCGGCACCCTTGGCTTAAATGACACTTCCAACCCTATCGGGCTGCGAGGTAGATGATGCATTCAAATATTCCGATAAAATGTCTGTAAAAGTAACTTATTGAATTAAAAACATATGCTCAAAAGGAAAGTAGTGTTACTTACAGAGCGAGCCCGGTGCAAAATCATCCTGAAAAATATGTCTTTCTTCATATTCTCCAACATTTGGTATCACTACAGAGCTCAGGTCTTGACATCTGTGATTAACTACTACATTGTTAAAATGTTGTTTCTAATGATGTATGTCATTCTTGAGACAAATCAATTGAGAATTTATATAATTTTTTGATATTTTTATTATTGATTGCAAGCACAACAGAAAAAGAATCACGTGTATACTTTAAATACTTTAAAATAATATGCTAGTACTCAAATACTCGTTATCCAATAAGCACAATAAAAAGAGAAAGAAAAGAGGAGAAAAACGCAAAAACTACAATATGATAAAAGAACCATGAGGTACGGAATCGGTTTGTGTTTTACTAGCATCAAATACTTTAATGGCATTTGCATTTCAAAACCGAACAACGAACGGACGTCAGATGAGAAACATACTCGTACTACCAAAGCAGTACACTTTCGACGAACAATTCAAATTGAATCAGATTCAGAATCAGAAACGAAATCAGAGAATCAGCCGCCACATTCCAAATCAGACAACAAACCGACAAGCCAAGGCGTTGGTGAGGTATTGAGTAAGTGACTGAGTGAGTGTGTGAGTGAATGGCTTTCGACCGGCATTCACAAGAAAACCGTCAGATAACAAATCACTAGAAATAATTTTGCATTCAACATCAGGCGTCAAAAGCAATACAAATGTTTAAAAACTCATTTGAATACTTAAGCATGATAAGAGGGAGAGAAGAAAACCAAGAACAAATATTTACTTCGATTTAACCGAAATGTTTAACATCAAATCTTTTATAATAAATACCATTTTACTTATATTCCATAGTAAATTAATTACCCGATTAATTCTTGTACATATACATATACTTATGTTAACATGTTTCTCAGGAAAAACTCAAGTTTCCAGACTTTATATATTAATCAAATCTAATATAGTATACTCAATCATCAAGTTTGGATTAGCTGTAATTTACTAAAATCCTAACCGAAAAATGATTTTTATGTCTCTTAATTGGAACTTCAAGATCTCTAATATCTTTCACAACAAACCATTCTGAAAATGGTTAAATTTATATTTTTTACATATACATAATTTACACTGAATCTCAGATTGAAATATACTTAAGGAATAAATAATGAACCCATCTTGTTATACTTTTTAAGAAAATATTCTTTTCATTTCTCCAGTAACCTGTTGTAAATTCTATGTCATATTAAATATCCTTTTAAATTTCATGGAAGGTAATAAAATAAAGAACTTAAGTAGTAAAAGGGAAAGCATGTACATATAGTATATAAATATATATGTGTGTACTATTGTATATATAACAAACAAGTATATAGTATAAAAAAATTCAACAAAGTTTAATTTAAATAAAGGCCTAAGATGAATGGAATGAAATACTATATACCCGTATATAAAATAGAGAAGGACAAATAACTATGATGATGATGCAAACACGCATATTTCAAAACAATTAATATCTTTAAACACCCTTTAAATTCCTATGGCTTAATGTTTACAATATAATGCATTTAAAAACTTTAAGGTATTCAGATTGTGATACTAATGGAACAACTGGGATGTGTAAAGAACATTTTATTGTAGTGAATGTCTAAAACAATTTCTTATTCACAGCTTTAAGAAGAAATTTAAAATATTTTAATATTTATTTATTTTTTTCGTGAGCGAAATTGACTTAAGCTTGTACAATGATTATGCTGTCAACAAACCACTTTAGCCTGGCCTTGCAACGGAGACCCCATGAACATGAGATGGAAAATCTATCTAGCCATATCATTTATTCGTTTATAAGTGCACTTTATGCAAATACTCGTATTTAATTCTCTTTGCATTTATTTTAAAACTTTGTCAAATTTCAAACATTTATTGAAGTGAAACTACATAAATCTCGAAACGTGTAAAATTTGCGAGACAATTGAGCGTATCAACCTGACGAAAAATTTCGCAAAGTGAGGGTGACCAACATTGTGAATGGCAACTCTGCCCAAAAGTGAAAGTTTTTCCAATTTAATTCAATTGATTTACAGCAAATAAAAGAAAGAAAAATCGATTATTATTTATTTTAATTTCTGCACTCATTCCAATCAATTATTGATTTTTCTTTCTTTTTTGAAATGTAGATGGTTGGTGGATATGGGTCAGACACTTATAGTGTCCAAATTTCAAGTCGATAGTACAAAAAACAATATGGGGGCTACCCCCCTAGTGGTCCGATTCGGCTGATTCCGACAAATGTAATGCGTATGGTAAAAAAGAAGAAAGCTCCATCCAAAAATTCAGCTATCTACCTCAAAAACCATATCCACCAACCTTCTAAATTTCAAGACTCTCGGACTACTAGAAAGGGCGTGAAGAGTATTACAACTCCGGCATAGCCAAAGTTAGCCTTTTCTATATTTTTTTGTTCTTATTACTTCTAAATTAATCTTTAATCAGAATAAATATCGGTACAATGTTGGCGGATGAAGTCTATGAAAAATATTGGAATATTATACAACGGGTCTATATCTGATACAGTATTAACTTGATAATCAGGACAGTTAAAAATCAGGGAGCTTCCGAATTATCGAAATGTCCAGATTATCGATATAAGAAAAAAAATGAAAAAATATTGATTACTTTTGAATATGCAATTTCGAAAATGGCACATATCTTAATTTTTAAATTTTTCAGGAAATGAAAAAACTAATTATTGTAATAGGAGCACAATATATAAAAAAAATAGTTTTAAGTCACATTTTGGGTCCTTTTTTTAAATGATGAATACTGCAAGTACATACATTACTAAAACTAATTTGGTACATTTTTGTCAAATATATTAAACAGCACATGTGTGGAGCATAGCTTTTACATTAGATGTTTATGCTTACTAAGTAGCTAACTATGATGAAACTACCTGCCAACTGGAATTAAATTATGGCTATGTTGATCTGGTCGCAAGATCACAAGGGAGATGACATTTGAGTTTTCTTGAGAACTGTTTGAGCAGAAGCTGCAAGTGGGCTTGAGTGAACATTCAGCCAGTCATTGTAGCGACTGCTGTGTAACTGTAGAACATCCGAAGGTTATTGTGAGTTGCAAATTCCGAACGTACCATTCGTGACTCAACGCAATGCTTTATTCTACACAGTTGAACTTTTTTATGCTCGATCCAGGAGGATCAATTGTACGGTATACTAATACTTTATTGTCCAGACTTAGTTGGCTGTTAGGTCCCAGTAACCACGCTAATTTATTTAGCTTACAATAGCAAGCTGCAGTAGTGGATGAGATGTGTGTTTTCCAGGTAAGATGCTTATCGAGAGTCATTCCTAGATATTTAACACGGTCAACTTGCGAGATGACAGTGTTGTTAAGCGTAACTGTAGAACAAACACCTCGTCTAAGTGTGAAACAGCAATGGACAAGTTTACCCAGTTTATGCCAATATTCCACATTTTTGTCCAATGTGAAAATCGATTGAGATATTCCTGATCTTATCGTATACATATCAATGGAGCTATTATTATAGTAGAGAGCTATTGCAAGCAGGAGTGGGCATATCCGCAGTGTACAAGGTGTACAGGACAGGTCCTAGTACACTGCCTTGCGGAACACCAGCTCCAATATATCAGATGGTGGATTTGGCATCTTTTACTGCTACATAAAATGTGCGGCCGCAGATGTATGACTGCAGCAGTAAATATTGTTGTGTTGAGAGGACCAGCTTCGCCTTGTGCGTCAAACCATCGATCCACACTTTGTCAAAAGCCTGATGTATATCTAGGAAGACTGCGGAGCTGTATTATTTGTTTTCAAATGCCGTAAGGATATGATTGATGACACGGTGAACCTGCTCCGGAGTACCATGTTGTTTCCTAAATCCAAATTGATGATCATGAATAGCTCTTTGGACACTTGCTGCTGCCATCATTTTAGTCAATTAGCAATCGAAAGTTACAGAAATATTTTGATGTCAATGTTATTTTTATGTATATTTTTATTTTATAAATTTTTGCCCTTTTCGAAATTCACGGTATTAAGTTCACATACGGACGTATTCCCGTTATCGTTTTAAAACGAAATAAAAACAATAATAAGATGCCATCACCGTTGTCGTTATCGACATTAATCGAAAATATTTTTTATTCTCTATTTTGAAACGAAGATAGGAACGACATAGAAACGTTCGTATTCTGTCGTCGTCATTTTAAGTAACGATATTGAAACGAGTGAAGTTAAAACTAAATTAAAATATGAAAATAACTACGTTGCGACAATTAGAAACTTTGGTTCCGGAAATGGAACAAAATCCTGAATATAGCCAGGGTTTTCGAAAGTGCATAAAACACTTAATCTTTGGTGGTTTTTAAAAACAATTAGCAGAAAAAATAAATCTGATTTGACCTCCAATCAATTGGAGTCTATTGAGGGGTATTTAAAAGACATTTCATGTTACTTAAGAATGAGGTTAGAAATTGAAGAGGAACGCCTTAAAATTTATAAAAAAAAATCACAAAAAGAAGAAGAAATGCTGAATCTTGATGCTGCAACAAAAAATAAAAAACTTCATTTATTGGAAAAGCATTTGAATTCGCATAATTAGTTTTTTTTTTGTTACATTTTATGAATAGTCTATAATAATATTATAAAGAGGAAATGTTTGTATTTTTATTTGTAATGAATAGTCTCAAAAACTACTTAACCTATTTTAAAAATTCTTTCACCTATAGAAAGCTATATTTTAAGCGAGTGTTTTGTTTTTAAGAAAATTAGGGATCCCTACGAAAATTACAATAGTAATCAAAAATCTATACTATTTACTAAAATTTTCGTACGTTTTCTTGCATTGCTGCTTCTTTAATTTTGTTGTATTGTTGTTGTTGTTGTATTTGTTCCTTATCATTTATAAGATAATATGATGTTTGTGTATTTCTAATAAAATATGTGTGCTAAAATTATGGCATAGTTTAAGAGATTGATATGAAATGGAAAAATTTTCTATATTTTTAATCTCTTTATATATGTATTTAGCTTTCAGAATAGCACGTTTTTTAGTGGATAGACTTGCATTAACACGACTTTTTTCCGTTATCTTGGCAACCAAGTCGTGCGTATTTGAAGCTTTTCTCAATATAAGTTGTCCGTTCGCGGTACTAAACACACTGTAAGTTTTTTCCATATTTAGACTCATCACTTAAGAAATCGAGCAAAACTTTCTGATTGATTTTGATAAATGATATTTTTCAACATATAGGCCCTTATAAGCTTATATTTTAGCTTTCTGCCTCTGGTAAAGCTTTTCCTCAGATGATTTTGCTTTATTTAAATATTAAGTAGTCTATATTTACAAATTTTTGTTTTGGTGGGGGTTATGCTATATAAGTGGCGCAAAAAATTGAGGTATGTACTTTTTTGGGTTCCGTACCCATAGGGAGCTAACGGGACTCTATTACTAAGCTTATGCTGTACGTTCGTCGGTCCGTCTTCTGCTCTATCTCATGAGCCGTAATAGGTAATAGGAAATTTTCACAGAGTGTGTAATTCACTTGTGTGTAGAACGATAAATACTAAAAATAAACATTTTTAGAAGCATTGTTCTTTAATTTAATCTTTTGTTTAACAAATGTTTTTTTTTTTTAATATAATTTTAAGCTATTAATTGTAGTATACTTTTAGGCTGTTAAATATGCACATAATTTTAATATTTTAAGCAAAAAATCTTGTACGATGGTACGGAACCCTCCGTGTGCGAGTCCGACTCACACTTGTCTGATTTTTTTTTTGTAGTTGATTCTCACGAAAATTCATATAAATTTAATTGAAGTTACTACCTAATACTAATGCATGTTCCTACATACAGTAATACGTAATTAAATAGCGCGTCTTTAAAAAATTAAATCCCTAGCACCTCTGTATCGGAAATATGAGGTTTAAAAAATTATGTATGGGTGTGCTATTCAAGTGTCGGGGAGTGTATTTTTTATTAAAAACTGTTGTTTAAATCATAATCTGCTGCCAAATATAACAAAATATTATTTAAAATATTTGAAAAAACCTTTGCTTCTTATGATTATGAAATACAGCTTATATTGTACAATACCTATCGCACCCTAACAACAAAAGTGTATTAACACAAAATATACAATCTCAATTTTAACAAAACCATCACATGAATTGATTGTTTATGAAGACAAACACCCTAGTTAACATCATAAATTTTCTTTAATGAATCTGTTAAGGTAATTTTTTAATTACTACATCTTATCAAATTTGTACACTACGAGTAATTATTACTTTATCCTTCTTTTCTGTGTACTTAAGATTATGGGACTGTAACTCATTACAAGGTATACTCGTAGACAAACACCAGTATATAGGTAGATTAGCACCATTTTTTGGATAAGATTATGTGAACTTTTTTAGACAGCACCTACAGATCTTTATAAATAACTTCATTTCTGATATACCATAATAGTTTATAGTTTGACCGCATTTTCCTCTTTTTTTTTTTATTTGTTTTGCTGCTGATTCAAAGAATTTGTATTATTATTTTTTTTTTTTTTTTATTTATTTATTAAGCGCCAAACAGGGCTTATAATCTAAACTACTTTCTATCCCACGCCACTTCCCCTCCAGAGCCCCCCATTATAAACCGAACAAGACTGGGTATCGACCACAAGTCACTTCGGTACTGAACTACTGGATATTAGTAACATGCAAAAGAAATTAATTGACTAATATACGGCTACAGACTTAATGTCATCAGCCATTTATACTAATCATAAAGCATTATAAAGATAAATTTAAATAAAGTGTGTGAAATTAAGTTAAATAGTTAAAATAATACTATGTGTTAAGGAGAGTTAAGAGATTAGATTTTAACTGATCGGAAGAAATAGAATTAGATACAAGGTCATAGTATAGATTGTAAGATTGACATAAAACACGAAAAGGATTATGCTGCAAATAAGTAATCTTACATGTACCAACAAGTATAGGAGAATAATTCCTTGTAACCCGAGAAGGAATATTAAAATTAATACTACCAAGCAAAGAAGGGGAAAAGATGCTGTCCACAATTAGATTGTGCAAGAATGTGACACCAAGAGTCGTTCTGCGACTGGATAATTTCGGAAGGCGGATTAGTTTAAGACGGCTTTGGTAAGATGGAAGGTTTATTTTAGCATTCCAGTGTAAGTGACGCAGTGCAAAAAGCAAGAATTTCGCTTGAACAGACTCAATACTATCACTTTACTTTTTAAACTGTGGATCCCATAAACACGATGCGTATTCAAGTATTAGCCTAACCAAAAAAGTGAATAATAATTTGGTGGTGTAAGGATCATTAAACTCTTTAGACCAACGTTTAATGTATCCTAAAACACCTCTAGCTTTACAGATGATACTAGAAATATGCGACTCAAAATGCAGTTTTGGATCCATCAACACACCCAGATCACTGAATTGTGTGACACATTCTAGAGTGTGATCATTAATGTGGTAGATTTTTACAATTAAATTTTTACGGTAAAAGGACATAATTTTACATTTGTCACAATTAAGCGAAAGATAATTTTTGGCGCACCACTCAGATAAGGAATCAAGATCATCTTGAAGAAACATTTGTTGGACCTTAGATAAAATAGATAAGCATAACTTAACATCATCAGCGTACATTAAGACGTTAGAATGTTTTATTGCAGATGGCGAATCGTTTACAAAAATATTGAATAATAATGGGCCAAGGTGCCTACCCTGAGGGACACCAGGAGTTACACAAATAGTCTTAGATATAGCTGTTTTAAAAATAACTCTTTGGGTTCTGGAAGTTAGATAGGATGTAATCCAGTTAACTAACTTGGGAGGAAAACCAAAGGTATTCAGTTTTTTTAAGGAGTACGAAGTGACAAACACTGTCAAAAGCTTTACTAAAATCTGTGTAAATGACATCCATTTGATGTTGTTGTGAAAAACTACAATTAACCAACGAAGTAAATTCTAATAAGTTGGTTGTAGTTGAACGCTTCTTAGTGAAACCGTGCTGTGAAGTACTTAATAAAGGAAGAACGAAATGCTGCACCTGATCGGTGATAATATGTTCAAACAATTTCGGAATAGCGCAAAGCTTAGCTATTCCTCGGTAATTTGATTTATTAGCTCTGCTGCCTTTTTTGTGGAGGGGGATAATATAGGACTGCTTATTAGGTAATACAGATGTATCCAGAGATTAGTTAAACAATTTTCAGATAGGTCTAAGCGAAGCATCAGCACATCGCTTTAGAATACAACTAGGTACATCATCTGGTCCCGGTAAAAACGTTAATTTAGAAGATTTTAAATATTGTAATACTGTATCACAATCAATAACTGGCATATTAAATTTATTAAATTGATGAATATGATATGGGTATGGACTATTACAATCATTATTGAAATTTGTGTAAGTGCTTTGGAAAAAGTTCGAAAAAAGATTGGAAATTTCTCTATCGCTGCAACATTCAACACCATTTAATTTCATGCAGGATGGGAATATATCCAACCTGCGCTTCATGTTAATAAAGTTATAAAACTTTTTAGGATCTCTTTTAATGTCCTCTTTGACATGTGTCACGTGTGACTGATAGCAGAAATTGTTTAGGTGTTGAAAATTATAGCGGGATATAGCGTATTTAGCATAATCAGCAGACCGGTTTGTCTGCCCTTTTGAATTTTTTAAATAGTCTATTTTTAAAATTATTTAATTTAATTAAATCACGAGAAAACCAAGGTGGCGTATGTGGGCTATATTTCAGTTTAATTTTCGGAACACATAATTTGAAATGATTTTTCATAGTTGTATAAAAAAACTTTGCAGCTAGTTCAACATCATCACATGAATACAAATAAGACCAGTCAGTGGCTGTAAGAAGAGAATTTAGCTTAAAGAAGTCAGTTTGTTTAAAGCAAAAAACACGTCTTGATGTAGGAAGCAAATCAGAAGGATTATTGGAACGAAATCCAAACCCATTCTGAATGATGTTTAATTCCTAAGTTGGATGATAAGTATCCTCTGGAGTGGAAATAGGATTACTTCGAAACAAGGAAACATCATTTATGCTGTCGGTAAAGACCAAATCCAAAATTCGGTTAATGTTATCAGCTATGTAGTTCACTTGCTGAAGGGAAAGATCCAGCAATAAATCGACAAACTCACAGCTTACTGATGATATTACGGAGTTACAATCATCCGAGGCTGTCTAAAAAATATTTAGTAGATTAAAATCTCCCATGATCTTATCAGTATCAGTATCTTTAATAAATGACAAAACTTTCTTAAGAGTTGTCAGATGTGATAAGTAAACAGAGTCATCAGATGCAGATGGGATATAGGAACATGTAATAAATAAATTAGAATTGGAAAATGAAATCTTTACACAAATAAACTCAATGTCATCAATATTATCAATAGACACCAAGTCAAAAGAGTAAAAAGCTCTAACAGAAATCAGAACTCCACCACCAACGCGATCAAATCGATCTTTCCTAAACGTTGAGTAATTATTGTTATACAATTCGAAATTCGGAACTTTTGGCGAAGCCATGTTTCTACAAACAAAATTAATTTTAATTTTTTTAAAATTATATTCGTGAACGACACAGCCGGCCAGAAGTTAGGACCTAACAGTTCACTACTGTATTCAGGGGGAAGGGATATTTTAAAAGACGAAATTGACCTTTTAAAAGAAAATTTAAACTATATATGTAGGTATAGAAATAGTGGGGTTAGGTATAGAAAAAGTGGGGGGAGGAATAGAAATAGTGGGGTAGGTATAGAAATAGTGGGGGTTGATGGAGGTGATATGTTTAAAAGTGACAAAGAAGTTTATGATTCGGGCGAATGACGCCGTTTTCGTTTAGGCGATATATCAAAGATTTTAATATCTTTAATAGACTTATCATAAGCTGTGAACTCATTCAAGCGCCGAAAGTCTTTCGCTAGATCATTGTAAGCATTACGCATTAACGTAATAGATTTACAAAAGTCTATCTCATCAGATCGGTAATTAGGACAAGACCATCGAAGGCCGATATTTTGATCAATAATATCGGCAATTCTTCCATTGATATCCGCACAGGCAACATGGGCCGCATTATCACACAACCAACAAGCCACAGTGCGGCATTTAGGAGTAAATGATTTATTTTTACACTTTATAATACAACAATGCATTTTTAATTAAAAATATAAATATTTAATATAATTAAAAAACAAAAATGAAATCTAAAAGAGAAATGCACACTTTCCGCAGGCACTGTACTAAGTATAAGAGCAAATGTAAACCAAAACCAGTTCGAGAGCAAACCAAAAAACAACAAAATGCACAGAAACAAGACCAAGAATTTATAAACGCTAATTAAAGGAAAATTTGCATTTATAAAATTCCAAAAAATTTAAAATGCAATTCACAATAAGTAAAAAAATTAGTTGATATGTAATTATGTTTTCTACAATCAAAATATTTCGCGCAAATTAATTTAAATCTCACTGCACACAAGATTCATCCTTTGCAAACTACAGAACAGTGTAGACGTGTTTTGCGCTCAATAAATTGTGTCTGCATAATAAACAAACACATTCACGTAAAGCAATTAAAAAATTAATATATAAAAAATCACCACAAAGATGAGCTTCGCTCATCAAAAACCCAACAACAACGTTAAAAAGGCAACCTGGAATGCGTACTTTTCGATCGTATCTCCTGGCCCTAACAAAAAAAAAATGATGCGTCATTTTTAACCATCAAACCGCCAGAGCGAAGAGCTAGTTCTTGTTCTCCCGCTCTGTGCATTGATACCGTAGGCACAACGGATCCACTACGATGGAGCAGCAAAAGTCCATCCTCACAAACTCCACTGTACACAACACCAGCAACTACTGTATCAACAAATACAACTGTAACAACACAAAGCACTCCAGCTATTTTAACCGCTACATCAGCATCAAACACAACAACAATTTACTCAACAACTGCTTCGATCATGTCATCGCAAGCAGTTTTCACATCAACAACAACATCAACAGCAATGCATCCAACGATTGAACCGCTGGACAAATCAGCAACAGTTATGCCTACACCAAACACACATACGCAAGTACAAAACACAAATAACACCAATAACAATAGTCCCAGTTCTGAACAGTTAAAACCTTGTAAAAGAAACCGAAAAACGCAATCCCCAGGCAAATCAATAGAAGAAAACAATAACAAAAAGTACAAAAGCAATTTGCAAAAAACTACACAAACAAAATTAAATGATTACTGGTTGAGCAAACCTAATACTAGCAATATGTTCTCACTGCTAGCAGAAAAAGACGATAACAACTGCAAAGATCCTAAGTCCACAAATAGTAATGCACAAAACGAAGCCAAACAGCCTCCTAAAGTTAACAAGCCACCGCCTATTTATGTGCAGAGGGTAGAAGACATTAATACTCTCATTAATGCTATTAAGGAAGTTATAGTGGAAAACTAGATTCTTAAATCCCTGTCCAATAATGAAGTTCGTATCCAAGTGACAGAATCCCAACAATATAGTACAATAATGAAAATGTTAAAAGCTAGAAATACCAAGTACTATACATAAGACTAAGGACGAACGCAGTTTTAAAGTTATGCTGAGACACCTACACCAATCATCTGACACCGACGAAATCAAGCGAGAACTGAAAGAATTAGGCCATGATGTCACAAATGTATTTAATATTCGACAAAGAACCACAAATAAGCCACTTCCCCTGTTCTCAGTCGAACTTAAAACCAGCCCTAACAACCAAAATATTTATAACATAACTACATTACTTCACACCAAAATACAATTTGAGTCCACCCATAGTAAGAGAACGATAGAGCAATGTTCTAACTGCCAAAAATACGGACACACACGAAACTACTGCACCAAAGATCCTGTTTGTGTTAAATGTGCGGGAAAACATAGCACGATTGACTGTCAAATGGATTCATAAAATAAAACAAAATGTGCTCTTTGTTGTGGAGCTCATACAGCCAATTATAAAGGTTGCAAAATCTACAAAACATTAAAAATTCAATGGTTTCCTGCTCTTCGACCCAAAACATTGACCGATGAAACAAAAAACGAGCAAAAGTCCGTAACCTTTCGCAAATTGGATAAAGGAATCAGTTATTCGGAGGTTTCTGCTTCTTCCTCACAGATTAAGCCAATCAATCGATCAGCTGAAAAAGAAAAAGAAAAAAAGATTTAAGTGTTAATCTAACTACTGGCAGAAGTTCTTCCCAGCAAAACAACAATCATACCATCCCAACTGACGATATCTCAGAACTTAAAAACATGGTGAAAGAATTAATCCAACAAATGGCTAACATGATGAACATTATAACAATTTTAGTAACAAAGTTTGACAAACAAAATGGACAATAAGTTAAGAATAATTGCTTGGAATGCGAACGGACTTCACAAACATATCTTAGAACTCCAACTTTTCTTAAATGAGAATTCAATTGACATTGCACTAATTTCGGAAACTCACTTTACAAATCACCACCTAAGCCTTCCCGGTTATAAAATATATGGAACAAGTCATCCGGATGGTTCAGGTCGTGGTGGCTCTGCTATTATTATCAAAAATAATATACGACACGTTGAACTGGAAAACTATCAACAAGCACACATACAGTCGACCAAATTGATGCTGCAAGATATATATGGATCTTTTACAGTAGCAGCTATCTATTGTCCACCTAGACTCATAATCACAACAGCTTTTGAGTACTGGAGAGCCAACTGATCAAACAAAGATACCTGACCTTATTGACTTTTGTGTAATAAAAAATATGAATATGCCACATTTTGAAATTGACTCACGATTGGAACTTTCTTCTGACCATTCTCCGATCCAAATTTATTATAATTGCTCAATAAAAAATGTTTTGCCCCCATGCAAGATGTATAATAAACGAACTGACTGGCACTCTTACAGAAAATTCATTGATATCAACCTAACAATAAATGTACCTCTTAAGGAATCAGACGATATTGAAAAAACAATCATACACTTAAATGACATTATAAACGAAGCAGCTGATAGAGCAACACCCGAACTAAAACCAACAGAGGACAACCATAACATCCCACACTCAATTAAAAACCTTATTGTGAGCAAGAACAAACTGCGTAAGACTTGGCAAAGGACGAGAATGATAAAGCAAAAGTTAACAAAGCGATTAAAGACCTGAAAGCCAGACTTAAAATTTGGAAAAATGAACAATTTGAAAAATATCACTAACTCCAACGTCTGACACTAATTACTATTTGTGGAAAGCAGCTAAAGACTTAACGAATCGCACCATTCACCAGCCACCATTAAAAAAGTCGGATGGGTCATGGGCTAGAACCAACTCTAACAAAGCTTCCCAACTTGCTGACTATTATGAAAAGGTTTTACTGATAACCAAACTAATAGCAACGCTAATCTTACTAATCTTACTAACAGGACTCCTCCACCGTAATACAAATTAAGAAAAATCACAGCTAACGAAATAAGACACTGCATTGAAAAGCGTACTAGTCACAAAAAATCTCCAGGATATAACCAAATAACTGGAAAATTACTAAAAGAGCTTCCTCCAATTGCAATTATATACATAAGAAACTTGTTTAACGCAGTACTAAGACTAAGGCACTACCCGACATTATGGAAAATAGCTGAAATAATACCTATACCGAAATCGGGCAGAGATCCAACTTTGACGTCATTTATAGGCCAATAAGCATTCTGCCTTCATTATCAAAAGTATTTTAACGACTTTTGCTCGACAGAATTCAACCAATTTCGGATTTAGACAACGTCACTCCACAATATAGCAAGTCCACAGAGTGACACACAAAATACTGAGAGATCTAGACGACAAAAAATACTGTATAGGTGTTTTTTTTTTTTTTTGGACATAGAAAAAGCTTTTGACAAAGTCTGGCACGTCGGACTTCTTAAAAAAATTAAGACTATCCTACCAAATGGTCTTTATGACGTCATCAGGAGCTACCTTGATAGTCGCTACTTCTATGTAAGGTATAAAGACGAAACCTCTACATTAAGACAGATAAAAGCTGGAGTCCCACAGGGAAGCGTGCTTGGGCCCTTACTTTATATACATATGACATTCCAATCCCAGAAGACAATTCGTCAATGGTGGCCACCTTTGCTGACGACACTATTCTTATGTACTCAAACAAAAAGCTTGATGTGGCAATAGATAAGCTGCAAGCAATATTGGACGAAACATGCACTTGGTTTGATTTATGGAAAATAAAGATAAACGAAATGAAATTATTGCAAGTGATACATACTTTACGGACAGCTCATCAGCCAAGACAAGTAAAAATAAAATGTACTGACATTCCATTAAGCATTAAGCGTGGCCAAGTGCCTGGGCATGCATATTGACAGCAAACTGACTTGGAAATATCACATTCAGAAAAAGAAAGACCAACTTGTACTAAAATTCAAGCAGTTATATTCGTTTTTCAAAAGACAATCAAAACTTCATACTTATGGGAAATTACTACTTTACACATCTGTAACTAAGCCAATATGGACGTATGGCATACAACTATGGGGTACTGCCAAGAAAACGAACGTAAATATTATACAAAGACAACAATCTAAAATCCTTAGAGCAATAGTCAATGCTAACTGGTACATAACAAACTATGACATACATAAAGACCTCGGTGTAAAAATGGTGCACGATGAAATCAACAACGCAAGTAGAAGATACCATAACACCTTAGAACGACATTCTAACGTTGAAATGATTGACATTCCTTCAGACGAATTAACAAGACGTAGACGACTAAAAAGGAGCAGACCAGTGGACTTAACCTAGCTGCTATACTTCATACATTATTTCTTTATAATACATTTTTTTCTTTATATATTAAATATTATACGTACAATAATATGTACATGTGTTGGTCTTGGGGTGTTGTGAGGAACGTTGTGGTATCTCGCGAGATTGGGGCAACCGCAAGTAGTACTCAAAAATAAACCAAGCCTTCCATAACACTCCAAACTGACAATTCGAAAACGTTCGCATTTGTCAAATATAAACCCCCCTTTTCAATGTTAAGAAAAGTATTATTGTTTTTTTTTTTAATTTATTGTTATATAATAAGAAACAAATGTACTTCAACTATTGGGAAATAAAAAAAAAAAAAAAACTACACACAAGAAAAAAAGAGTATTTTTAGAGGGAGAAAGAATGAAAGAGCATTAAAGAGAAGCAAAAGTATATGCAAAGCAAAAATTACAACAAAAAAATAAAAAATTAAATTTACTTACAACGTTAAGCACTGGAAAAGCAACAAATTGCACAGAGCAAACCCAAAGATTAAATAAATGATAATAATTAAATAATTTAAAACTTTTAAAACTTATGCACCACTAACTAACCCAAAAGCACGATCAAATTAAGTTGTGCACAATAATAAAAACAGTATTAATTACAAATTGAAGTAAAAAAAAGTAAAAATTTAAATATTTGTTAGAACAAAAATAAACACGTCCGCTCTCTTTGAACTACAGATTAGTTTTACCCTATAATGCGCTTTGTTTCTGCGTTAATATACCGCTAGGTTAGTGAAAAACATTATTGAACAGAGCATAGGAAATTGATTGCTTATATCCTGGGGAGGCCGGATAGCCGCCTGATGCGCATAAGGTGTTGTCTGCTCCAAAGCGACAAGGAGCCTAAATGTAGCGTTTTAAGTCTCCGAATTGGGGTTGCATTGGTAATTGATCTGACCAAAATCTTGTTGTCAGCCAACAAACGGTCGTTTTATCGGCTTGTGTGAAAAGCGATCTGATCCTCAACTACCGCCAAGTTCACGTCCCTATGCAAGGTTGAGTTCTTAACATACCATGGGTATCCTGTCATTAGGCGCAATGTCTTACTCTGCAAGACTTGCACTCTCTTCCGTTGGAATTTAGCAGCAATTCCCCATATCTGGACGCCGTATCTCCATAAAGGGACAATAATTTGGGCATAAACTATGCGCTTATTCCCGAGAGAGAGTGAGCTTCTCCCGTTGAGCAGCCAGTAAAACCTTTTTATTTTGTTTCGGTAGCTAAGTAACGCCGACATGATATGCTGTGAAAATATTTATACTTGTTGGAATTTTATTGTCCATCTTGGAGATGCACTAAAGCATACAAAAATGCACTTTTCAATGTATATGAATTAAATAAATTATTAATAACTTAAAAATACTGCATAGAAAATACATAGATAGAAGGAATGAAAAAAACAATATCAGGACTAGAAGAAAGGATAGTAAACCACAAAAAACAAGCTTAGCGGTAAATAAAACTCTGTCAAAACAAAATGAAACAAACCAAAGCAAAATGCCATCTGTTGTTATCAAATCTGTGACAAGGGTACGAGCATCCAGTAGCAAAGGTTGGTTGGATGGATGGTTAGTTGGTAGTACAGGCAGCCACATGTTTGATAGCAAGGTCAATAGAGAAAATGAAAGCATCTCCATGACTAGCTAATTACTTAACAGCTTTAATGCTACATTCGCATTATGTAAACGAGCTTCTGCCTGCCTGAATCCTAGTTTACGAGTTGTTGTGCTAACTGCTGCCGCCACAACTCTTATTTCTGCAATACTACATGCTAAGCCGAATCTATTAGAGTCTTTATACTTACTTTATTGCTGTTACTTTAGAAAATGATACAGTACATAACGATACTGGCTATAATGCTCTAAGCCGCCGGATGCTGAAAAGTTAACTCCCCTCGTTAATGTTAACCACATTGCAACTCGTTATTGCTGTTAATGCCTTCCCTTTTTCGAGATAGCGATTTCGAAGGTTGAAAATAACGCAATATTACTGACAATAATTATATTCGACTTTGAAGTCAAGCATCAATAATTGTACTTAACACTGTCCCTAGTTGCTAATGAAGCACATCTTTGACTTTCCACTTTTTATATTACATACAATCGTAACCACACCAAGTATAAATATTATTATCACTTTGAAATATTGCTCGCTAAGCATAAAAGGATTATTTAAAGACCGCATACATGTAAAAATGATTATATAATACTCGTATATCAATTTATACTTGATTAAAATCACCAATTATTCTTTTATTAATTAATTATTAATTAATTTCCATTGATTTTTATCGACTACCATTTTAGAAAAATTTTCCTCTGACACTAATATTTTTAGAGCTGTCTGACTATCCGAGATGGTTAAAAACTAATTTTCAATTCTGATAGATATTAGATATACCAAAAAAAAATAATAAAACAATTCCATCACGTCAATTTTTTGAAAAAAATACTTTTCTCATTTTACTTAGTAAAGGGTGTTTTTTTTAGAGGTTTACAACTTTGAGTTGGCAACACTGCTTTATTTGGCAACCGATTTAACAGCTGATAGTTGCTTTTTGTTTAGTTTGGTTTGGTATTTCATTATGAATAGACTTACAATTTTTTATCAAAAAAATGGTTCTGTTCGTCAAACTTATCGTGCACTTCGTTCATTTTATGGTAATCATAATCTTCCATCAGAGCGGATAATTCAAATAACTATGGATCATTTTCGCACCACGTTTACTGTTAATGATAATATGCATCCCGTAAGATGCCGAACAGTGCGCACCGAACAAGCTGCAGCCGCTGTACAGCAAAACATTGAAGAAGACCCAAATCAATACTCGTAAATTCGTCGCCGTTCTCAGCAAATGGGGTTGTCTCCATTCACTTTATGGAAGATTTTACGAAAGGATTTTACAGGAATTAAAGCCAAACGACCATTATATGCGCCGCCAAAAAAAATATTGGTATCATAGTTGGACTATATGCGGTGATCTAAAGATACTAAATATACTTCTGGGTCAACAAGGAGGGTATACAAAATATCTTTGCTCCTTTGTGAATGGGAAATAGGTTTTATAGGAAAAAAAAAATAAATAATAAATAAAATAAATAAGTAAGGCTAGTCATCAATAAAAAAAAAATATCGATGTGTTGAAAAAAAACAAAGATGCAATTTAATGTTATATACCTAGATATTTAAAAAATAACATAATAATTGGAAGGGGAAAAAAAGTTTAATTTCGTCGACCTGTGTAATTTATCCTTTGTAGTTACGACTATAAAATATTTTAAATATGTTAACAGAATCAACAACAACTTTGGAATAATTCAAGTACAATTCAACAAAATCTCTCCTTTCATTTCATTTCATTTTTTTGTTTTGTTTTGTTTTGTTCTAATATAGACGCGAGAGTATTGGTGTGGGTACGGTTCAAACAGAATATGTAAGGATATATTGCACTTGCATAAGTATTGTACACGTATGTGTGTCCATGTATGCTTGTGTGCTAAGTCCACAAATATTCGATACATGATTTTACTTTTTGCCAATTTCATATATCCACGCACTATAGTATAGATTAAGTACGTGTAAGTAAACGTGTGTGTCTTGCTAATGTGGTCATTTGTATGAACCCATTTTAGCATGGCACAACGAGGTCGTTTCCAACACTACATGCGATCATATTCTTTATGCATTTTCAAATAGTATGATGGTCAACATTGAAAATGCAAACCAACCCAACCCTACCCAATCCAGGCATTCTTTAAACATACATACATATGTATATGTATGTACTATATACACATCTTTGTATGTTTATAAATGAATGTACGAGTGAATAGTCAGTCCTGCATAGACAATCATTGAGTTGGTCACGCAAATTATTATCAGAGATAATGCTCTACACTTTGACTTCCTATTTATACTCTTCACGGTAGTAAATAGTATTATAAGTTTGTCATGAAGTTTGTAACACACAGAAGGAGACATCTCAGACCACATAAAGTATATATATTTGTGATCAGCTCGATGAGATGAGTTGATTTAGCCAGCACCCTTTTTAAATTAATGTTCTTATTAGAACAAGTTTTTTGTTTTTTTACTTATTGAACTGAAATTTGGACACTATAAGTTTCTATTCCATATCCATCAACCATGTAAATGGTTATTATTTCTTTTTTTTTAAACATTGATACATAAAATAGAAACTTACAATAACACAATAAGAAGATATAAAAGTTCCGTGAAGAGTATTACAACTTCGGCATAGCCAAAGTTAGTCTTGTTTTATATTTTTATATTGTTGTTTGTTATGCACTACAGACTTAGTGTAAATGCATACTACACTTTTATATAATGTTTGTAACGTAGATAGATATTTTCTTAAATACCATAAACTTATTCAGCTGAATTTCACTTTTAAATACATACGAGTATATCGTATATATTTTTACAATAGATTAGAAGACATTAGCTCCCACATTAACTAGATGTTATTATTCAATTGATGAAATATAAATTTATTCAGATCATAATATTCAACTAGTATAATTTCAGAAAAGGTGATATGGAGAAGAGGTTTAACGGTAACTGGAACTAACATGGGTCCCATATATGTATGTATATATGGGGTTAAAGAAAATGTTTTACTCAAACTAAATACCCGGGCAGACGTCGTCCTGCCAAAAATATAATTGGCTGACCTGATGAATGTTTGTCAAAGGCGTCTTGACTGATTTTAAAATATTTCCCTAAGCTTTATATGCATTTCACTTTCTTTTCGATTCCATTTAGATGTTCCGGCTGTTTCTTTGTGGCTTTTCGAATATTCTTTTTTCATAAACATAACTCATAAATTACTCGACCCATTGGTGATAACCGTATGAAAATCCGTTTGGTAGTTTTTGAGTTCATTGCGATCAGACAGACAGATAGACGCGGCGGAGGACTTTGTTTTATAATACATATGTACGAGTATATGTATAGATATAAGTAAATATATAAATTTCTACAAAAAGTCAAAACTTTTCAGAACAATATTAAATGACATTTACCACTTAGTAAATATTTTAAATGTTATAATTTTGTATGGAAACTTCTTCATCCTTTTAGGGGGGTAGGGGTCTTCAATATACTGCGGTTGGTCACAGAGGGGGTCTTATTATTTCATCACGTAGTCAATATCCTCTAGGGAAATCTTGCGCTTTTCGAACTATTTTCAAATCACAAATCACAGGTGGCAACAAAGAAATATGAGCCAAATTATTTTTGGCTAAACTATACTTATGAATTAATACTACGGATGGTCGCAGAGGGGGTCTTATTATTTCATCACGTAGTCAATATCCTCTAGGGAAATCTTGCGCTTTTCGAACTATATTCAAATCACAAATCACAAATCACAGGTGGCAACAAAGAAATATGAGCCAAATTATTTTTGGCTAAACTATACTTATGAATTAATACTACGGATGGTCGCAGAGGGGGAAGGGGTTAAAAAATTTTAAAAAATTGGTCATGTTGTATTGGTACGTTCCCTTATGTGAACTTCCATATAAATGGATCATTTGAATGATAGTTTCAATTTTTTGTTTACATAAAAGGTGTCTTGTCTGGCAGTGTTACCGATTTTAATGATCTTTCTTACTCTAGTATTTCTTTAAATTAAGTAAAGTCAGACGAGCGAGCATATAGTATTCGCATATACTTAGACGTGAAAACATCAGTGAACGTTTGGCTTTATATTATTTGTATAGAATTTAGTAAAATACAAATACTAAACAACGGAAACAAACGGAACTCAAATTCTCTATATCTTCTATCGTTATACTAATTACTTATTAGAATATTGTAAGTATTGTATAAATTTCAATATGATAAACACTAGTACGAGTATAGCCAAACTCTTAGAACACTTTCAATTTTTGATTCAGATAAATTGTAGTATGTAGTTTTCTTTATATATTCTGTTTTATGATTCTACTTATTCTTATTTTGTTATCAATATTACTTAATACCTATTCTATCGTTCCCTTTCACTTCCTATTATGTTCAATGTTGACTTACTTCTTTTTCACTAAAGCTTTCAGTATGCTGCTAAATTGCAATCGGCGCGTGTTTAATCGCAATACATTGAATTTCCATTATATTTTAATGGAAATCACACATCTGTTTATAGCTCTATTATGGCTTAGTAAAATATTTCGGTTATTACAATACATGAGTATTTTGTCTGAATTTCAGCCTGACACGCAATTTGTACATGTGAACTTCTTTCTATGTGACAATGTTATTTCTCCGAGGGTTGTTCGACGGTTGTTGTTGGATTGCGAAAATTCACAAAATCTATTTGAATGTGCATATAGCATTTCATAAATTGAACATTCTCAAAACTTAATACGAAAACAGATTCAATTTTTTGTAAATCAATTAAAATTATTAGATATGGTAAAGAATCTAAAAAGAAAATTTGTCCATGTTAAAGGACCATTTATGTCTACACAATGTATATTGAGAGAAACATATAATTTAATGAGCTCTAATGTACTAAAACTGATTCTTAATTTATTGCTCAAATGATTGGAGCTCCCCTCGTAGCATGATGTCTGTCCCTAAATATGTGATGAATACATCAAAAATCTAAATTTGAAAAGATTTTGTATAGGAAATTGTAATGGTATAATACGAAGGTAGATCAATAAGTCCTTACAAAAAGAGATTTATTTGTATTTTTTTAACATCATCTCCTTTTAGCTGGATATATTTATTCCAGCATTTTTCCATTTTTTATATGCGTTTAAGAGTTTATTAAAAGTAAGACAAAAATATAAATTGAAGTGAACTTAAACTAAAATAAATTAATTGCAAAAAAAAAGACAAACAAGCAAAAATAGGAAAACAACATGAAAATAAATAAATAAGGATAATATGAAATACCAGCATCTGACCCGATGGGGGAAATTTATTTGTAAATAGTAGCGATCTATGCCCCTACTCACAGCCATGTGTGGTCAGAGACATATAAACTAATAAACTACAAAAATGCAGATGGTGAAGGTAACCCAAATCAGCGACAACCAGTTCATCCAGCCAATAGAGTAACATGCAATAGTTTCCATTAGGACAATATTTTATAATTAAAACAAGGAAAACCATTATCTTCGATTTTACCATCACATAAACAGTTTATGAAATAAAACTCAAATTTCATTAGACAGATTGTGTTTATATAGATGTCAACACCATAATACATTCTACTATAATGAAAGGACTCCAATTGAAACATACAAGGTGGCGCAATAGAACGTGCATATTGCGGTTTTTTTTCGCGACAAAGTTTACAGCGAATTTTGAAGTTGGATCTTAAACTGCATCCTTATAAGCTCCAGTTAACACAGGAATTAAAAGAGTCCGACTTCGGAGCAAGGTTGGCATTTGCTGAAGAAATGCTTAGTCGATTTTCCACTTTTGACAACATCCTTTTCTCTGATGAGGCTCATTTCCATTTGAATGGGTTCGTAAACCGACAAAATTGTTGTTATTGGAACGACGAGAATCAAACATAAAGTCTACATGAACAATCCGAGGAACATCAGTGAACTAAAGGAAAATATCCGTGGAGAAATAGCAGCAATCATCCCAGATTTTTTGACAAGGGTTTTCACAAATCTGCGATCGCGTTTAGAGGAGTGCCGTCTTCGAGAGGGCCGTCATTTAGATGATGTTATTTTTAAAAAATAAACTACATTTAAGTACCTAATCATCTTATCTTTTATTTCAACTATACATTTTGTATTTATTTTTTTAGCCTATACGTAATAAATGCACATTCTATTGCGCCACCATGTATTTTCTGTATAAAACTACAACCAAGTGGTCATTGGATTTTGTATAGAAATAATTCAAATTGCGAAAATTAAATTATTTTTCAATTGAGTCCATATTACCGGGAATCCGCAAGGCACTTTTGACATGAATATTACATCCTCAACTTTTTAACATTTTACTAACATTAATTTTTTTTACCAGTATTTCTTCGAAAAAAAAAGGAACGAAGCAACCAATATAGATTTCATATTCATGGCCTTAGTGGGACAAAGTTTAAATTTTAAGAAAGGCTAAAAGTGCCTAAAGTTGGAATGCAGGCCATTAAAAGAAGTGTTGTTTAAAACGAGATCCGCGAACTAAATAAGCTTATGAAACAGTGGTCTGGAAATTTCTAAAATAACTTCTCGCACGAAAATAACTATGAATGTATTTAAATATATTTTTACATATTATAAAACAAAGTCCCCCACTGCGTCTGTCTGTCTGAACGCGATAAACTCAAGAAATACCGTCCGGATTTTCACACGGACAGTGAACCAAGTGATTCATGAGCAAGGACTAGAGATAAAGAAAATTCGAAAAGCTCTAAAAAACAACCGAAAAATCTAAAAACATCAAAAAGAGTGAGGTGTATAAGTGAGATTCATAAAAAGCATAGAGAACTATTTTAAAATCAATCAAGTCACCCTTGACAAACATTATCCATTAATTTTAAAGGAGTGGCAGGACAACGTCTGTCTGAGTATCTAGTATTCTTATAAGATAAATATAGTATTCACCGGATGTTTCTAATAAATAAATATACCTTACAATATGAAATAAGATATTTATTATTAGTACAATGTCTTATAATATACTCAGGTCTCAAGTGCCACCAATTTTTATCGAACCACTGTAATATGAGGATAATTATCTATTCTTTTTTATTTTTTTGTTTTCTTTACAATCGTTTTCATTCTTAGTTAAGAAAGAATTAGCGCACGGCTCTGTTAGTCGCAGAATGGATCTTAGAATCTTTAAATAGTTTAGTTAATCTGTTATATTTAAAACGATCAATAGTTATCTATTATTTGTATACCTTTCACATAGAAACTATGATTTGTTAAATTTAAAGATAAATTTAAAATACGCGATCCTATCACATTGGGGAAGGTATACTATTGTACAAATGTACAAATAGCTAAACCAGATTTTCAAATTACAAAATACGCATTAGAAATGCTACAAATGATGATTGTAAGTATGCTATGATTGTGGTGCTTTGCAAGACTTTTGGACAACAAATGGTACTAATTGCCTTTTAATTTCATGTTTTACAACTATATTTGCGGTAGATGTGAACGGGTCGAATGGCAATTGAAGGACGATATGAAAATTGCTTTATTTTACAATAAGAACCAATTTACCATTATTGAAAGCTCTAAAACTGTTTAAGTAGAATTTGCGTATTTCAAGTCTTTGGATGAATTGTGTTAAAATCATTTAAAAAACAATATATACAATTTTAAACAAAATATAGTAGTGTCTTATAGCAGTTGTATATCATTACTTGTTTAAACTAATCTTAGGTCCATTAACTACTTTCTTGATTTATTTCTTAGTTATAATTTTCTTATAAACACTTCTAAACTTCTTATTTAATTGATATATCAACTCACTCAAAAGACTCCAAAGTTCCAACAAAGGTTTTTGAGAAAAGTACCAACCTTTAAACGATATACTTGGAAATTTCCCGAATATCAGTTCACAAGTTACACTTTTTTTAATGAAAAAATTAAAATCTGCTCTTCGACGGAATAAAATACCGTTGAAGCAAAGCAATGGCTTAAATTGAAATCATGGGTATTCTGCTCTATCAAAATAAACCATCGAATATGAATTTTAACAAAGTCAACCATCGATAATGCTGACGTCCAAAGTGGGCAATTGTTCCTAAAAATATATTATATTTTTTATATTAACATCATTAAATCTATGTAATAGTACTAAAACAAAGCAGCCAAGTGTGAGTCGGACTCGCAAACGGAGGGTTCCGTACCATCATCCAAGTTTTTTTGAAATACAGAAATAACATTAATAATAACCAACTGCTTTAAGTTACAAAGCAATAATTTTATTATTTTTCGTAGCGGCATTGCGGTAATAGAAATACACACTCTGTGAAAATTTCAACTCTCTATTACGGTTCATGAGATGGAGCTCTGTGACGGACGGACAGCGTAGGCTTAGTAATAGGGTCCCGTTTTCACCCTTTTGGTACGGAACCCTAAAATGAGCGAGTAGCTGTTGGGTCCTTCCACTCGCGATTGAATGACACCGGTGGTCTAAATTTTTATATTAGATTTCTTAATGTAACTATACGAGTATAGGTTTTAAAAGTTTAAAGGTGAGAGAGTTTTAAAAAAATGAGATGGGACTCCTGAAAATATAGAAAAATAGAGTAAATTGTATGAGAAGAACGTTAAGTTAACTTGCAAGATACAGCTGACATCTTAAGTATACTTATCAGCAGGCATTCTTTTGCATAAAAGTTGGTCCATGACAAAGCTGCAATGGATCTATTTTACGTCGGTTGTGACAATGGATGAAACATGGATCCACTACTTCTACTCCAGAATCACATTATTAGTCAGCTGAGTGGACAGCAAACGGAGAATGCAGTCCGTGCTAAACAAAACTGCAAATGTTGACCGACAAGGATTGGGCCCAAGTGTTTTGAGAGACGCAAGTAATTTTTTGTCAACTGTCTTCAGAAAAAAATATCAACAGCAATTATTACATCTCATTAGTGGAAAGAAAAAGATTTTTCACCAAGACAATGCACCGTGTCAGTTATTTCCAAATCAGCTATAATTTCAAGATATTGCTCCCAACGACCACTATTTATTTACAGATCGCGTTCATGAAAACTACATTTACTATATGATTAATGAATGAATTTTGAAAAAAAAAGATAAGTTTTTTGTAGTTAACTTTTGGACATATTGAGTAGTCATGTGATGTTTCCCGTGGGTCCAAATTGTAAACATTGAATGACTAAATAAGAGAAAATTAAATACATAGATATCTTTCCGGTTTGTTTTTATGATTTGTAATACTACTACTTATTTGCAATAATAATGAATATTGTTGTTATTTTTACGCAATGTGTGTAAATTCATTACCAAGTTTAGTTATATATGAAATATTTTTGCATATGAATCATATGTAAGTATAATAATATAATAGAATTAAACATATAATATATAATTTAGTACAAATAGTATGTATAAATTTTAGATTGCAAGCTTTACAAAAAGTATTCATCGTAGGGTATATCCTTAACGAAATTCTGAAGTATATGCTTCAGCTTATTTTGAAGTGCCACATTGATTTTGGGTTGAACATCTGCACTCAAAACCTCCCAATTTTCATTGAGTATCTTTAAAGTGCTCTCGCGTAACTCCTTTTCATTATTAAACAAATTGGTCATATCAAGTTTAAGGCTATTAAAAATCGAAATGAAAATGAAAGTGGAAGAAAGAAAACATCAGTTTTAAATTCAACAAAAATATCACATCTTTTCTACAAAAACAAGCGAAAACTAGTAAAAAGAAGATTAACTTTGGCAATGCCGAAGTTGTAATACTCTCCACGCATCTATTATATCTTCTGTTATTATTCTAAGTTCATGTTTTGTATGGAAGGTACCCCTCCTGGTGGTCCAAGCATCTTGAAATTTGCAAGGTGGTCATGAATCAGACACTTATTGTATTAAAATTTCAAGTCGATAGTATAAAAAACAAAAAAGTTTTTCTAATAAGAACATGAATTTGTATTTGGGTTTGTATGGGGGATACCCCCCCCCCCCCCTAAGCGGTCCGATTTGACCGATTCAGACAAATGTACTGCGTATGGTGGAAAATAAAGCTTCGTGCAACATTTCAACTCTCTAGCTCAAAAACTGAGAGACTAGATTGCTTACATTCAGACGGACAAACGAACATGGGTAAATCAACACGTGTCTTCTTGCTGATCAAGAATATACGTGTATACTTTATGGGGTCTCTGATGTCTCCTTCTGTGTGTTACAAGCTTCATGACAAACTTATAATACTATGCGTGAAAAGTATAAACATATGTGAAATAATTTATGATCAAATATAAACTTACTCCTTTAACTTGGTCATAATAAGATACTCTGTCACATTCAAATATATATGACCATCGTCACGTTTTATTGGTTCAGCTTTAATGCGCGTACTGGACTCAACATCGGTCAATTTCATTGTCATTTCTCCGGCACTGACCAACGGTAAAACCAAAATTTTTCCATTTACTTTGTAGTTAGCCTCAATGTACAATTCGGGTAATATGCTCTTGAAACGAATTATAAACGGTTTGGTGACATCCGACGAAAATCCTCTAAATTAAATTTAAAAAGAAAATTATATCAGTAACACATAATAATAAGTATTACACAACTGTCTCTATATACACTGGAAATCAATCCTTACTTGATTGAATTTAATTTCATTTTTGTAATATTATACAATTTTGTATTTTCAAGCAACAAATTGAATGAAATTGAACGAGTATTATCATTTTGAACCTTGAGGCTACCCAACTCTAAAGGATCCAACTGTGGCATACTCCGTTCGGGAAAACCTTTGGCATAGGTTTTTAAAAAGAGATGAGCTTGATCCAAAATGCAAGATTCATCATTTATGCGACACTTTTGTAATGGCTTAGCTATAAGAATATGATTAAGACGAAAGAAATTAATATCAATAAAGAAATAAAACATTGAACTGCAATCTGTTTAAAAAAAAGAAGACGCCTTTCGATTTATTTTTATAAAAACACTGACATCGACTGTAACAAATTTTTAATACTAAGTATATGCAAAACTTCTTAGCCCGTTATCTCTTTATAGAAGCTATTGCATTTTTGTCGAAATGTACTTATAAGTAATTCTAAGAACCCCACTTCTGTTGGCACTTACGTATGACGCCGGTTCCATCAACCAAAATTACATTGAATGCAATATGTAAAAACGCGATCAAACAAAAACCAAAGATTGATAGAAACATTTTTCCTTTTTATTCCTCTTCTTATCACTTTGCTTACAAGAATTTATATAGTATGCATGTATACCGAACTGCACAACAAGCCGATTGAAATTAAAATAAAACTGATCCAAAATATAAGCCACTTTTATATGGCAATAAATATATTATAAATTTTATTGTATTTCACTTTTCTTTATTAAATTTTGAGTAACTTATTTTAACGATGTTGTGTCAACGAAAAACTTTAGCAATTTCAAGTGAATTGAAATGAAAAAGCTACTCAAGTAAATATATATATATATATATGTATATATATATATTTTTTCGAATTTTATTGAAAAAAATATGGAAACAGGTTTTTCAATATCAGTTGTAAGTTGTAATAGATAAGACCATGACAAATACTGATTCAGAAACATTTTTTAAATTCGAAATATAAACGAATTGCAATTTACTCTACATGAAATATAGATAAGTATAGGTACCGCATTTTTTGTGGATATGGATGCAAAATACATTATCATAGTTCGATTTTTGAAAGATAAAAGATCGATCTACTTTTAAAATAAATCTCCAATCATAAATAACTGATCTCTATGAAGATTTAAAAATTACTAGTTCAAAATTTTATTACAAAAAAATTTGTACATTTTCAGAATCTATAATATTTTATGATCTTATTAAGTCCTTTCTCATATTTTTTTAACTATAGCATTGTTCCCAAAAACTTGGCAGTATTAATATGGATTGATGAAGAGTGTCGGCTTGTCAATCAGATCGACAGTAACATGTAATTACGCTTATTTGTATTTTTATACTCTTCACGCAGTGTATAGTACTATAAGTTTGACATGAAGTTTGTAACACACAGAAGGAGACATCGGAGACCCCATAAAGTGTATATATTCTTGATCAGGGCGACGAGACGAGTGAATCTAGACATGTCCGTCTGTCTGTCTGTATGTATGCAAACTAGTCCTTCAGTTTTTGAGCTGAAATTTAGAGAGACACGGAGCTTTATTTTTACCATACGCAGTACATTTGTCGGAATCAGCCGAATCGGACCACTAGGGGGGTACCACCCATACAAGACGGGATCCAAATGAAAGTTCTTATTAGAAAAACTTTTTTGCTTTTCATACTATCGACTGGAAATGTGAACACTATAGTTTCTGATCGATATCCACCAAACATATAAATTTCAAGACCTTCGGACCACTAGGGGGGTACCCCCCATACACACCGGGATCCAAATGAAAGATCTTATTAGAAAAACTTTTTTGTTTTTTGTACTTTGGAACTGAAATATGGAAAATATAAGTGCCTGATCTATATCCACCAACCTTATAAATTTCAAGATCCTCGGACTACTAGCAGGTGCGTGAAGAGTATTACAACTTCGGCATAACCAAAGTTACTTTTTTTATATTTTTTATATTGCCTTGTTCGTCTGCCATTATCCAAACTCTAATTTTTAAGCTTTGAACATATGAGTAAAGATAGAGCAAGTGTAAAATGTTTATACAATATTATATGACTGATTGCTGACTCATTTATAGCTCAATTTACTTATTGTGTTTTAATTTAACTTCTTATATCAGCTATAAATTTACTAAGTTAAATAAATAATTATAACAAATCCAATTTTTTACCTCTTTTGAAAATTTATTCTAAATCATCTTGATTTTTGTAGGAAGGCTATCTCTTCCAACAATCGTAGATATCCTATTTAAATATATCGTACTTGCTATTTATGAAAATGCAACGTGTATGTACCAAACTTCTATAGCTCAAAACCTTAAAGTATATTATGCATACATACGGAAAGACGGTCGCGCGGATGAGTATGGATATACGTATGTAAATCTTCTCGTCATACTAATGATCTCTTAATGGGTGCTCATACGCACTATGCTTTAAAATCATGGAGTCAAGGTAATAATACCTATTCACACTCATACGAGTGGCGTTCACACTAGCAAATATTTGCCCGAAAAACTGAGAAAAAAATGTTTGCCAATTGTAATCAGCGTAGAAATTGATTGGGTAAACATTTGGCTAGGTTGGTTGGCAAATAATTATGGGAAAATATTTACCTAGTGTGAAACTTATATTTAATTCTACATATTTGCGGACCTGCTCCATTATTGCAAAGATTATACTGCACGCTGTGATCCAGGAGTTTTTATTCTTTAGCATGTAGTTAATCATGTAGCGGTTAACATAATGTATAAAATGGTCACTTTGCATTTTGGTCTATTTTGATCAAGAAATCACCCTTAAAGTACGTTCACAGTGCGAGTTCTGTTGCGAGTTTCGGTGAATCGTTCACAGTCACCTTTTGTTTGTAAGTTATGAGAACATCCGTTTTTTTTTCTTTTTGGTTATACATACAAATAGAACATTGTAGCCAATTGTGAGAAATTAAAATGGAAATTGTGCGAGAAATACATGATTGAGAACAATTTGCATTGTATGCAAATAATTCTTGCAGCTACCTTTTTTATACCTGGTACTTATTTTATTAAAATTAAAAAAAAAAATATAACAATTTAAAATTTTCTTCAAATTGTTTTGTGCATAATCAGCTGTTTAATGTTGAGAATGACCAAAAAAAATGCGAACATGACCAAAAACTTGGCAGCACTGCAGCAGAGTGACCAGCCTTAGTACCGAGTTCTGAGCGAGTTCTCGAGTTCAAATTTACTACAACAACAACAAATTTCATTCATTTTCCCTGTGGTTGTTGTAGATTTGAACTCGAGTTTTGTGCGAGTTCATTGAGAACTCGATTTTCGCTCAGTGTGAATAGCCTATAAATCACCTAAGCGTTACTTAAAAGCTGACTTGAAAAATTAACAGAGAGACATTAACAACAAATTTTCTATCTAACTGTTTTAACTTTCCTTTACTGTATTCATTTTAAATAAAAATTAATTGCCATAATTAACTTTTCTGAGGTGTGCAAACCGGGAGTAATTCATGAGAACATGACACGCATTTTCTCGCTGGTTTGTACAGAATAGGCAGTGCGAGTCATCTGCTTGCTTGAATTTATGTAGGTACTTTCGGAAATATCCATGCCCTGTGAGAAACTGCGTGAGATGGTAGTTCAGCGTACCATACTTTCTGGATGCCCAAACACTGACGTTGGGAATTAGCGCGAACGTCTAACGCTCTTTTGTTGAGCTTTGCCATTGTTACTGCAATTTAAATAAAATTTCTGTTTGCGCAAATATACATATATTTACGCGACGAAATTAAAATCAAGTGTGAACGGCCAGCGAATATGTTTCCCTGTATTTGCCGAAAAAATAATAGCACCTACTTGCCCAAACAAAAATATGGCAGAATTTTTGTTGTAATGTGAACACGTAGGAAAGTATTGTGCGAACCCACGGAAATTATTTATTTGCCTGGTGTGAATACCGCTTTAAAAAGAGTTAGGGAAAAATAATTTAATTAAAAGAAACAAGTTCGGTGTTGATGCCTCGATAGAATTTTAATATAATCAATTTTAGTTACAGAAGTAGCAAAAAGCAAACAAATAAAATAATTTAGTTACAATAAAAACAGGTCACCTAAGAGTTGCAGTTCTGAGGTATGTCAGTTGAAGAGCTCTTTGTGTTAATTATCTTTAGAGCGTAAACTAACGCACCGAGAATGGAGCCCAGATTGTCTTCATCGCCATTTTCGTTGCCATTTTTTTGTTCAATGGGTACTACTGTCATTGCTGTGGACTGTTCCTCGTCCTGCTGCGGCAAAGCTTTCTGAATAGCACATGGCAAATCTTATCTTTAATTGCTGGCTTTCATCACGTTCCTCTTTACAGTGCTCGTCTGGTAATTGAAACTCTTTGATAAGATTGACCTCTTCGAATACTTTCATTTTTAATAGTTGGCTTATCACGGACAACATGGTGTCGTATGTCCAATTGTTGGCAGTTGTACTAATATTCACTACGACATCCGGTGTTAGTATTAATACCCCAATAGTTTTTGTAACTCCATTTTTGCATGTTTTGACCATTTCATTCAATTTGTACTTAACTTCGTATACACAATTTTATCTAATTGGCAGGACTTGGTTGTTTGGTCTTTAACTCGTTTTAATAAATATTGTCTATTGTGCCTTGTCCCCCTCAACCCTATATAGTTGGTCATTATGTTTGTGCCGCCGACAACTCCGCCACGTGCAGCAAGCTCCATAAATTAGTGTGTATCTATTTAAAATAATTTTATTAGGTGATTTTTTCATGTCTAAAAAACTATGCTGTACAATTTTTTATATACGTATCTGTCATAGCCTACTTAATGTCTGATATTTCCTACATTACAAACTCCATAAGAGTTATAAGTCAATTGAAACACAACGAATTAAACTAACACGCAACCGACATGGCAAGTTGACACTGCGAGTCAAACTTACCGTGCGAGCCCAATAAGCAATGAAATGATGAATTTTATTTGGGGGCTACCTTTTTCAGTAATCGAAGAGATTTAATTGAAGTAGACTGTGGGAAAAAAAATAACAACAGTCATGAAACTTTAAATTACGACACACAACCGGCTTAAAATAACAATTTATACAAAAATTGTGGAGTAAACGTAAGTCAAACTCAAAATTCTTTGAAGTTATACTTTTCACATTAGTGTGGATAGATTTGATGATTGTAAAGCTAAAAACCATGTGTCGGAGATCCCATAAAATGTATGTAGTGAAAGTCATCGTGACGAGGATAATATATTTAGCGATGTCCGTCCGTTTGTTTCCACAAAACGAACGCAAGTAGAAAAATTGTGAAGCATTTTAAACAAACTTGGTGTGTCCCAGAATCAACAGATTTTCTTCTGCCTATTTTCCTTCCCGTAATAACCTAATCTTCATCCTAAATCATCCTAAAAAGATTCGACTGTGTCGACCAGATAGGACCAAACTCTATTTTTGGATGCAATCTGCATTCAAGCGTTGTAAAAATAACAGCCATTTGCACAAACCTTATGTATACCCCTTTTACCCTTACGAAGGAATACATCGGTGGATCCGTGGGGAATAACGGAAATAGTTTGGTCAGATTCAAGTTTTTTTAGTCATTAGGCGATCATTTGTTTTCAGCAGTTATACAAAACCACTGACAACCCATATAGAAAGCTATTTTTAATATCCCCGGGTAGACCTATAGAGTAGACTGCGAATCCAAGTAAAATTTAAAACCGTATCGATCGTAAATATTGAAGTATCACTTGGAATCTACCTCGAAACATAATACAATAACAACCGTAATACGCTGCAAAATATCAAGATTCCCTTTCACTTCCTGCTCTAAGCAGATTACATTTTTATTGGGCTTAACGATTCAACTCAAAGCTAATTGCAATTTAAATATATATTTTTTTTAATAAATTTAAAATGATAAATAACTCAAAGTATGTGATGGGTACATAAACCGGTAAATCGAAGTTAATATTCTATACTCTTTTTAGAAAAATAAAATCATAGTACCTTTTGAACACATTGTAATCGTTTGTTAAATTCAAATTATTGTATTCACAAAACAGATCAACTGAGAGCGCTCTTAAAAACAAAATCAACCGAATCGAGAAAAATATTAGATTAAAGAGCAAAGTTAAAGTTTTGGAATTGGAAATCATAAACGCATTCGAATTTTATTTAAAATTGATAATTTTTCATTTAAAAAAAATGGTTGATAAGGTAATTATTATGCAGGAAAAAAGAGCTACTGAAATTCGTTGCCAGGAGAAAACTCGTGGCGGCCTTAGCTATGAGGTTATACTTTCAGAGCCGGCACCAAATGTTGCTGTACCCAAGCTTTCAGTTACATCAGGCAAAAATGTTTCAGCCGAAGAGATTGATCAGAAATTAAAAGCTGCTGAAGTGCGGCGCCATTTCTTCGAGCAGAGGAAATTGGCTGATATTTCATGTATGTTAGCTAAAATTGACGAAGCAACACGCAAAAAGGATGAGATTGCCAATGAGTTTATTACTCAGACCAAGGAACAACTCGAAATTAAAATGGAACATGTTGTTGAAAAGCGTGAAGCTATCATAAGTGACATCAAAAAGAAATTACAAATTCATTCACAAGAGATAGAAAAAACTCGCGAACACCTAGAGCAAGCTAAATTCTTTGAAAAATTGGCCATAGAAGAAAAATTACAGACCGCACAATTTTTACGCAATGAAAACATGAAAAGAATGTTGGCACGTCTAAAGGAACATAACACAGTCAAACTTGCCGAAGTCAAGACTCACAATGTTGTATTGGAAACACTTAAAAACAAAGAGAATTTTCGCAATATCGAAAACAAGTTATACATAGCTACCCAGAACCGTGAACGCGAATTACAAAAGAAGATTAAGAAACTACATCAACTTGATCGCCGTGCTGAGACTGTTCGCCAGAACAAGGCCACCGCTGAACAACTTCTCGATGAAGAAAATAATACCACCTTCCCATCTGATTAGATGGACAACGCTCATCGCTCTCAAGAAAGTACCCGCTACAAAGAGAAACCAAAAAAAAAAATAGTCAATAAAAACTGTAAAAATGTAAATGTTTAAATTTAATTGTAACTACCTAAATAAAGCATGAAAACAAAATGTAAAAAAATCAAATTTCAAGCATGAATATAAAAAACTTTTTAAAATTTTTTTTATGAGGCTCTAATCTGACCTTCATGTATTTTCATATCTGCTCATTTTTTTATTTGCCATTACTGTATCCTCCCTTCGGTCATTTTTTCTACTATATGTACTCTAGGGTGGGAACAACCAGAAACATAGTTTTCTCGAAAACAGTCGGCAAAAGATCAATTATTTCAGCCGGGAGACTGCATGGCTCTCTTACTATTAGAACAGTATTTAACAGCTTTCTCACGTTTTCCACACAAACAAACAAGACCATAAACTGTATTAAAACAATGAACGAAGTGCTTAAAGTCCTGGAGGGTACATCATGAAGGAAGGAAAATCTACAAACAAAGTATTTGGACATCCCACCTTAAATTATTATGTTCCTGTTCGGTATCCTTTCCACAGTGAAGCTTCCAATTGTGTCTGCTGTCGAAGCACATTGAACATTGATCCCAGCTTCATAACTTATTTGTACGTTGAAACACCCAGGCATATCCTTGGTTACATCTGACGTTATGAAGAAGACTTAGTATTTTTATTAGGCAATACTAAGGACAGTCTCTGTAAGCGAATTGTAATGAAATGCATCGGAGGGTAGGTTAAAATGATGAAATGAGGCTTCCTCATACCACCTCATCCCTGCAAAGTTTAGGTTAGTATGTTATACTTCAATAGTATAGAGATTCTACTGACCCCTAACAATTGCTGTCCACATTGTAGATTTATGCTTACAGCCCACTTGATGTTACAACAATAGCAACAGTTTTCGTAAATTAGTGTCCTTACAGCAATAGAGATTTCAACAGAAAAGGTTACTCGACACATCCTTCGTTGATCTTACAAGAAATACTTTCAGTCTACACAAAAATGATCGTTTAAATTGATAAACACTTTAGTTTACATTTTTATTTATGTAAAGGCAACGAAAAATTACAAACAAAAAAAACAATACATTAAAGCTACAATAATTAATTAACTAAAACCTAATAAAACTATTTGGTTTCGTGTTCATTACTGAGATTTTTCAGCGATTGTTCAAAATCAACAGATTCAATTTGACGTTTCTGTGGATTAAATGGTGGAGGTCCAATCAGCTGAACAACCTCGTCGTAGTCAAGAGTTTCCTTTTCGAGCAAGGCCTCAGCGAGCTAATAAAAAAGATGAAAAAAAAACAAAACAAAAAATATAATAGGTCAATTCAGAAAAGGAAGGAATGTTTGGACTACGCACCTTTTCAAGTTTATCGCGATTCTTTTTAAGTATTTCTTCTGTTTTTTCATATGCACGTATCACCATCAGTCGAGCCTGTCTATCAACTAAGCTATCTAATGCTTTCGAGTAGGGTTTATCAAAGGATTCCGCTTCATCAGCATCGCGTATATAGACTGGTCCTATTTCTTCGTTCATTCCAAATTTCTTTATTTGTGCGTACGCTATTTTGGTGACCTTCTCAAGATCGTTTTGAGCACCGGTTGTAATGCGATTAAAGGTCAAATTCTCTGCAGCGCGACCACCCAACGCCATACACATTTTATCAAAGAGTTCCTCCTTAGTATACAGTCGCTGCTCACTGGGTGTGTATTGGGCAAACCCAAGCGCCATACTAGTGCGTGGCACAATTGTTACCTTCAGCAGAATATCTGAGTATGGTAGCATCCAACCGACAAGCGCATGTCCTGACTCATGATAAGCAATAACTTTACGTTCTGCATTAGACAAGGCATGTGAGCGTTTCTCGGTGCCACCAACCAATCGCTCCACAGCATACTCCAAATTCTTAGTTGTCACCTTTGATTGCACGTTGCGTGCTGCATGCAAAGCAGCTTCATTGCATACGTTCGCTATATCGGCACCAGAAAATCCAGGCGTTAAGCGCGCCAAGCGCTGCGAGTAGTTGCTGGCCTCACCATCCAACTTAACCGAAGATAAATGTTTTTCAAAGATATCTTTTCGTTCCAATAACGTGGGCAAATCGATTAGTATATGACGGTCAAAACGTCCCGGGCGCAGTAACGCCTTATCCAAGATATCAGCACGGTTTGTACTCGCCAGCATAAGGACACCTTCCTTTGTGGCCATACCATCCATCTCAACAAGTAACTGATTCAAAGTCTGTTCTGATTCCCCTGAGCTACCCTGGCCCATACTTTCAGTGCCTGAGCGTTGACGACCAATAGCATCGATCTCATCGATATATATTATACAAGGTGCACGTTTCTTCCCCTCCTTGAAAAGATCACGAACACGAGCCGCACCCAAACCGCCAATCATTTCAATAAATTCTGATCCGTTCATGCTTAAGAAAGGCACTTGAGCTTCTGTTGCAACAGCTTTGGCTAACAAGGTTTTACCACAACCAGGTGGACCAAGTAATAGAGCACCACGTGGCACTTTGGCGCCAAGTCGTTGATATTTTTCCGGTGTTTTCAAATAATCAACGAATTCCTTAACTTCTTGCTTAGCTTCTTCTAAGCCAGCAACATCTCGGAAAAGCACGCCACGACCGCCATCAAATGGATCTACTAGTGTAAACTTTGCACGGCCCATTTGGTTCTGAATGTACAAACATAGTAAGAATACATATATCATATCGTAGCAAATATCATTTTACTTACAAATGAATCCATGTTTATGGGGCTCTTCATGCTCTTCATGCGCGACGCTAGCGACATGAGCAATGCAAAGAATAACAATAACATAAGTATCCGTCCAGTCGTATCGGTTTGACGATCATATGTGACCGGGACACCTTCTGAGATGCCTAAGCGTTTCTCAACACTACGTAGCTTCTCCTCAAACTTATTGGCATCGGCGACAGCCATATGAAATATAGATGATGCCACCTTGCGACCTTTGATAACAGCGCCTTCGTGCAATATGATTGTCACCATTTCCATATCAGGTCGTATAATTATCTCTTTTACCTCACCTACGGCGAGCATATGATGCACAAATTCATTCCACGAGACATACCTAGTTGTGCCCTATGGCAAATAAAAATTAAATTGGATATTTCCATACATGTATGTAATTCTAGCTGAAAACACTAAACAGAGATTACAAGAAGAGTTACGCACCTCGGGTCGCTCAGTACGTGGAGTCATAAGCAATGAAATAAATGCCACAAACATATAGATGGTAAACATCCAGAGTATGGCCTTGGTCAAAACTGATTTAAGTTTTTCCTCGTTCTCATTTCTATCGTTTTTTGGGCCATCTCCTTTATCTGGATCAATACCACTACTGCTGCTGCTGCTGGTGCTAGTACTACTTGTGCTTTTTGGATCTTCGATTATATCCGATGGACTTCTACTTGGTTTATCATCTTTCGAAGGATTTTGTGTCGTCGTGTCCGGTTTTGATTTATTGTCATTCTGCCCAGTATTAGATGTGCTATTATCCTTTGACGATGATGACGACGACGACGATGATGATGATGAAGCCAAACGCAACTGATATTCTCGCACCTGTTTCGGAGTAATGTCCAGTGAACGCGCTATGACACCAACTATCGCTTTGTATTCAGCTTGCAGCAGCTTCAACTGTTTCATATATACCATATATCAAATCATTTTGAACTAAAGAACTAGTAATATTAATGATGGTCTTTACCTGCCGTTTACTCAGACTAAATGTTGTTAGATTTGTTGGCATGTAACAAAGACTTGGTCTAAAGCCGCCGATGATGCCGGCGCCAGCAAGGTTTGTTGTCTTGCCGCTGCTACTGCCGCCGCCGCTGCTGCCACCAAAACACTTTATAAAATTAGTCTGTCCCTGTTGTAATATATTTCGAACATTTCTAATGTTTTTCAACATAATTTAATCTCTGAATACTTTTGATTTGTTGTCGTCGTCTTCCCAAATACGTAACACGTTACTTCAAGTGATGAAATCGCAGGTAAAGAAAAATAAAAAACAAATGATGTGCCAGGGCTGTCGAGTTGCGCATATCCCTCAAAAAAAAAAAATTTAGATTCTGGTTAACGGGAGAAAAATATTGTTGTAGTCGAATATATGTATATGGGATAATTATTAAATTATTTAAATGTCTTTTTTATAAAAATATTTTTTTTTATTTCATCAATTATAAAAATCATCATCAATTTGTTCTTAGAAAACAAGAAAACAAAATAGCGCTTAAGTTGTAGCAAAAAAAAAAATATGTATATATATATATATTCAATATGCTAAACAAAACTACTTCGTACTACATACAATATGTAATAATAATAATGTCGAGTTATACACGCATAAGACTACTAGATAATAAATTGTTCGAAAATGGCTTTTTCTTAATAATTACTATTTACGGAGCCATCGAATGGACCCATATTATCGCCAAAATCCTGCATATCTTCATCGATTGTATCGTCAAAATCGTCACCCGAATCTTTTGATTCAGGACAATGTCGGCAACGACTCTCATTTACACCATAATTAATGCAAGTGGAACCAACACACTCACAACACCCATCATGGAACCATCTAACAAATTATAAAAAAAATACATTAGAACATTTATATTTTAATGTCGTTTAAGTTACTTGAAGACACAAAACGACTCACCTATAACTACTCGCACCCGTTGTCTGACAACTTTGTCGACATTTATTCCAAGAGACGCATTGATCCAAATAGATAACCGTACAATTCACTGTGACAATATTATCACGTTCTTTAATAGCTTCATCCAAATTTTTATCATTTGATTCTATGTGTAAGCAAAAATAATTAAATAAAAGAAATACTATATTCAACAGCAACTATAACTTACTCAAATAGTATTTAACATCCTTCTCCAGCTTTGGACCAGCTAATACAGTATCGAAATCGACTTGAAATGTAAAAATATCCCAATTGTAACCAGTATCCTCTGGCGGCATTGATACCAAAACATTAAAAAGTTCCGGCACACCATCAAAATCTTCCACATGAGATTTCTTTGATAGTGAGTTTCGAGTATCATTTGGCTTTGGGCAAAGTTCTATAAAAAAAATAAATTATGTTTAAATTTCGTTCATAAGACAAAACAAGATAAGACATGTTTGGCAACTCTACTCTATAATTGATAAACACAAATACTATCGATAACATGGAATTAGCAACCAAACCAAACAAACAACTATCGATAACAACAACCACTTTAAGTTGTGAACCAGCCACTTGCTGTTGCTACAACAACAAAAACAAAAACTGGAAATGATGATGGATTGTTGTAAAGTGAGGCAAAGCAATAAATTATAAATAGAGATCACATCATATTTGTGCAAATTCCAAAGATCTATTATTACTTTTGGCACGCACGCACACATGTTCATTTCACCAAACACTATACCACTTTGATTTGTATACACACATACATATGTACATATGTCATTATTGCGACTCACCCACACAACTACAGCACTCCTCATAGTACTTCTTGCCCAAACATTTGAGACACTCTTTGCAGCAGGAACAATTCTTTAGTTCACACTTGCAGCTCTGTGTGAGCATGCACTTGGAAACTATAGACGCACAAACAACTTCATTACATGATTCGACTTCAGCGACGAAGTTATGCATGAAAACACCAGCAAACATCAGCAACGCAAAGCTCAACGTCCAAGATCGCCAGATCTCCATATTCCGTTCCTATATGACCGGAAAGGATTAATAAGTTACGGCGGCGTCAGCGTCGTTCGTAATCGCGTCTACAATTGAATAATGTTTTTGTTTTGGTTTTAATGATAATCAAATGAAATCATCAATAGCATCTTTGATTTAAAAATTTAATATGTAAGATAATATGCAACAGCATCACAGCACGAATAAATGAAAATGAAACAATAAAAACAAAACAACATGAAATAAACACGATAAAAATCAAAAATATCAACAAAGACACACATTAATAACAAAAACAACAACAAAGTAAGTAGTTGTCAAAACCGCCGCTGCAGCAGCAAATCAAATGATCAAAAAATACTCGAACGAATAAAAACGTGAAACTGAACCGAACAACAACAGAGAACAAGTTTTGGAATGAGCTATGAATATTTACTAAATCATTGAGCGAGTCGAAATGGGATGGACGGATGGCAGCGCAGGCGACACGACAGCCGGAGCTTGGTAATATGCTTGCGGCGGGCGATGTTGTGGTGGAGCCGATGATGTTGTTGACTGTTGTGTTACTGCGGTAAAGAAGACGACGAAGCTGCCAAACAACGACCACTAGCTATTAATGCGAAGGCATAACTGTTTTCCGAGCTAGATAAATCTGAGTCGTACACCGCCGATTAACAAACAAACGATCGCAAGTAATATATTCGTTGTTGTTGTTATTCTTGTTGCTATTGTTTTTGTACTGTATTGTTGTTGACAATCAATAGATCGATTCGATTTCATCCGAACTTTCTTTACGAACGAACTTAGTTATTTCTGTTGCTTCTTTTTGTTAGTTGGTGATCTTACGAGCAGCAAGCAGTATTTATGAATATGTATGTTTATGGCGCTTGCTATCTACTGATGCTGCCAGAGTTACCATAATATATATTTATTTAAATTATTTAAAAGAGCATATAATCATTACATTGCGCTTTAAATCATAATATTGTAAAATAAGCAAATAAATAATATTTACTTTAAATATTTGTACACTATATAACTCGTTAAAGCATTTTGGCAGTTAGTGATGTTCTGATTCAAGTAACAACTTGATGGTACTAATTACTTTTCATTCACTACTAAATACTTTTGTACCCGGTATTTTTTGCGATACTTACTTAGTATTGAATGAAAAGTAGTTGGTATCAAATGAATACTTTTGATACCCAAAACAAGAAAAAATATTTAATTATAATAGGGACGACTGTTCTCATGCGAAAACCTCCTCTCCAGCGGAGGTACTTATATAAAAGATCTAATGAAGTAGAAGAGCGAACTAGTTCGCCTTAGAGATTCGAACTAAATTGAGTGCTTCTAATGGCGACTGATTATGCCCAAGCCTAGTAAATATATAAAAAAAAATTCAAAAGCAATCAAATAAATATTTTCTTTCTTTAATTTCACATGAAAAATTATGCAACCAATTTTTATAAAAGTGCTTATTCAATACTTGAAAGTTCTAATACTTTTATGGTAATCAAATGGGTAGCACCGATTTTTACATATAAGTATGTACTAATTATTTTAAGGTCTTGCAACATCCCTATTGGCAGTTCAGATATTAGGGCTGCCAACTTGCCTGTTTATCCAAGTCTTATAGTAACTCTTTGTTAGGAAATATCAATTTCAATGAACTAAATGTAACACAGAAAATGTTAATATGTTGTTACGTATTATTATATGTTTTATGTTAATTTAAATAATTTTTCTTCATTATTTTTAGACAAACTGGAATTTCCGACATACATACATTTATTGCATTCAAATTATTGATTATTATTTATTATTATTATTTATCCCATCATCAAACATAGATATTTTGTAGTGTATCATTAGGTCGCCTTCAAAGACAATTTGACAAACATGCTTGGAATTTGTTTACAATTATGCTCACAGCATCACAGCATACAGTCAAGCGCTTGGCTCAAAACGGATGCAAAAAAACAACGGCAAAAAAGTTTTAAAAACTATTAATTTTTCGCAAATACAATAAAGTATTTAAATAACAATTTAAAGTGTCGTAAACATGGCGAAAATGTATAGAAATTCAATTTTCTTGCTAATCATCGGAAGTGTTGGCTGCTTTTTGTATGGCATCTTTAACATTGGTATTGAAATTGAGCCGAATGCCTGCCGGATGACCTATATGTTCGGACAGCCGATGTTTGCGGTAGGTATATCAATTCTGAGAAACTATATGCTATATGAAACTATATGCTATGCATGTGTCTAAAACACACAGCGAGTGTCCTTCACCGCTAATCGGAATTATCCCAACTATGGACTTTATTATTACTATGAGGGAGTTCAACGTTTCGACATAAGATCTATAAAACTAAATGGGGCGCCGATAATTTTTGTGCCAGGCAATGGAGGCTCATACAAGCAGGTTTGACAATTTCTATATACGACAACAATTCTCAAGAGTTATGTATACATTTTATTTAGGTAAGGTCCCTGGCTTCCGTAGCACTACGTAAAGCGATGGACAATGAACAAGGCATTCATCTAGATTACTTTACAGGTTAGTCCGATTTAGATATAGATGCACATAGTATTTTCTTGCAAATCACATATTTTGAATTATTTTAAATTTGTCTTTTTAAGTGGATTATAATGAAGAACTTTCTGCCATATATGGTGGTTATTTGAGTCATCAGAGAGGTTTTTTAAAGCACTGTATAAAAGCTATTTTACGTCTCTATAAAGGCTATTCCAAGGTGTTACTTATTGGTCATTCAATGGGTGGCAAAGTTGCGCAATCTGTGCTTACCGATCCCGAAATTGCTAAATCAATAAATTCCATAATATTTATATCGACGCCAATCGATGAACCTGTTCTCAATGTGGATGAGAAAATCAGTCATTTCTACCAAAGCACTAATAATCAATTGTTGCGTAGAAGAACTGCGATTTTGCCCGGGAATAATTCAAATGTCTGTAATACACGGGGCCAATCACAAAATACCGCACGCGACTTACAAAATGAACAACAGGACTATTCCGGAAGCTTGGATAATATTCTGTTTATATCAACTGGTGGTGGCAATCGTGACTTACTTGTCCGTTCTGGACTAACTACATCAAAATTTAGTGATATACATGCAATGACCTCGGCCATACCCAAAGTGGGAATCAGCTGTGATCATCTTTCAGCCGTTTGGTGCTTGCAATTTATGCTAGTCATCAATCGTTTCCTTTTCAGTATTGCATCGGTACAAGATAATGATCGGTATGTGATTTTCAATGAAAATAAAAAAAAGAATCTTGAAACAGCTTTGCATTTCTTTGTGGTGAGTATTGAGCCACATTGTTATTGTTATTACACAACTTATTCTGTATTTGTTTTTGCCAATTTAGAAACCAAATCATCAGTCTCGTGCACATAAGCTACGATTCCGTGGTAGTGCCTCTGTGGAGTCACATAAATTGGTCTTTAATAAACATTTTGACATAATACATGAGGAATACAATCAATTAATTGATATTGCACGTCCAACGAAATACAAGAAACTCTACATCGAATCTATTAATGTAGATAAACATATGTGGCTCTATGGTTGCGTAGCACAAAAAAATAAAGCTGGAGGAATATTTTGGTAAGTTTACTTTATAAAATGTGTGCTGTTTGTTTTAGTATTCAGCATTTCATCAAACTCTAATTAAAACAATTATTTCATTATAATGACTATGATGTTGATGATGACAGTGATAATGCTACTTCATTAGCACATCATACACAACAGTTACCTTTCGATAAAGAAAAACGTTCATTTGCCTTGTTGGATCTACATAATATACGAAATACATACAAGAAGTGGACACATTTACTCATACAACTACCAGCTTCATATGAGCCTGTAAGACAACCTTACTTACTTACCTAAATATAAGGTTGTTTGGTAATGACATACCGCATTACCGCCAGCGGGAATTTAAAACTATGTGGGGTTGGCAAGTAAATAAAGTAAAATTTGGCATATCTGTATGTCGTCAGTTGACAGGTAAACACATTCTCTACAAAACGAAGTGACACTGAATGTTTTGTCGGCACAAAAAACCCTACACTTCAATGATATAATGATATTAAATTCAAAAAAATCAGCCAAGTGTGAGTCGGACTCGCACACGGAGGGTTCCGTACCATCGCACAAGATTTAACACAATGTATGCAAATTTATACCTCTGTCTGAAGATATGTAAAATGAATTCTCTGTTGTTTTTGTCGCAAAAGTGAAATATTCAACAGCCTAAAAGTATACTACAAAAATAAAAAAAAATGTTAAACAAAAGATTAAATTAAATAACATTGCTTCTAAAAATGTGTATTTTTAGTATTTCTCGCTCTACACACAATTGAATTACACACTCTGTGAAAATTTCAACTCTTTACCTATTACGGTTCATGCGAACGAGATCGGACGGACGGCGTAAGCTTAGTAATAAGGTCCCGTTAGTACCCTATGGGGTGAAAAGAATACGTCCCAGTTTTTTGTCAATTGGAAGAACGATTTTATACGAGAGGGGAAATCTTCGCATATTTGATCTAATTTTGTTAATGTTAAATGTAACATTAAAAATCATGTAAAAATCGGCAAACAATTACCAGACAACCTTATACCATAACCTTGTTTTATCTAACAATGACATTAACATAATACTCCATTAACAGAGTGGTTTCAATGTTGACTTGCATGATCCTGCTGAACGTACGTTTGATGTGAAATTGACAATTTATTATTCACTGCTACCAAAGTTAGTGATTAATGAAACAAAGCAAGATACTATTTATTACAAACTACACATTGAAGGTGTCACCGATCCATTTCATGCACTCCGGATTATCATCGAACCGCTAGCCTGTAAACGTCAAAACTTTCGTATTAATGCGCGTATTTGTGTTCCCTGGGCAGCAGGTTTTGAACGTTCACAGGTTCTTAAGTATGTAAACTCTCTCATAATCTCCTTTTTTTGTTTTATACCTTTCCAAAATTTGTTGCAATAACTTAAATCATTTCATTCATTACACAGTGCAACGACAATAGAGAATGGGATATTTGTAAATGTGCCAACATTGGCACCTCGTGGCTATAATACAACAAAATATCCAGTTGTTCTCGAATTGGAACTTGATCCAATCTGTCGTTATCGAATTAGTTATCAATTTTCTGTGGTCGATTCAATGGCTCGTCTCGTTCAAGAGTTTTATGGTTGGCTGCCATCACATCTGATAACTGTACTTCTCATTGTCCTCAAAAATCAAATTGACAAATTTGAAGTTTTAGGAACCTTTAGAAGCTTACGCCCGTACACTGGTTACTTTCAATATTCATCACTTTATATTGTTACCGGTAAGTTAATGTTACCAAACTAATGATATGATTTGATCTAATGTATTTCAACAACTCATTTAGTCGTTATACTCTTAATTAATCTGTTTGTATTTTGCCTCTTCTAGGATGCCGTTTACTAAGGAAACTACTGTTGAAAGTTCCATTCATACCACAACCAGAGGAATTAAACTACTGCATACATTTATCCATAATTATACATAGCAGTGCTATAATGCTTTCGATTTTTGCATCTTTTGCCGTTTGGACCTGTTTGGTTATGTATGGAAACATTATTTTTGGCATTGCTCAACGGTAAGTAGCTACAAACATACTTAGTTAAATATAGCAATTTTTTGATGGTGTCCAACACCCAATTCCCCTTCTCTTATTTCTTATTTCTTATTATTTACATAGTCTTACGCGTATGCCACATTCGCTATCGACCATATTGATCTCCACAATGACACATTTGCCAATGACCTTTGGTATTTTTACAATTGCTTTAGCCGTTTCCACATGCAGTGGCATTGCATTAATTGTGGCTAGTGTATTTTACTTTATTTTGGTAAATAATTTTAATCATTTTACACATTCAATTTAAATACTTTTAATCAAATCAATTGATTGCAGCTAACAAATGCATACAAGGATTATTTGGAGGAATTACTTTGGCAAAAGGCTGTTAATATACTTAAATCTGTAAAAAGATCTCAATCTTCTGATAATAAAACAGATGGCACTGGTACTAGTACCAATACCAATAATGACGAAATTGAAACTTTAAATTACAACAACATGATAAATGATGAAAACAATGTTGCTGATCTACTTAATCATTCTTGTAATGATATGAATAATCAAATGAATGATGAATTAGAAAAATGTTTAGGCTTACAACATTTTCCATATCATATAACTCTATTTTTGCTTACAATTTTAATGAGTGCGCTAAATATGTCGGCAACAATTGCATGGATTCATGCTAAGCGGTAAATAAAAACAAAAATTTTTTTATTTGTATCTTCACATACCTTTATACTACTTACCTTTAACTTTGTCACTTCTACGTACATATATGCAAAATTATCAGCATCTCGAGGGTTATTAGTTAGTTATACTCGATTGTTCTAGTAGTAATCGGAGAATGGCAGAATTAAAATACCCAGTTTTGATAATAAGATAATGTCATCATTTCATAACGCAACTTAGTCTCAAAATATCAAGCTAAAATTTTTCATGAAATCTTTTTTCAATCATGCATAGACATTTTGATTCAGACGAAGTTCATCAAATACTACAACAGCAGATAAACCTTGGTCACATAAAAAATGGATTCATAAAATGAATATGAGCGTGGATGAATTCAAATTGGCTTTTTAATGACTCACTATATCTATTTGTAGTAAATGTGTATGTATGTTGTATTTCGTATGTATGTTGTGTACATCCACATGTTTGTATGTATAGAGAATGTGAATGAAAGTGAATGTTGGTACGGCTGAATTTTGAATACAGGATTTCATTGTACAGCATACCCCTGTATTCATTGTATCATGTCACTCACGTCGCTCTCCTTCACTCCACAAACGCTAAACAAAATAAAACAACTACGAAAGAAGACAAAAAGAAACGTCAGCGAAGCCGACCGGCAAGCATACATTCGACTGAGAAAAACGTCATCTGAGCAGTTCATGGAAATGCCGTTTTATTATTTATTTCTTTTTTTGCTTTCGTCCGCTCACTCAGTTTAACACTTCACCGCTTTGACATTTGTATACAACTATACTCATGCCAACACAATATTTTTTGCTATACTCATTGTCTCAATTCCAATTTTTTAATATGAAGGCACAATACACATTCCATCAGACTGCATATAACAAACACATATATAATGTTTCTTATCGCACACATATACAATATACAAGTTTCGTTGTATACACTAATATTGAGTATACATTCATGAAATACAACTTTTGTTGGCAATGTGAATGAGCGATTGCTCAAGTCTAATTCATATATATTTTTTTTAAATTACTTTAAGAGTCGGTAAAAATTGAATTAATTAATTCAATGAACCATATTGCTTCCATACATATACTATGTAATAGAAAAATTAGTTTTTGTATGACAAAACTAGACAATTCTTCAGTTATACGAAACAAAAGTTTTAAAGTTTTTTTTAAATGTATGATTCTATTAATTCTTCTTTATTTTAATATTTTTTTTTTTTTTTTTTTTGTAGCTAGAAATTTGATTCAAATCTTAATTTTTGTATGAAAAATCATACATCTTTATCGTACTTTATATTTATATGCGTACTGGGAGTCGAAGTTTATGTTCTAACTTTTCTTAAATTTAATGAAATCACTAACTAATTTTGTGCTTCTTTGTTTCTAGTATTGGAATTCGTCTACCCGATCCTGCATTGTTACCATCAATTTTGGTTTTGAGCTCACTAAGTATCATATTACAACTGAAAGCTCCGAATAAACTGTAAGTTAAAATTATTATTTGTGTTAATTTATATATTTTAATGCAATTCTTCTCCTTTTTTCCAATTTCAAGCTCCAGTAAAGCCTACCGTTTTATTTCTGTCATGTTGTACTTCTGCGCCGCCTACTGTATACTTTATTGTCAACTAGCCATTTATCGGTTGAACAATGCAATTGCTGCAGTTTTCGTTTTGGTTGCGGTACATGAACTTTTTGGTAACAAGGCAACAGGATATAAGCGCCAACGCTAAACTGGTGAATTGAGATAATTGATGAATAGAAAAGAGCTAAATAGATCCAAATCTGTTCTAGTCTAATTTTAATGTAGTTTATGAAACTGTATTTACATAATCCATGTGCTATATAAACCAAAGTAATTAATTGAAAATGAAAAAAAACTATGTACAATACATACACCTATTGATATGAATTTGTATGTATGGCTGTATATGTCTCTTTTGTGATTGTTATACCCTTTAACCATTTACACATGTACTAACTAAAGTATGTTTAAGTGATGAGCCTATGACTAAGATTGTGCAATTGCAAATGTATCCATAATTTAGTATGAAATGGAAGTCAGATTCAGAAGGAAAATGTATTTTTATCTAAAGATGCTTAACCGTCTATTGAGAGAGAAATGTGTTTGTTTCTCTTCTATAACTAACTATGTATAAGAAATTATAAGATTTTAAATGATATCAATACATATATGTATGTATGAGTAAAATTATTGTATACATACATACATGCATATGTATTTGATGTAGTTTGTTTTTATATTTATTTACTACAATTTGTTTGTCTTCAACTGTGTTGTCCCATGTTGTATATGCATATTTAAAATAAAAACTAAGTTAAACTCCTTCAAATACCATCTTTTTATATAAACAATTGCAATTGATTCGTATTCTTAAAAATTTCAAGGAACCTGCGTTGGAGATCTCAAAAATTATTATATAAATACATATTGTACTTTGGCATTATTAGCATCACTAAAGGAATTTTCAAACTATGTCTATGCATGTTAATACTTCAACTCTTATAGTAGAGAACTGAAATTTTGAATAATTATATTTGCTTAAGTCAAATAATCTGTTTCAATCACAACAGACAATCTAACATAACCTTCGAAATAATTGGAGGTATAGGCCAAAACCAACATGACTATAGGTGCTAACTTATAATATGTGTGTCTACATATTTAAATTTTTTTATTTATATCTTCATTTTATACTTTAATTTCTTTTTTTATTTAAAAACATATATTCCGCTCTATGAAATGTACATATGTAATTTAGAAAGCCAATTATAACTTCGCTGGACAGCCGACAAAGATTTGATGAACACAATTTGAAATTACCATTGCCTTTCTACTAACTCCTAGTTAATTTAAATGATCAAGTTATAATAGTTATGGTAGTTATGTTTCTTAGTGATTCGATTATTTTAAACACGTTCATGTATACATAAAACTTTTTCTGCTAGGCATTGTTCGATTCCAATAGTTCGATTGAGGCCTTTCCGATAAGCATTTCAATTCATTAATAAAGATGATTCTGTGGAAACTGGATTTATCAATATGACTACATATTTAGATCGATTCCTCCAATGGCGATGGTAATATTGATTATGTTAATGTAAACGTTACATTTCCTTCGCCTTGTCACTAAATAGAATATAATACATTTTCCTTTCGTCTAATGTATAAAAATTCATGTGTAAATAGGAAGCTGATGGTGACAATCAACTTGTTTACATTGTATCCACAAACTTAGTTATACACCCAAAATAAGTCCAGTAATGTGATTCTATTTGGATGGAACGCTTTATTGGTAACGTCCATATCCAAAATTAGATATTTGCAACCAATACCTGCGTATATGCTGAGAAGGAAGACCAAAATTGATCACATTGTGCCCAAATGGGCGGTGGCTACGATCCAGGCACGTACTCACTTCATACACACGTCATAACCAATTAATTACATTAACAAACATTTAACGCGCCTTTTTTGAAATATTGAATCTTTCGATGGTTGTGGTTGTGTTGGTGGTCAGTAAAGATAATGGAAATTGAACGAATGAACATGTCATGTACGCATTAAAACAACTCTACAACAAGCCAAAGTAGTTGTTTTTTAGTTAAAATAAAATAAAATAAACTAACGACAAAAAATGTTTGATAATCAGTTCAAATTAAATTCGTATTATACTATATGACGATGATGATGACGACAACTACAACAAACAACTACAACAACTAAAACTTGTAGTATATTCGTACATCTTGAGTTGAGCTCTTGATACATACATATATTTATATACTACAAATGGAACGTGCGCGCACTTGCTGCACGACATAATCCCAAGGCGTTATTGGCTATTTGGGTGGTCCCTCGATGAATCGAACAAATGTCTGAACATAAATATCTCTATATATGCTATGCGTGGCTGCTTTGTGCGAAAAACAAATTTGATTTTTTATCATTCATTAACCATGTTTGGTTAGTGTTAAATTGCAATCGCTTTTTACAAGTCATGTTAGTGCATTATACTCTTACTCCTCATATAAGTTTTTTTGAGGCTATTTTAATTGGCTTGGTGGGTAATGAATGTAGCTCAACGAATGATGGAATCTATCTTTGGCTTTTAGCTTGTGATTATTTTTACTGTTATTATATTTCATTAATTATTATCAAGAGACTTGTGATATAAAATATTAACAGAAACGTACTTAACATCGTGATCTCTCTCAATGAATGAATGGTTCGATAAATGTAATTCAATTCATAGTATACATACATATTACAGTATGCGGATGAATTTTATTATCATATTAGGTAATATTTATTTATGAGATGAGATATTGGTTCTGTCATATGTATAGGTACATATGGTCGAAAATTGTAGTAAAAATAAAAATGCTGGAAAGGCTCATCTCCCATTCATGCAGTCTCTAAACTGCATATAATAATTTTTTTTTTTTTCATTTGAATTTTATTTTAATGATTATTTTTATGAAGACAATGTATAATATGTAATATTTATGTTTAAAAAAAAAAAGAACAAAAAAAATATGCATGTATTTAAAATTAAACATAATTGTCTATCCTTTCTTTGTCCTATGCTTCGACTAAAAGCGATATTTAAAGATATGTATTTATATTATCTTGTTTCTGAAAATCAATCTTATAAACACATAAGAATTTCTTATAGCTTAGTAAATATGCTATGCTATGCTATGTGATCTTAGACAATGGATCAACGCCAATTACCCAAAAAGTGTGTAGAAGGCACCAATTGTAAAGGACCTGGTGCATTAGCTAGGAATGTAGGTGGTGGTAGAGCTGAAATTGTACTGAAAATACAAACAAATTTTTAAATAAAATTATTGTTAATATAATAAAAGGGGTTAGGGGTCTGTAAATACGAACCGTCTTTGGTCTAATGGTCCTGAAGGAGCAAACGGTGCTGGCGTGCGATAGAATCTGAATTTAGGCATATTGATTTAAATTAAATTTTTGTTAAATTGATTAGTATAAAATTAAGAATAGACTTACCTTGGTTTTGTGGCAACATAATTTGCAGAGGCAAATTGTCTAAAAATATATATAGAAAAATAGATAGTAGATTTGTAACAAAAGATCATAGATTGCAGGTTGCAATTTATAATCTAACTTACTTAGGATTTTCTATGGGAAAACGTATTGTTGAACCAGGCTTTGAACGGCGAGTAGAAGGTCTGTTTGCAGAATTGGTTCTTGTTGATTTGGTAGAGACCTTTGCATTTGCTTTAGTTGTACGAACAGGTAATGGACCTAAAAATCGATATAATTTTCGTGATTTTTCTTCTTCACTACTACCGCCACCAGCAGCTTCTTCATCTCCGCCGCCATCCGACATTTCAGCCATTCCAGAACCACCAGCTGGAGCACCAGCAGGTAGTGGTGCTGTATACATAGCAGAAAGTTGTATAGGTACAAATGCTGGCAGTGATACCGTTAAGGGTACACCTGGAGGTGGGCCTGCCGGCTTGGCAGGCTCTTCAGGAGCAGGTTCAGGTGCTTCTGGCTCCGGCTCAGGTTCTAAGTTGTTTTCAGGTTCCATCTCTTCAGGCTCAGGTTCTGGCTCTGGTTCGGGTTCAGGTTTTTTCTCAGGTTCATTTTTTTCCACTTCCTTCCATGCTTCGACAAGAGCAATAAGTTCTTCCTTAGTTATATGATCAACGCCTATTGGACTAAAACTAAGGCTGCCGCCGTCACCACCAATACCATGCCAACCGCCACCATACAATGAACGTTGTTGCCGGCCAGGCTGTGATCCAGGTGCAGGTAAGCCAAATGGCATGCGGCCTTGCGGCTGAACATTACCCGCATGTTGTTGTAAAGGCTGTTGCTGTTGGGCAAAAGCATACATATATTGAGCTCCGACTCTGGTTAGCATTAAGACAGTAAACAGGACGATCACTATAAGTGTCCAGTGTGTAGGCACTATAGCCATATTTTAAAATATAAATCCTATAATCCTTAAGGTATGTAGGCTGGTAAAACTAATTATCCAAACTTTATGTTAAGTGCACTCAAGTTAAAATCGCGTCCAAAGGTTCGAGTACGTTTAAAGTGGCCCCCAGTTATGTTTTGGGGTTTTATAGAGAAGAAAAAAAGTGCGCTGCATGATATCGTCTAACGAATCAATACTGCTACAGAGACGCAAAGTCGCTGCTACCGCTGCAGTCAATCTATCAGTCAACGTCTCTTGTTTTCCAATATTGATTCAAAATTCAAAATGCAACAATTTGGGCAGCAGCCGCATGCTCTTGGAAAATGTCAGTGCGTCGCCAGTCCATATATCCATCCAAACTCCAGCTAAGCTGAAATAAGTCCACTTAGCAACGACAACACATAGTATGAATGGTATGAATAGATGATACTCTTCTCTTCTCTTACTATTTCCATTGCTTGTGATGGTGGCAATACCGGAAGTTTCATTCTTTTTGTTATTGTTATTGTTAACTTCCAGGCTCGATCTGAAAAAGATAATATATTGCTTACATACATACATACATATGTATGTACAAAAGAGTATGTATGAACAGACAAAGCAACTATTTTTGTATGTGTATCTGGTAACCAAAAGCTTAATCATGCCTGTAGCCTGTGGGCCGCTTGACGAATCATGTTTGCTCCTAAAGGCCATATCATGCATGCTGTCTTTAATTGGCTCTTACCATTTCTTTAGCTCATTATTGTCGTCATCATTGTTGTTGTTGTTGTTGTTGCTACTTACAACATGTCATTGATGATGATGATGTTCAGTTTGTGTAGCTTGTGTAGCATAAAATAAAATTGTTACAGAAATGTGACTACAAATGGAATGTTGTGTGCTGGTTGCTATTGTCAAACATAAACTTGTTCAGCATTCGATTCGTTTTCTATCCATTGTTGATGCAATTTTTTTTTTTAATTTATTTTTTTTTTTTGTTTGCCTGATTAAATTATAGGAAGCTTTATGTATACTCCTTTTCTGGAATGTTAGTATTTTTCTCTCATAAAAACTGTAACAAAATAAACAAGATTACGTCATGACTATGAGATACAAAAATGTATTTAACCAGTCAGCAATCTGACCGAGCCGGAGAGGATCAAACCAGACCAGACCATCAGATGCACTACTTACAATAGTAACGAATAGTAAAAAGAAAAGCAAGCAAGTAAGAAGAATTATTGTACAATAATAAATGAACTGGCTGATCGCTAATCGTTGCCACAATTCCATAGTTTCTGATCTTCATGAAATTGAATCAAAACCAATTCATATGTTACTATAGTACCAGCTACCTATAAATAATTTCATTAATGTAAGTAAATTAATTAGTAAATTAATGTCGAAATACAAAACTGTTAGAGCAAGTTTCCTTGTTACATTAAAAAACTTTAGTCCGGTAAGTGCAACATCATCTGTGGTAATTTCTGTTGCAAACCGTACAATCTCCTCATGATAGGCATTCGTTGGCACTTGTTTTAATAGAGTAAGCGGTTCATGGGCAGCATCATTAACTGCCGAGACATAAAGAACCACAGCAAATGCTCGACTAAGTAGGAAACAGAGTGAAAAATAAAAATATATGGCATGTGCGATTGATGGCATCTTACTGCAAAAATAGTAAGAAATATTACAATTCAATTCCCTTTACTTCTTATATGATATAAAAATCGAACGATCACTTACTTAATGCTCTTCAGCAATTGTATGCAAATAAAATAAAGATTATTTGCAAATGATATCATTATTATGCCTGATACGGCCTCGTCGACATCCACAATAAGATCAACAACCATACGATATTGTAATCTTTTACGCGTCCAATATGCTTCCGGCATCGATTGATATACATGGCACTCTATGTTACGTGTAATACGTGCCATTAATTCACTTAAGCCAATCCCTATGATCATGACAAAGACATCGATATAACTCCAACCAAATGTGAGTAATACATTCTCAGCTTTGCCTAACCATGCAAGCCATGATGAGTAGGGAAACACAAAGAATAATTGCGAATCCGTTGTATAGAAATATGATTCAATGGGATCCTTACGCGATGGACAAAAATTTGCAAAATGTATGGCTGATATTGTACTAAGCAGATGCTCTGTCAATGAAACCATCATAAGTATAAAAGTTAGACTTCGTATACGTTTCGGTAATTTTTCACGCTCATGCCAATTTTGAAATCTAGGCATTTGTTCTTCTACCTTACACCATTGTTGCATAAGTGATGGCCACTTCTGTGCCAAGTTAAGAAAACAATTGGCGCCCAGCAGTATTGAAACATGAAAGATAATTGGTTCTATGAAAAAGGAAACAAACAAAAAAAAAAAAAATATATAGCTCTTGTCTCGGTAGACGCTTATAATGATTCGATCGATATTATTTTTAAAAGTAATAATGATAATAAACTTAGAAGTTTATCAACCAGTTGCAGTACTTACTTTAAGATATAACTTTAAAGTGTAAAAAATAATTTAGCTTGTAAAGTGGATATACAGTATCTTCCAGTAGTCTGATTATCTTGACCAAATCAAATTGTTTTTGTAAAGCAGATCTGTGCAAAACTTTAGCTTCAAACTTTAAAATGTTTAATTATTTCATTTCATAGGTTTATATGAGTTTCAATCAAGAAACAATTATATTTGATAATATAATGTAATGAGATTAAATCGTAACTCAGTGGAAGTTTATAGAGTCTTGGGTATCAATTATTAAATACATATAAGACAGCTAAGTCTAAAACTTGACCATTCAAAAAATTTCAATGAATAGAATCCATGTCTTCCAAATTAGGTTACCAATGATTGAAATTACGATATCGTTATAAACTATCGAAGCGTGAGATTTCATGAGATTGAAGAGGGCGGAAGAGCTCTTTAATCAAAACAATACACTGGTTTAAAAGTGACCGGGAACACACTCTTCTAAAATAAGAATTATTGGTTATTGACTGAATGTATTAACAGAAGATGGGAAGGCGGGTGTGGCCCGCACCGAGTTTATGGTCCCATGGGACCTTCAAGTCTCTAAAATAGAGATTCAAAGCCTGAACCGCATCTTAAAAGTAAAAGCATAGCTTTGCCACTTAGGTCCCAGATGATCTGAGCTAGCTGGCTCGTCTTTACTGATCTACATCTCTTATTCATTGAAATATTATGTTAATATTCATTTAAAGAAAATATTTGTTAATTACCGTTTTTCTAATTAGTCACCATACAAGTGACTTATGTTACTTATGAAACCGAATTATCACACATATTTCATATGTTCTATTAAGGGTCAATATTTTCCTCAAATTATTATGATAAATATAAATTTTCAATCTTTAAAATAATTGGTGGGCAGGGTATCCCATAGTCGAGACCACCTGACTACAGCGTTCTAGTCTATTTTAACCAAGTAAACAAAACATACCCATATTGCGCACATCAAGAACGCCATGGACAACTTGATTTACAGTGAACAATGCATCAATTGCTGTCATCATCATGAAGATAATAGAGTACCAAGTACGCAGGTTCATCCAGCTAAAAGAGAGGGCATGTACGTTGCGGCCACATATCCCACGAACCGGCATTAAGCAGAAGCACTGTGACATTGCAAGCACTGTAATTAAAAACGAAACTTACTGAAAATAACAGGCTTTAAATTGATATTACCTGGTCCTATGGCCTGATAAAAGTTACCATTATGTAGAAAATCCGAACGTGTGGCACGTCTATTTAATCCTAATATGAGAAAGCTTTTAACCCACCATAATTTTCATTAAGAAGTCATTGTACAAACAAACCCACCATGTTTCAATCGTAAGTTCCAATCGCTCAGTTCTTGTAAATATCGCACAAGCTTCTTACTCATATAACGTTTGTAACTAAAAGTTAATTTTAGTATAGTTATAGGCTCCTATATCTTCATTCATAAATTAATTGTTATTTTCGTACCTTTCTCGAAGTTTAAGCTTCTTAGCCCAAAAGTGCAGGCGTTTCCGTTTCAGCATAGCAACAATGACCAGAACTCTGGCCATACTAATATTAATGTCATCAGTATCTAACAGTACCTACCGCATACAAATATTTTCTGCTCGACGAGGGTGGTTCAATGCATTCGCAGAATTGACTTATGAAACTGTAATGATTTTCTTGGTAATATTGTACATAAGTACTATTAAAAATACAATGTTCGACGAAAATTATAAACAATTTTCAATGAGATTGACTCGAACTCAGATTAAAAAATAAGTGGTCTAGGGAATCTAAGATACCACAAAAATTGGCATTAGCAAATGGTATGGTAAGAATTGAATCTACAAACCAAAAGGTACAAATTCAATTATATTCATTGAATTGTTTGAACTAACCACGTAATTGACTTTTAATGAGTGGCCAACTGTATGAAATGAGTCAATTATTCTCAATTAATGGTTATAGGTCAAATAATTCTACCTTAGTTAAAAAACAATATGCATCATTTAACAAAAAAAAAACCTTAACTAACAAAAGCTTAAGTTTTTATATTCAGAAAAGTTAATTATTGGTTTGGCATGTCTGTAAGTAAACTTGTATATTTTTAAGAGATGAACAATAATCAATGAGATATTGGTTAAATTGAACAATGACCTACTACCAAAGTTGATAAGATACTCGAAAATATCTGGACTACGTGGTGAATGTAACAACAAATCCCAATCAAACATCAACATTTTGTTGTGGTGAATCACCTCACCCATCTTAAGACGTTTCTGGGCAACAGAATCGATTAATTTCTATAGCTAAATATTGTCAACATCTAGATTAATAATTTTATTCCGTGAATGAAACCCAGAAAAGACTGGTCCCTTACAGTCTCATTAGTTTGACATAATCACTTTCTTCTGCTAGGTGTCTGTCTTTAATAGTTTTTCATTGCTTCATTTCAAAGATTCCGATTTCTTTTTTAGTCGACATTGTTCTAGACAGTCCCCAACCTTAAAAAAAAAAAAATTATGTTCAATGCGGTACCCAAATATCGAGCTTTTGTACGAAGCCAAACGATTTAAAATGGTTGCAAATTCTCCTTTATACATTCTTAGAACAGTAAATAGCAAGCTTCTGAAACATTCCATGTTTATTTTCTTGTCTCAATGCTTTGTTTTGTCGTCGTTATTATCGAAGCAACAAGCTTGGTCAACTGAAAAATTAACCATTATGGAATTGGGTGATTCAACTTTGGCACTGTGGTTTTTTGTCCCGCAAATTTTATAAACACTTTCCCTTGTATCAGTTGCTTTCTTCTCTTTTTTGTTCAATTCCCTACTGAATCGAGTAAAATTTTTTTGTATTCTTACCTTAAGTTGTCACCTATAAGACGCGTGTAAAAACTTAAGATTCACTTGACATTCACGAGTAAATTAACGCTTATAAAAAAATCACTTAAAAACTTATGTGCCAACCAAATATTAAAGTAGGGTTTACAAACGAAAGTAATATCTTAACCAATTATTATTTCCCTGGCTTTACAGGACTAGTGAGTTTAAGTACACTTAGTACGCACTACCACTTAGTACGTCCGACTCACACTTGGCTGATTTTTATTTTATTTTATTTTTTTTTTTTATTTACAAGATTTAGATATAATATTTAACACTATACCTAAAATTAAAAAATAAAAATTATCATTATTATTTATTTTTTTTATATATACAAGATTTAGATATAATATTTAATACTATACCTAAAATTAAAAAATAAAAATCAGCCAAGTGTGTGTCGGACTCGCACACGGAGGTTTCCGTACCATCGTACAAGATTTTTTGATTAAAATATTAAATTATGTGGATATTTAACAGCCTAAAAGTATACTACAATTACAGCTTAAAGTATACTAAAAAAAAAATTGTTAAACAAAAGGTTAAATTAAAGAACAATGCTTCTAATGTGTATTTTTAGTATTTGTCGTTCTACATCCAAGTGAATTACACATTCTGTGAAAATTTCAACTCTCTACCTATTACGGTTCATGAGATAGAGCAGGAGATGGACGGATGGACGGACATAGTAAGCTTAGTAATAGGGTCCCGGTAGCTCCCTATTGGTACGGAACCCTAAAAAAAGAGTACTAGCTATAATTATAATTTTTAATCAGCTATGTATATACATATGTACATTTAGTAGGAACTTTTCAGATTAACATCTGGACACGCATATACAAACCCAGATTCAAATTAATATTCTTAATAGAAAAACTTTTTTTGTTTTTTGAAACTGAAATTTGGACACTGTACATCTATATAAATTTCAAGACCCTCGGCTTACTAGGAGGGATACTTTCCATACAAAACATGTACTTAGAACTATAATCAGAAGATATAAAAGATGGGTGAAGAGTATTAAAACTTCGGCATAGCCAAAGTTAATCTTCTTTTTACTGGTTTTCTTTGGGACTTACTTTGTTACAGTTTTATGAAAATCAGCATCGAAAAAACAAAGCCAACTACCAATTCGACCAAATACAATGGTCATATCAAGTTTAAGGCATTTTGGTCTTTAAAAAAAAAAGCAATCAGTCGTCTGATGGACGACAAAATATGTACTCGTATGAAAAGAGTATAGTATTGGCACGTTGTTTTCAAATTACAATTGCCAGTTAAAAAGTTTAGCTTGAGGAATTAAACTGATCAACGACGCATCATTTCCGGTTACAAAAGGGAACAAGAGAGACAAAAAGTTTGGTTTTAACGAAGACTTCATACCCCTTTCATGAAGTTCCTCAATATTTTATAGAAATTTATGAATAACTAGCTGTCCCGGCGTAAACTGATCTCATGGTGAGCAACCTATCTATCCTACCATATTTCGATTTTCATAAAATCATAAGTTACTATGACTTATTGCCACAGATATATACTATTATATATATATAATCTTAGTTCATCCAACAATTTATCAATTTTGTCCAACGGAAAAACAAAAATTTCTATTATTATAAATTCAATCAACTTGTGGCTTAAAAAATTAAAGACTGAAGTACAAGTTGGTATAACTATCTATATTTGAAAATATTCGAATGATCCTTCATCTAGTTACAAACTTCATTACAAAATTAATATACCAAACGCGATATAAATTGCATAGAAAAGGCGGATGCGTACGTCGACACCGGAATTAACCTAGTTAAAGGAAGTATTTGGAGAGCTGAATTCACCACTACCACAGATGAGGTTGCAATTTAAAGCATACAAAGTCAAGTAGCAATGAAATGGATTTTTGTATAAAACATTTAGACGTGCCCTCAATCTAACGCATAAACAACTGGACCATTGACGAAGTGTCTGCATAGAAAACGAAAAAAAGGATAGCAATGAAAATCTTTGTTTTATTTTGTGCAATCATCATTCGACAGAATGTTATAAATGCTCAGTATATTTACGCCTATGCACCACGGCCTCATCTGGTGATGGCATCCAACCAAGCTAGTGGTGATTTAACGCATCCCACATATTTGCAACCATTACATTTTAGTAATCAGGACCTTGTCACCAAGCACACAATTTCACCTAATCGACAGCAGCGATCTTTGTACGGTGGCGGTTGGAACGAGCAAGGTTTGGGCTTTGGGCCCATCGGTGTTGGACATATAACAAAAGAAGAGCTTGCGGCACTTCTCGATGCTTGGAAAGAAGTCGATGGTCAAATGGACCAAACAAAACCACCGGTTGAAGCACCGCAGCAGCCAGCAGATTACTCCGATCAGCAAATGGAGGACCAGGAAGAACAACGTCCTCTTACAGTTACATTGCCGGCATATGTACCTGTACAACTATCTGCAATGTATTTTGCTCCAGATGAGGACATCAAAGATAACGAATCAACTGATTTGACTCAACCACCAGCCCCTTTATCAAACAAGGAACAACATGATAAACTATTACCAGCAACAGTTAAAAAGGGACAAGTTAGAACAAGTTCGCAGGTATTAAATCTTCCTGGCAGTCGCTCTGTAACATCAAAATCTTTATCTCATAATCCTATCAAAGCAAAATCGAAACTTTTACCGCAAAGATTAATTAAGCAGCCAGCCAAGCCAAGTTTATATAGACATGCAATGCCGCCTTTCATGTTGGATGGAGCTGGGTAAGCTCATAAAAAATTATGCAAAAAAATGTTTTTTTTAAATATTCTATGATATCATGATTTTTTTTTTTACTTTAGACCAATATCGTTGCCTCCTCCACCACCATTCCTAGCACATGCACCTGGACCATTAGAATTGGTGCCCTCTTCTCAAATATTGAGTAATTTTCATTAATTAAATAATCTTATCAAAGTCATCAACTTCAATTAGATTTAGGTTTTTTTTTTTTGTAACTTTTTCATATATTTTCAAATAAAAATTCTAATCAATTTTCATTTCCAGTTTATACTTTTGTTGAAAACATAAAAAAAATCTTTCCTTTTTTTCTTCAATCCTAAATTGACAAAGTATGGCGGCGTACTGCAATAATTTTAAACCCGATAAAGATAATTTCAACAAAAAAAACTGTGACCGTGATGGCGCAAAACATCAAGAGCTGGACAATAATTTGGTAAAGATAACCATCACCGCCAATGAAAAGAAACCAAAGGCGACGATCTCGATGCCAGTGAAAAACGTACGCATCGATTTACATCATAAGATTCGGGGCAAACTTGTCCAGCCCGGAGACTGAAGAAGAAGCAAAAGCAAAGCGAAAAGAGATTCGATCTGCTGCCGAAAAGATCTTGAGACAGGAGCGATTCCAAATCCGCCAGGAGGAAGCTGAGAAGTTTCATAAGGAATATTTGCAGTTCACCAATTTCCGTATACCAGTCTATGAAAGCGATGAGGAGCGGCTAGATCGTTTGACATTTGAAACTGTCAAGTATTATGCAGAGTGTGCAAAATATAAACCAAAAAAATCTAAAAGTGATGCTGCTGAAAAGAACAAGAATGATGAAAAACAGCAGCAACAACATCAAAAGGGACACTCATATTCCCGTACTCCACACAAAGTGATGTACCGAGAAGGTCTGAGCACGTTCGCAGATGACGGAGAATCAGAATTATCATCAACAGATGAAGATGATGAATTCTTAAAATCAAAGTCGGAGGATCTTGATAATGATAATCTTATGTTCAGAAATGATTTGATATAAAACATAAGAAACGTTTTGAGTGACTTTTAAACTGCAACTCACTCTGACACTGACTTACTACATACTTATATACAGACATATGTATGTATTTACATACACCATGGAATCGACATTTTCGTCAAGAATTTCCATTTTACAAAGAAATATGTATGTGAAATTGGAAAGACACTATCACTTCAATTAGTTTAAATACCATTTATATGGCAATCTCCAAATCTGCGTGCCTAATTCCATTTCATGTTCGTTTGTTCATGTACGAAAAGATGCAAGACAAGTTCGTTGTTCGTCGCGGCTTTTCTATTTTTCTATTCACAACAATCAGCTGTTTTCAATTTGCAAGCCTGCCAACTCTCTGCTAAATCTTCAGTTACTATAATTTTAGGTTATATTCTTTGAGATTTCGCTATTGTCCATATGATCATAATGAAATGCTGCAATGGAAATAAATATAAAATTTTTAAAATAAAAAGTCTCTTCACTTTAGTTGTTTTATAGAGAATCAAATCAAATCAAATGTTATTTTATGGAGAGTTGGCAGCACTGGTCACTCAGTTCTCTGTTCCCGCCTTTTTAAGTACCATTAAATATTTTTTTAACAAGAAAAAGACATTCTTCATTTTGCTGACTAAAAGAAAGTGTTGGTAGCTGCAAATATATTAGCAAAATTTATTAAAAACAAAAAATAAAATACAAGACAAATAAATGCAATCGATGCAACTTCATTTTTCATCGCCGTTCAAGTTTAGAAAGTATTGTGCACACCGTCAGGAGCCAAAAGTGGCAGCAATATCATCTTGCATTGCAATAACTACAAAGGCTACAATAAACAACTAACTAACTACATAAGTAACTGCATATTTTGGTATATTTTCTACAATTTCTACTGTGGTGGTTATTTAATGAATGTAACCGTGTGCATGCTCCGGCAATTGTAGTATTGCGGAACTAAGAAGAACGTGTTCATTAAATCATACACAACACACATCAAAGTAGATCATTTGCATATAAATAAAGGCAAGTAGTGAGTCTGAGGAGAGTACCAACTTAATACCAACAGACCAAGTAGAGGCAAACATTTACCTTTAGTTGGCTGGTATTTTATACATAGATCACGCACAATGGCGACCACACCGGATATTTCGGTGGAGGAGAACATAAAAATGTTGCGTGCAAAATATGAAGATCTGTGCCGTGATCTAAATATGGATCGGCAAACTGAAGAGGATGCATGGCAAAAGTATTTGGAGGTTTCACAGCGTTGTTCGCTAGATGTAAGTTTGATTTGATTGGAATCTTTTCATTCATTATAATGTCCAAAATGAATATTTTTAGGGTGATTATGTGCATTGGTTTTGTTGTGTATTGTATGCCGCTTGTCGAGAATCGCCAACTCCAACTGTAGGTGGACCGCAAGCAATTGTTATGGGCAATTGTGTACCATTAAATAATCTCCTAAGAAACTGCAATATGAGGTAGTCAATATTTATTTAAATGCATTTAAATGTACCAAAATTGATCTTATCATTTAATCCGCTTGCAGCATCTATGAGTTTACAACTAAAATTAAATTGTGGGCCGATATGGCGAATCTATCACAAGACTTTCTTCGTCAGATTAAAGAGTTGGAACGCAAATTTGGTATTACGTTTACATTGTTTCAACGTTATAAGAGCATATTTGAACAACTATTTATCTGTCCACCAAATGAACGAAAGAACACAAAATTCTCTACAATTCAGAATCGTTGTTCTTTTGCAAAATTGTTTGATCTCTGTTGGCGTTTATTTTTGTGCGCTAAGAATGAACAGCCCATTTTGACGGTAGATTTAGTTACTTCGTTTCACCTACTCATCTGCTGTATGGATATGGTTTATGTTAATGTGTTAGCGGAAAGTCGTATAGATCTCATCAATCCTGAATTCAAAAATTTACCAAAGAAGTGGAATACACCGGAATTCGACAACAGCTCAGTTCGTGAACATTGCATTATCGAACATCTATGTACAATTGCTGGAGCAATACCTACTGAAGCTTTAAGTATGAAAACGAACAGTTTTAAAGTGAAAATTGTCCGATTTTTCAAGACAAAGGTAAGTCAATTTTATTTTTAACATATGCACTTTTAATGGTTTCATACATATGTTTATGTATATATACTAATGTGTTTTGGTTCCTTGTCTAGATAATCTATGGTAGTGAACACACTTTCTTGGGCCTTATATCAAATACCAATATTGACCGAAATCTTAAATCGCTTAATTGTGCCTACGAACAATATGTGCTGAGTGTTGGTGAATTTGATGAAAGAATATTAGCTAATCATCGCATACCTTCAGCTACAGGTAAATTAGTCATTATTTTCATTACTCAAAATATGGTAATGCAAATTACTCAACTTAATATTTACAGAAATAAACGATAACGATATCGAAAGAGATCAACAAACACAAGAGCTTAAATCTCTTACTCCGGCAACTCCATATACTCGACAGCAGTTTTTGCCACATCAAGAAAATTTCATGGAACCTGTTGCAAATGCTACCAATAATGTTAAACAATTGCAATCGATCGCTCGCATAACAGAACCAACAGAATTTGTGCGACAAGCTGGTGAAGATGTTGTCGCCAAAATTAAAGAGATTGTCGAGAATATGTCACAATTGTTTTATAACAAATTTCCTATAAGCGCTGAAGCGGCAAATCGTTTTCAATTGGCCAAATCGTTATATTATTACCTCCTGGATAATATTGTACGGGCCGAAATCAAGACGAAGCCCAACATTGATCTCAAATGTCTGCTGGGTCAACGTCCATTTAATGAAATGCTCTTAGCTTGCTGTGTCGAGCTGGTGCTTGAGGCCTATAACCATGCCCAGTTGAAATTTCCATGGATTTTAAACTGCTTCAGTATTAGCGCATTCCATTTTCTCAAGATAATCGAGATTGTTGTATTGCGTCATGATAATGTATTGACGCGGGCGCTCATTAAACATTTGAATGCTATCGAAGAGACTTGTCTTGAATCATTGGTATGGCAACGTGATTCACCAGTTTGGAATATTATTAATTCTTGGTCTAAACCGTTGCCAACTTGGAGTGAGGTTGACGGCAATAATATGGCAATGCGTCCGCGTAAGTAATTTATTACTCTCATTTCTTCGACGTATTCATTCAGGGGCAAATTGAATGAGTTTCGTTCCTTACATTATATATTTTCATTGTTATTATTATTATTATTAGGGTTCCGTACCCATGGGGAGCTAACGGGACCCTATTACTAAGCTTACGATGTCCGTCCGTCCGTCTCCTGCTCTGAATGAACCGTAATAGGTAGAGAGTTGACATTTTCACAGAGTGTGGAATTCACTTGGGTGTAGAACGATAAATACTAAAAATACACATTTTTAGAAGCATTGTTCGTTAATTTAACCTTTTGTTTAACAATTTTTTTTTTATTTTTTTTTTTAGTATACTTTTAAGCTGTAATTGTAGTATACTTTTAGGCTGTTAAATATACACATAATTTAATATTTTAAGCAAAAAATCTTGTACGATGGTACGGAACCCTCCGTGTGCGAGTCCGATTCACACTTGGCTGGTTTTTTTTTATTTATTTGTTTTTTCTTTCATTACAGCCAACTCTCCAATGATAAATACAGCCTATGAAACATTTAATTCAACCCCAGGACCCAAAACATCACCACTGCAAATGCAAGTTAATGACACTGCTCGCAGAGATCTTTTCAATTCTAATAATAAAGGTATTTATTAATAATCTTATATTTTTTGTTGTTTGTTCATTCATTTCATTTCATTTTCTTAGCTTTTCCTCATACAGGCACAGCAGTAATGACACTATCGCCAAAAGAAAAGCCCACAACAAGCAAACAACTAGAAGTTGGAAATAAGCGAGCTGGATCTCTTCCAATATTTTTAAGAAGGGTAAGAAGCGTAAACTGACTCAACACAACACAACTAATTACATGTTGATGATAGCGATATGAGGCTTCTGCATAGCACTTAGGCCACCGTAGGTCAGTTTACGTTTGACTGCTCTTTTTTTCTCCAGCGCTACAAGTCTCCGACAACAATTTCTGTTTCACAGTGTGGTGACTCTCCACAAGATACGATTTACAAGTTAACCGACCCAACTAACCCTTATAATCTTATAGCTGCATCCGATAGAGGTGATTTCATTTCTTGAGCTTTCCAGATAGGATATGCTCTACTCTCACTCAATGAAACGATTCTTGTCTTTTTTATCTTATTTCTCTATCCTGTTGCACACAAATCTCCTTTTCGTTTCATCTTCCTTCATTCCTTATCAATTTTATTCGCACCTCTATTTGCTGCACCCTTAATAGTACAACAACACATAATTGTCTTATATGTGTTATATACCATAAAGGATTAATGTGTGGAAATGATAGACATCATTAGAGGAATCTTCGCTTGTTTAGCTAAAGTCTTACTAATAAATTGTATTAAACGGTTCAGGATAGGATCCTACAAGTGGGTTTTCGACCGGGAATCACCTGGTACTAGGGGTCATTCATAAGATCCGCGATATTATATTTTTTTCTGCACCTACCTCCTAGTTTAAAAATATATGTAGCTCTAGAGCTCCTAAAAATTAAATTACTTTTGTAATTGAGATACTTCGAATTTCGAATTGTTCTAACTTAGCTTCGTTTAGTGTAGTAATATGCAGCAGTCAAATTCTCTCACTTTGCTTCGACTGTAACTGTAAGCAAATTTAGTTACTAAAAGGAACGACTTACTACTGCAGCAATTGCACAATTTTTTGAAAACCTTTGTTTCTGCTGACTTCGTAAGCAAAAAACTTTTTTGCTTTGGTTGGCCGCTAACAGTAGTCGTAGCTAAGCAATTGCGCTTGCATTGAAAATAGTCAAACAATTTCAATCCTTGGTTCTAAGCTCAGAAAATTTGTTTTTTTAAATTTCAGTTTAAAACATAACAGAGTAAAAGAAATTGAATAGATATTTTTCTTTTCTTGCATAATTTTTTTTTTTTTAGTTTTTTACTTCGGTGCTGTTAAGATGATATTACGATATCATTACAAATCAATAAGTGATTAAGTAATTGCTTAGTTGAGAGATAGCTGATCCAATTTGGACAATTCCCCTTTCGTCAATGCACTCGTCATCATCAGAAAAAAGTCTTTTTTCATCTGATTCTTCATTTCATCTTGAGATTTCGTCTATAGATACAAGACAGTTGTTCGAATCAATTTCCGTTAATAATTGAGTTTCTTTCAGAACTGGAGAACGCTCTGTAGCTCAAAAACTGAGAGACTAGTTTGCATATATACAGACGGACATGGCTAGACTAACTCGTCGCGCTGATCAAGAATATATATACTTTCTGCGGTCTCCGATGTCTCCCTCTATTCACTGCGTGAAGAGTATAATAAAATTCGTTTAAACATTAGTCATAATTTCATTTGGAAGTAGCTAGTCCAGTCCAGTCCCTAACTATTCAAATTCAATAGTGTGTATATATTTATAAATAGTTTCTTTATTTCAGTTCTATAAATTAGCCTGGATAAGAATATTTAAACTATGCATAGAGTTGGATATACGTGACAAGATTATCCAGCAAAGAATTTGGACTCTATTTGAGCATTCAATAACCGACCATACTCTTCTTGTAAAGGATCGACATCTAGATCAAATGTTAATGTGTGCAATATATATCTATATCAGGGTATGTAAGAATAATTAATATTCAATTTGTAAAATTAAATTGAATGAAAAATGATTATGATTGTGTTATGTATGATGATGACAGGTTGGCGAAGTTTCGGACAAGAAATTCTCAGATATAATGCGATTATATCGTAAACAACCGCAATCCAATAGTAGCATATACCGTGAAGTGCTCATTAATTCACCGCCTGAGGTCAATGAACCGATTTATAATGATATTATATATTATTATAATCACATTTACGTGCCCTATATGACAAAGTTTTCGCTCAATTTTAGCGAGAAACGAAAATCGGTAAGATTTCTTCAAATGTTGCTGAAACTAAGAATATTGTGTATATTTTCTGTAATTCTGTCTATTTCAGCAAAGCGATTTACTTTTGTCCCCATTACCCCAAGAACCGCAGACAATACCGAAACAATTGACGCAGAACCACAAACTCTTTGTATCGCATATGCAAAAAAATACAACTGATATTCAACAATCGCCAAATCAATTGACCTATGAATTTTGCAAGAGTCCCGCCAAGGTAAGATAATCCCATATTCTGTTTATCGCTCTCTCTCACTCTCGCTCTCTTTATTTGTATTCTCTGTCTGCATCACTATCTCTTTCTTTTCCGTTGTTTACTTACTAGGATTTGCAACGGATGAATGAAAAAGTATCTGGTAGCAAACGTTTTCTACCATTCAGCACTGAAGAAATCGCATTCGATCCAAAACGTTCACGTGACATGCCAATCTATATGAAGAAATTCAAGAACATTATAGAGGATCGCGAAAAAGGTGGCAAATAATTTGAAATTCAAAGTTTTGTATTGAACAATACAACACAAAAAACAAGCAAGCAAAAAAATCAACAAATATTTAGTTTATAAAGATAAGAAGAAAAAGTCGTCATCGTTTGAAGAAGTTGCAAGCGGCTAGCATTTTTGCAACAAAAACGAAATCGATAAAACGATTTTATAGTAGACAAAATTGATTTTTTAATATACATATGTATTAATATTAACAATTATTTTATGGATTGTGTTTTTTTTTTTTTTTAATGCATAAAATTTTTTTAGTCAAGAAAATCAAATTAATCGTTCATTTAATCTGCTAAGGAATAAAAAATTAATTGTATATAGAAATACATATATACACATTTTTACAAACATATACCTACATATCGCACATGTTTAACTAAAGTGTCACAATTCAAAATTTTCAAATATTGATTTTTTATTGAAAAACAATGTACTACAATGATTATTCCCAACCCCTGAAAAAATCTGGTATATTTTACTCTACCGTTTACCAAAAAGAAAACACTATTGTTTTTCATTCTTATCATATACCTTCAATATGTACAAAAACAGTTTTGTGCATCTACCGAAAAATTGGAAATTTTGTGTTAATACACTTTAGTTAAATATGTGCGATATGTAAGTATTTGTTTGTAGATATGTATGTATGTATCATCATGGTATGTATAAATAAGGTGATGCCTAGATTTTTATACTTAGTGTATTTTGCAATATTCTGTGCTGAGCTTATGCGTACAATTACATATTAGGTTGGAGTCAACTAAAAATAGATTCTAAGATAATATTGTGTCTTGAACATGATCATTATTGAGCCCATAGTATCACCTATTACCATGCAAGCATTATTCTTCTGACTTATATAACTTTCGGTAGGGTATATAAGTTCGTTAACAACTAAAAATTAACTTTTCTGCAGCAACATTATATTCCAAACGCTGGACTGGGCTGAGTTGGGTATTATTTATACAGGGAAAATCTTCTAATTGTCTGCTGCCTTTCAATTGACGCCTAATTCACTGACTGCTGGGTGTATGTGCAGTGAGCTAACAGAGATGTGAGTAGGGCTGCGACCTAAGATACCTACACAACAATATAACGAATCTCATTGTGTAATTTAAACGCGAGACTCCCAATTATGACTGAGACTTCCAATCATATACAGAAATACTTATACTATAGTATAGATTGCAAACAAATTTGTACATAATTTTTTAATTTCAAACAAAATACGGATAAAACTTTATCTGTATATTCGATAATCAAACATAACCGAAGTTCAAAATACTAATTGTGTAGAATGTGTCAATGGCTTCGTAGTTAAAGTATTTCTAATATTGTCTTCCACCTGATGATTTTTGATACTTTTTTGCATATTTTATAAGTGTTACATAATTATGTAATGTCCTGTTAAGAAGTCTGAGACTATACCTCGGACAGCTTTGCGTGTTAGCCTTAGTATCTCTTGCTTCAAGTCATAGGTTTTAGTTTTATTTTTGCGGACGTTGGCAACTCCAGGCACCCAAATGAGATATAGTTATTTAAAGATAGTCTTTTTAGTAATATTAATTAATCCGAGACTAGCTTCAATTTGATCTCGCAAGCGTTTACATCCATAAAACAGCCTTCCTATCTCATATTCAAACCAAATTCTTCTCTTATGCTACATGGAATCGACTTCTGAGTTTTGTTGGCCCATGCGCTTCTTGTGGTTTTCCCCACAGACTCCTGTCCCAACATCAGTGACCGTTCCTGACCCATCTGTGTACCATACATGAGATTTGAAGAACTATTACTCTTAAGGTTATTTCTATTTTAATTTTTATCAGTATTTAATATTTCAATTGATAAGTCATATTTCCTCCTTTAGCTTCGACTTTTATACCTTCACGCAGTGAATAGTATTATAAGTTTGTCATGAAGTTTGTAACACACAGAAGGAGGCATAAAATATATATACTCTTGTATAAAGTATATATACGAGTGACGAGATTTTCACCATACGCAACCCATTTGTCGGAATCAGCCGAATCGGACCACAAGGTGGGGTACCTCTTATAAGTGTCTGACCCATATCCACCAACTATGTAAATTTCAAGACCCTCCGATCACTAAGATGGGTACCTCCTATACAAAACACGAACTTAGAACAATAATCAGAAGATACAATCTTAATCTTCGTTTTACTGTTTTTTTTTTATCTATACTAAAACGTGAAATTTTATTAAATGTGCAAAATTGTGAAAATTTATTTTCTTTTTTTATTAATACAAATGAACATAATTTTCAAATAAATTACATATTTATATAATTAGATAAGTTTTAGTATTTTGTATATATAATTTTTTTTTTTTTTTTTTTTATATCAAGTAAAATCATCATTGCAACATTTTGGTGGTAGATATACTATAAATTGGTGGATCCTTATATTGAATAATATACAATAGTACTTTAAATAAGGATTTTCACAGTTAATCACTAGATGACTTTGAACTTTTTGTTAGGAATTTTAAAAATAAACATAATAAATGTAATATATGGAAATGAAAGTTGAATGATGATGGATAACGACCAACGAATAGGTCCAAATGCAGATGGAGGAAAAGGACGATCGATGATCAAATGATTACAGTGTATTTATAGCAATCTGAAGACCTCTGCTATATACAAGGCTGCTGCTGCGTCGAACACATTTTCGTTTATAGGTTGCGGTGATTGCGTCGTAGATGATGTTGATTGAGTATGACCACATCGTTTCATCAGCAGAACGGTGCAGGTCACAAGCGGTGCCGATTTTTCTGGTACCATGCGATTATTGACACGTAACCAAATATTACGTGTTAAATCTCCAGTGTTCTCTAGCTTACTGCGTATCATGCTGTAATCTTCTGGTTTCGCAATTTTTAACATGTGTGCTATCGCTAAGCATAATTGCTCCTGGAAACAATCTCGATGGTTATACTCGAGATAGCTGTCCACATTATGTGATTGCTCGATGCCAGCCAACAACGCCGACCAGAAGCTGTCATAGTATGTGCCAAAATCACTGCGTTTCTCAATATTTAATATGACTGCAGTTGCATTAATGCGCACTTTGAAATTATTATTACGCTCAATAACATTGCAAATTGCTGGATAGACTTCATTTTGCCAATGGCCAAAATCAAAATGACCTTTGGTAGCTTCAAAGAGAGCGCGATTCTTCATGACGACACTTAAGGCATAGCATGCATTCCATTTGACTTTTGCAGTGCCTGTGGAACGTAGGCAGCCTACAAGTTTTGAAATTGCTCGTTGAACAAGGACCCTGTCGCCGGCATCAGTTCCATTTAAATGTGACTCTGTCACAAGACGTAAAAGATTGCCCAGTGAGCGCAATGCATTGGCGCGTACTTTATCATTGTCACTACATGACTCTGTTGCACTCGATATAAGACGACGCAGCAGTTCATCGGAAAAGCGTTCCATGCATTGCAATTCAATTTTGCTTACTAATGCATCACTAATATTGCCCAGTGACCACACCGCCTTGATCCGTACATTGAAATTCGAATCGGATGTTAGGCGCAGTGCTAATTCGGCAATATTTTCCACAAAGACGAGATCCGTCTTGAGTGATGGGAAGAGCACAAAAACAGCCAAAGCTCGTACGGCAGCAGCGCGAACATTTATATCTTCGGAATCTTCACTGGCACAGCCAGAAAGAAATGCAATCATGCGAGTTTGTTGGTGCGATGGCAAATGCTCATAGATCGTGACACCCATGTTGGAGATTGTATTGCAAAGACTTGTCTTTAGAGAAGGTAATTCCATGTTATGATCGGAATTGTATGTTGTGTAAATGAGGTTCAAGATGGTTATCCAAAAACTCAAATAACCATTTAGTGTATCAACAACGCCAGGGACATGGTTTTTAATTTTTTCCTCAATTTCTGTTTTGAGAATGTGGCGACTCAGTTCATAGACTAATGAGTCGAGACAACGACCAGCATAGAGGCGCACATCCGGTTTGGAATCTTCGAATGAATATTGTAGAGCTTTGCAGACACGAGACAGCTGATCTTCAAAAAAGGTAAAATGTTTCGACATGGCAACCATCACTTGGAGACATTCAATGCGCACCGGTGTCGGTAAGATACGTTGGCTTTTTTCATTATGTTCAAGATTATCGAGGATAAGTCGTAATAGCCAAGATGTACGTTGTGAAGCTGGCATCAGTATGGGATCACAGTCTGTCATTGTTCTAGCATCTTTTTCTTCATTTTCAACATTTTTTGTTACTTCGATTTCATTTTCGAAATCTTCAACTATTTCCTCCTCATCCTCAGCGATATCGATAATCTCATCTTCCACGGGTGAGACTGCTAGACTTTTGCATTGCTTCTTTATAGCATGCATTGGCAGTCCAATAAGGCATGCGATCTCTTCCGTGAGCACTGGTGTGGCCACCAAAAACTCCATGACCATCAGTGCAGACACTTGCAATGTACAATCACGTGACGAAACCAAGAGTTTTACATATGGCACAAATTCGGCAACGAAGCCCATTTCGATTTGATGAAAAGGTGTCGCTTGAATGAGAACAGCTAGACATTTGAGAGCCTGCGTTAAGACAGGAACTGCTGCCTCCGATGCTAATATAATGCTCAACGTACGGTAGATGCATCGAATTGAAGTGGCCAAACTGGCGGCAAATGGAATAAAGGTGGCAGCGCCACGTCGTTTATCACTCTCTGCTTTGCTAAGGAACGGTTTCGATCCGTAAAGCATTTGAGCACATAGTTGCAGGGCTGCACTACGACAGTAAACACTCGGATCATTGTAGCCAACATAGAGAATATCACAGCGTTCATCTTCTACATTTTCAAAGTTACTATGAGTGGGAAATAGTGCTTGCCAATAGCCATAAAAATCACGGCGATCCAGTAAACGTGAGGCCACACCCATTAAAGCGATTGAAGCTAACCTCACTTTAACATTTTTTTGACGCTCGTAGACCAGAGCTGCGCAACTGCTCATGTCATTATCACTGGACGATTGTTCCGAATCGCTTGATAGGATCTGTGAGTCATCTCCCAGTAACATTATATTGTCACTCGAATCTTTGTCATCTGTCATTTGCTCTCCTCCACCGGTATGACGACGATTCTTGACAACAGCGCGAGGCTTGCGTAATTTTGTGACTTTACCACCAATTTTTCGTGTTGAATCCACTTCACCATCGGAACTAGAGTTATAAAGTGAAGTTTGTGATGCGTTCATCTTTTGCGGCAAGGTCAGTGTCAGCCGATTCCTTATGCCGAAATGTAGGAACTCTTTTGCCAAGCCAAACAATTCTGAGGCGTGATCCGCCACATATGCCGGCAACAATATGATAATCTTCTTAAGGACCTTCATTGAGTATAACAGAAACGGAGCAATATTCTTTGAATTATAGTCATTCGAATCCAAACACCTTCGTAGTGTTGATACAGAAGTATATCAGCCACCATAAGAGCGACTTCCCCTTGACGTGGACTAAGCTGGTTCTCGGCGTTACCATCGAGTATGGCATCAAGACACATCAACAACAGAATCATTTTTTCCTCACTCGCCAAGCTGCAAATATTGTACACTAGTCCGCAGCACTTAAAGAGATCTGATTCCTCCGTATGAAACAAGAATTCCCAATACTTACTGATTGCGCTTGGTTGTGTTTGAATCAAAACTCGCATGCAACGTAAAGCGTTTGATGTCATTGTGCTCTGCTCGGCTTTGATTTGCAGCCATTTGGCCATTCGCTGCACTGGTTCATCCTCTATGCAATCTAACTTTTGAACTTTGAAGACTTTCATAAGCCAACTAAATAATGGCATTAGTTCATGTCGACCATCATCAATTATTTCACTATTAATAACAATATCGAAAATGTGTGCAATTACCACCGGATCCAAATTTACGGGGCCACTTTCAGGTATATACTGTTGCAATAGCTCTATTAATGATTCTAAAGAAATTTTTTTTCGTCCATTTGGTCTACATGTCATTTGGAAAGTTCTTTTTGTTGACTCTCAACCAGCTGCCGCCGATTGTTGTCCATTGCCGTCAGTCTTTAGTTTGTTAACCACTCACAACACACCACCACCACGACAGTCGTCTGTCTGTTTATTATTTTACCTTTCACCACAGTGTAAAATGACATAAACAAAATGCAAAATACGTCAATCTTAGTTCGGTTGGTCACAGCTGTTACACTATGACGTCACAGATGACTGTTAAGAATTGTTCGTATATTAAAATAAAAATTTCGTAAATTTTTTTATTTCACTTTGATTTTTTTAATAATTAGGCAACGAACGATTGAATTTATTTTTTACTATTATGTGTTTTTCTGACAAATAAAACAAAGTCCACGTTTAATCTTGAAGACAATGAAAATGAAATGATTGAATGTGAAGATTGATGCCACTTGGAATTGTCGTGAAATTCTAAGCAAACATTTAAAAGTGAAATATTGAATATTTAACCTTCATACAATGGCCGTGTGAATAAAAAAAATAGTTTGAGCTAGATCTAGCAAATTTTTAGTTGAAAGTAGTTCCTATGTTCCGCTAGGAATTAAAGGACAAAGAAGTAGAAGCAGTTTTGATGTGAATGAAAATTTCTGTTAAAACTAGTGAAATTTTAAGTGTGAATAAAAACTATTAAATATTTAAAAATACTAGAGCTAGCTTAAATTTTTGTAAGCATGACATTAAGGTTCTGGAAAGATTTTTATTGGTTTATTCGTAAACAAATTCATTGTCGTTTGTTTTTATTTATAATTGGCTGCATTTATGAACATTCGCCAATAAAAACAATATCATGTGGGGACACATTCACATCCAGCAGACTATTTTAATTAATTAATTAATTTTCTAATACAAGGCATTCTCTTTTGCCACCCTAACTGATGGCACTTGTGACTTCTTAAATATAAGGGACATTCACAAAAGTAGTTTTTGTCGTATTGTTGTTTTCTTAAGACCTCCGTTTCGTGAACACCCCATCTTTTTGTTTGCTTCTTTACCCAGATGTTGTCGTTAATGCAGCTGTTAGTTGAATATGAACTAACAAAACAAACAAAGCAAAATGCCGAGAATAAGCGAAAAAAGTAACCTGATTGAATTAACTGTAATAAATTATTTGATATTTTTAGATATTTCTGATTTACCTCTGCCATCTCTTTACTTTTATCATTTGATCGGGCAGACTTGTCAATTTATAACAAAAACAATGTTAGCAGCCCTGATAAAAACAACAAAAAAGACACCCATTTCTGTTGTCAAAACACTAAAGATGGAGATACACAAACGACGTTTTCTTGCAAATCAGCTTTTGCTGCGTTCGTGCGTAAAAAAAAAGATGAAATGTATGAAATCGTATGGACCGAGTTACAAAGCATGCTTGCGAACGCAGCAACTCAAAAAGTTGAACAACTTCAACAGAAAACAGTATTGGTGAATGGAAAAAGAACTGGTTTGTGAACCAAAAAACAGCTGTTTGTGAACCAAAAGAACTGCTTGATCGCGTGGTGAATGACAAATAACTGTTTTGGTAAATGGCAATTTCTTTGCAGTATGTATGTTAAGTTTGATGGCAGACTTTCCTATCTATTTAAAAGTTATTCCAATTAAATTTATTACATGATAATACAAATAAATACTTCCTTTTTTTTTTAATTCAACTTTTAATACAGTTTTCCTCAATAATTACTTTCCTAAATTTTCAAATTCAGCTCCGTTCGTGCAGCGAAACACAAAAGTTGAAATCGTATAGAGCGAATTACATAGCTTCGTCGCGAAAGCTACAACGTCTAAAGTTGATCAACTTCGACCTCAACAGAAAACAGTATTGGTAAATGGAAAAAGAACTGGTTTCTAAACCAAAAAACAGCCATTTGTGCACCAAAAACTGCTTGATCGCGTGGTGAATGACAAATAACTGATTTGGTAAATAGCAATTTCTTTGCAGTATTTATTTTAAATTTCCAGACTTTCCTATCTATTTAATAAGTTATTCCAATTCAATTTATTACATGATAATAAAAATACATACTTCCTTTTTTAGGGTTCCGTACCCAATTACTAAGCTTACACTGTCCGTCCGTCTCCTGCTCTATCTCATGAACCGTAATAGGTAGAGAGTTGAAATTTGCGCAGAGTGTGTACATTTTTAGAAGCATTGTGTTTTAATTTAACCTTTTGTTCAACAATTTTTTGTAGTATACTTTTAAGCTGTTTATTGTAGTACACTTCTAGGCTGTTAAATATGTACATAATTTAATATTTTAAACAAAAAATCTTGTACGAAACCCTCCGTGTGCGAATCTGACTCACACTTGGCTGATTTTTTAATACTTCAATTTTTAATACAGTTTTTTCAATTATTACTTTCTTAAATTTTCAAATTCACAGCTGTTTTTTGTTTACTGAAGTCAATAACGTTGAAGTCGTTTGTGCACCTCGACGTCGTTTGTGTAGTTTGAAGCTGCATTGCTGCGTTTGTCGACAATGCAGCTTATCGTTGAAGTTGTTTGTGTATCTCCAGTTTTACAATTTTCAGGATAGCTATTACTGAAAACTGAAAGCTAGTCCTATTTCTTAGTATAACATAGTGCGAACTACCTTTTTATTCACTCATTAGCCTACTACATTGTAAATTACAAAAAGTGTGAATAAATCTCTGCTAGTACTGGAAAAGTCATAGCAAGTACTGGAGATGTAAGGTAAATTTATGGATTTCATATTTGTTGGTTAACAAAAAAACAGGAAAATTCTTTCCATGAAAAGATTGATAGATTAGTAGAATTAAAAAATTCAACAGCTTTACTGCAAAAATATAATATTTATAAAAGATCTTTTGTAATAACAATTAATGCAACAATATCTAATTATATACATATATATCTTCGAATTAGCTTCCATATGTACATGCATACCGGTGTGTTACGATAAAACACAATTAGGTCATGAAGCTTCAAAAAAGCTCTGCCATATAATATTTAGTGATTATTTTAACAAATAACAAAGTCAATTAAAGAATTTACATACTTGTAAATGACCCATTCCGCATGTTATATATGACACATTTTGCGCGCGCTTATTTAAATCGCACATGGTTGTATTTTATTGACTGTTCCCCCACAAAAAATAAAGAATGTGTGTGTAAAAAAGCTCAACCCCAAACATGCTTCATGCTTACTGCACGATCCGATCAAGCTTTGAGTGAGGAGCGCAAACAGGCAAACAAACCATGTGTGAGTGGCGCCGATATCAATGTGTTCGCGCCGTCGGCAACGAGTGATTCAGATTCAGTTTTTCAGTTCGGCCAAAGACGATATATTTACTATTCAATAGAATAATTCATAGTCTTGTAGTCTTTGAGGCAAGTGAGTTCGGCGTATTCTGCAAAACAAAGGCGGACGAACGGCAAAGTCGCACGGAAATCAGAAATCAACGACGACTACGAACAATGTGAGAAAGCAACAACAAAATTATAACAAATACAGAATAACAACAACGCAACACAACAGCTAAAGAAAAAAAGAACAACAAAATTTAAATAAAGAAGAAAATATATAAAAGTGACATAAAAACTTTAAAAATAAATTTTAAGACGAGAGTAAAATAAAAAATTAATTCAACGCGCCGAAAGTATTGCTTCTGTTGTTGCTGTTTTTATTATTATTATTACTACATACATATGTATATATGTGCATAACAACGAACAACAATCAATAGTTAACCAGTATTTATTATTGTGTTTTTTTTTTTCAATATTTCTTTCAACATTTTGAAAAAAGTGATGAATCAAAATATAAACAATTAATTTTACGTATAATTGTTTTTTCGTATTCGTTTTTGTACTCGTGCTCTAAATACGATTGAGATTCGATTCAATAATAAAAAAAATAATAATTTTGAGTGATACTTTGTAATTTTCTGTGTCTCTATACTATGCATCCATACACACACATATATGTCCATATACACACAGATAATGTGTGTGTGTGAATATGTTTAAATTCGGTTCGATCTTGCCCTTGCTGCAGAGCAGAGTAAAGTAGCAGTAAAAGAGTATGAAGAGATGAACGGCGAGTCACTGATGCTTCTTTTACTTCTGATGCTGTTTCTTTAAACCGATCGATAGGTGTTGTTGCCCCTATCCCAACCCGTACTCTCAATCTCATTCCTTACTCTCTTCTAAAGTTTTTTCTGTGTCTGTGTTTTCACAAAGTATCTTTTAGGTGTGTTTCAATCGGCCAGCTTCATCGGTTAACCCAATTTTAAGATGTACAATATCCCCAAAAAGCCTCAAAAAGGGGGACTTATTTACTTATATTGACTCTAGAACAAAGATAAAAATGTATATAAAGATTCTATGCACACTCTTGCCTTGCCGTTTAATTGAATACTTAATTTACAAGTATTCTTCCATCATCAAACATCTCCACCACCACTCTTTGAATGCAATCAGAACATTTAAAACATTGTTTGATTTGATATACCTACGTATACAATATTTATATACATATGTGTATGTATATACAACATATATGGTAGATATGTACATATGGATCTTCCATAATTCATACACCCATATTGTTTTTTTTTATATAGAATGTGATATTATGAAACAACAAAAGTCATTTATATTCAAATTTTGATATCTGTATTGTTTTTTATTTTTTATAGTTTAACTGCAGTCAATTTTTGTAAGGATTTATATAGAAGATAATTCTTTCTTAAATTTTATGTAAATTTATGTAATTAATAGATTGCCTTTCCTAGAAATCTATAATATGTACTTATTACCTCATTTGTATTTTGGCTTCTCAATGATTGAATCATCTTTGATTTTAGTTGATCCCGTGCATCTTTCACGTAAAATTCAAATGAATTTTGCAAAACGGCTACCAGCTTTCATAGCAAAATCTTGATTTTGAAGTTTTTTCAAAATAGGTCGAAAATCCAGGTTTGATTTAATGTTTATTATGTACTTTTATTCATTTATTTCTCAACTTCTCCCATATTTCAATTAAAATTTACTATAATCTGTGTACCGAAGTACGAAGATTTAAGGTTGAAATGTAAGATCCTTTTCTCTATTTGAATAATTCGACTTTGCTCAATAAAATAAAGAATATTCTATTTTTTTAAAAGCATTTGTTTAACTTTCACAAAGTACATTTTCATTTTCAACTTCTCCCATATTTCAAGTAAAATTTACTATAATCTGTCTACTGAAGTACCAAGATTTAAGGTTTAAAAATAAGATCCTTGTCTCTATTTGAATAATTCGCCTTTGCTCAATAATATAAAGAATATTCTGGTTTTTTTTTAAAGCATTTGTTTAAATTTCACAAAGTACATTTTCATTTTCTAAAAACAAGCAGTTCAATTTCAGATCTATTGCAAAAATCCCGCCATATGCCTGCTTTATTCTTTTGGAGCACCCTTAAAAATGCCATACAAGTTTTCCCAATTCTTGGTAACTGTTTTCTGCACAACATGCCTAATTACTTTCCTTCAGTATAGATTGTGTTTTAGTAGGTACAACATCTGTTATTGTGAATTACATACAATAATATTGTACACATTCAGGTAAAATATGTTAATTTTAAAACCATTTCTCTTTTTCTACAATTATGTTGATATTTTTCAACTAATATAATCGTTGTAGTAGATAATTATTTTCAAGAATTCTTTTTCTGTTAGTTTCTTTATCTTAATTAAATGTCAGTTATCTGAAAAACACAGATTCTATGTTTCATATCTTAGAAGATTTATTCATAGAAAAGAAATATCACAAAATAATTGCTACTAAATATGTACATATATGTATTTTTATGTACGACTAGCTGTCCCGACGCGTTTTGCTACTCCCGGCAAAAGTTTATTTAAATCTTTTTTTTTTACGGGATTGATAGAGAGAATGATATTTATTGTATTTTCTTGTGACTCACAATTCAGAAATAGTTGTTTGACAAAGACTACTTGCTTCATTTTAAAATATGTCTTTAAGCTTAATGTACAAAATTTGATGCACCAATTTCGACCGATTCTGTAGGTCGATTTTAATAAAATAAACACTATATGTATCTCACAATAAAGGTAGTTATTTATCAGTAATTCGATTTTAAAAAAAATGAGTGACTTTTACGACAAGTAAAACCAACAATTCTAAAATGTGGACTTTGGATGCATTCAGTTTTTAATTTTAATTTATTACTCAGGTATATACATATGTACTTAGTATGAATGTGCAGACAAGCATAAGATTTATGTATGTGTCAGATTTACTTTAATTTTAGCTTCCATTAGTTACATATGAAGCGATTATTAAAATTTGGTTAGTTAAAAAAAAGCATTAAACTGTGTGTATTATATTACATATTTATTTCTAAATTTCTATTGGAACTCGACTTAGATGGTAATGATTTATACTTGTTCCCAGATGTTCACTGTAGAATTTGAGGCCTTTTTACCATTTCAATTGCATCAATCATTATGCGCTTTATGATCACATCTGACTCTAACCTGTTTTATTCTCTTAGCGTTTTTTGTTGTACATATTTTTTTATTATTAGTTGCAACAATTTATTAACCGTAAATGGTTTTCTCTGTCGAACAGTCAAGTCAATAAACTCAACCTACACAAGTTATTTCTACATATATCTAACTTTGATGTTGTTGTTTTTTATTAAGGTTTTTCATTAATAACCGCACAAAAACAATGTATAAAAAAAGACTAATTTTGGCTTTGCCGAAGTTGTAATACTCTTCAAGCCGCAGATAGTGGTCCGAGGGTCTTGAAATTTATAAGGTTGTTGGATATGGGTCAGACACTTATATTATTCAAGTCGATAGTACAAAAAACAAAAACGTTTTTCTAATAAGAACATGAATTTGGATCCCGGTTTGTATGAGGGGTACCGCTCCTAGTGTTCCGATTCGGCTGATTCCGACAAATGTACTGCGTATGGCAAAAAGAAAGCTTCGTGCAGCTCTCTAGCTGAAAAACTGAGGGACTAGTTTGCATACATACAGACGGACATGGCTAGATCAACTCGTCGCATTGCGCTGATCAAGAATATATATACTTTATGGGGTCTCCGACGTCTCCTTCTGTGTGTTACAAACTTCATGATAAACTTATAATACTATTCACTGCGTGAAGAGTATAAAAATGAAACTATATCTAACATCAAGAAAGAAAAAAATCAATCGATAGCTAATTCCATAAGTAGCGAAAGAACGCAGCGCTTTATATTGACACACAGATACTACAAACACACAGTTCTGCTTTACTATATGTGTATGCACTATCTGTATCTGTGTGAATGAGTCAATGAATGAATGAATTCGAAGGTCTCTAACAAATGTTCATAATTGAATTCCATCCATGTCCATGTGACAGATTTCCATTAGTTTTGATTCTTTCTTCTAATATTTCTACATAGTACATATTTTGTTTTAATAACATAACATTTAAATATTCTATGAAGAAAGTTCCACAAATGGCTACGTAACTAACTATTCGGAAAACAAATTATGAATTCACTTTCATAGAATTATTCTTGAAGTTTATTCATTTCATATTTTCTTAGCCATCATCTAACGTTGTCGTCATCGTCGTCTAATGCCTCTATATCTGTAAGATCTTTCAACCTTTTGTTTATATTCAGTATCTTATACTTCTCATCAGCAGGGGCGGACCGTGAGTTTGTGGGGCTCTGGGCTAATTCTACTTGGGCGACTGCCTAATTAATCAACTAATTGCAAATGTTTTAAATATAACTTAGACACACAAAAAGCAACTGTATAATGTCTATTGCAAAAGAAATCAACATGTCATGTGTAGTGTTATGTTATATAAATTATAAAGTAACCTCTCTGCATTTTTGTGCTGCAAATCTCTTTATTTGTTCATCACATTGTAAGCCCTTTGTTAAATTACAATTTATGGACAGAACTGATAAATGATTTAGTCGGTAGTTTGTAAGATTTTAGCTGAATACACGCATTTATTCACTAATTGTTCGTCTACGTCATCTGAATAATAATCAATAATATTGCGTACACTTTCCAGATTTATGTATGTATATCTATACTTCTATACTAATATTATAAAAAGCAAAGATTTGTTTGTTGGTTTTTTTATTTGCAATGGATAAACTCAAAAACTAAACAAACTGATTTAAAAAATACCTTCACCTATAGAAAACTACATTATCAACGAGTATTTAAAAAAAAAAATTTTGATATCTCTACGAAAACTACAAAAATGTATCCCAAGGTATCAAAAATTTGCAAAACAAAGATAGATTTGTTGAGAAGGGAAACATTAAAAATTTGAATTTTTTGCTATATGCCTCATAGACTTGGCTTTTTCTATTTAAATCCATAATCAGTTTATCCAACGCACCGTTTAGTGTATCTCTTTTATTACAATATAAATCGTTTAAGAATTATAATGCGCTAAAAAAATTAACGAAATTGAAATCGTTGACAGACTAGTCATGTGATTGAGGAGGGGTGACTCGCTCACTTAATTGATATTAGGGTTGGCAACCTTACGAAAGGAATTTTTAAAATTTTATTTATTTATTTTTTTTTAAATTCACATTATTGTTCAATGTCATCAATGGGGGCTGCGGGCCCTTTGTATTCATGGGTTCCTAGGCTGCAGCCCAAAAAACCCTTATTTACTTATATCCGCCCCTGCTCATTAGTCAAAATAAGGCAAGACACGTATATTTTGCGTTGATGTGTCATCGTTTAATCACATTGTGGTCGTTATTACTATTATATGAAACGTCATCAATGCAAAATGACGTGGTGGTTATGAATAATTTTTTTTCTCTTTGTATTCGTCTTCTTCGCAACCCCGACTTAATATACACGTACCATTTACGTCAAGAGACCGATAATTTAGACTCGCCCACTCTTTCACATGAAAGAACAACCAGTCCAGTCTATGTTTAAACACGCATAGATAGTACATGTACAAGTATATGTGAGTATATCGCTTCCCCATAACAGTTTAGAAATAAATATAAGTCAAGAGACCCAAACAGAGTCATTATCTAAATACATATATATATATCTACAAAAGTATGGATGTATGCACATAAAAATTTCCAGTGAAAAGAATCATTCGCTTTTGAACTTGAATGAAACTTATTTTCTAATTTTATGGAATTCGTTGTCGCTCTATTAATGTATCGTAATGAATCGAACCGAATCAAAACTAAGTGTTTTAATTAAAATAAAAGATGAAATAACATGGGATGTCTGTATTATTAAAGTAGTATCCGAAATACGTGTATATAGTAGTACACTATATATACAACAGCAAAAAAACTAAAATAGGAAAAAAGAAACATACTCCGGTTGTAGCGAAGATTGCATACCTTTCACACAAAATGATATACTCGTACATATAACAAACATGTTCATTGCAGTACATGCCAAGCTGAAATTCAAATTTATTTGATGCTATTATAATACTTTTCATTAAAGTTTAGATTCGCAAGCTGATCAAATGAGGAAATTGTCTACATGAAAGAGGGATGATTGTTTAAAAAAATATGTATATATACTCATATATATATATATATATATATATTTATGTATACATAATTAGAATCTAAAATACCTTAGACGTATAAGTCCCAGTTTTAAACTCATATGTACATAATACATACATATACACTACTATTGTCTAAATCATCATAATTTTGTAGATTTTTTTCATTCACTTTGAAAATTTATTTTTTAATCCTAAGTTTAGGGTCTTACGTTATAGGAATTACCCGTGCCAGTCTTCCAGTAATCGGGAGATTTTGACTGTAACTATAAATAAAGACATAAAAGACACATATATGCTTTATTTTTTTTTTTTTGAGAAATTAAAATTTTTGTGATTTTCTTCTTATAAGGCAACCATTGTGTTTTGTTTTGTTTTGATTTGATTTTCATTTCATTTTTAACCGACTTCAAAAAAAGTAAGATTACCAGTTTGACCCGAATATAAGTATGTATTTAAGTATCTTCACGATTTTCTCAAAACCTATTGATGCGGTTTGGATTGGCTATTCGATTGTATATTTTTCTGGAATGTTTTTAGTGTAAAAATAATGGGCTAAACTTTAAGAAACCAGAGCTATAGACTCAGTGAAATTTTAAAATATGATCGCGATAAGTCGGATTATTTTTTTTAAAAAAGTTATTTTTATAATAAGTACATACATATTTTCTAGCAATAAATAGTTGCAAATTTGACCAACAAATAGATGATCTACAATTATCTTTACTTTATATCTGAAAAACTAAAGAACGATGACAGACAATTGGATCTTTATCTCCATATAAATCGTCTACTACCATATACAATAGTATATGAAATCTCTTTTCAAATGTTTAACAAATCTTTACGAAAATGTTATATTGCTTTTAATTCCAGTGAAGTGAAGTGTGTAGAATAATGATGAAATAAATATTTATATGGATATTTTCTTTTGGTTACCCATTCTTCTCTTCTTCTTTTGGCATTCCCTAAATCTATATACTCGTAAATACATATGTATCCACATTAAAAATTTTAGAACATCTGGTCGCCTGGTGTGCTCTGGTTTGGTTTGGTGTGGTCTGATCTGGTCTGAGTAACAGGTGCAATCAATGTATATACATATATGAATACATAACTACCATAACTTTAAGTTCCACCGTACTTAGACATTATTCTGAATATTTCATTAATGAATTAGGGGCTCATTTGATTTAATTATTAAGGACTTATACACATGAATGCTAAATGTTTGATTGACGCTTGGGTGCTCTGATATTTTTTGATGGTTAGGTGGGTAGTGGATGATGGTCACATTGGGACATTGGAAACGAATTAGCGCCTGAACAACTTTTCAATTTGATTCAAAATTATTAAAGATTTGTAGCGTTAGGTTGTGTAGGTTGATTTTGGTAATTTTTGTTGTTTTTGTTTTGTTTTGTTAGTTTGTGCTGACATAATATTTTGAAATAAACAAAACATTGGGCAAAAATAGATTCGGAAAAAATGTTTGTATAATGTTTTTGTTTTTTTTTATTGGGCACCAAAAAATGAATGATCGAATTAATGGAGACGACGGCGCAAGATTTTTTTCCAACTACATCCGTAGTTTTCATGTTTGTGTGCGTGTGTGTTTTGTTGTTTTTATTTATTTTTTACGCTGCAAATGCAAATGCTTTTGTCACACAAAAGGGGAACAGAAGTCGGCGATGACGACAACATCACCAACATTTGGTACTACATTTCGATTTCTCAGTTCCTCGGTCTCACTGTCCCTCCGTCAATGTGTTTGTCTAATTGTCTTGTCTAGCTCTGTTGGCAACTGCTCGCATCAATTACTCATAGGTTTTTCTTTAATTAATTAATAATAAACAATAACAACAATAAGGACAAGAATCTTCAAACAATTTCCTTTTTGTGATAATCGGATCTACATGTGTCCGAATTTTGGCTACAATATCATTCATTCGTTCTCAATATTGATTTGCCGCCATATCTTTGTCCCATAATCACAATCCAGTTACAATACTATTGGGTGTGTGTAAAAGTCATGTCGGTTTTTTTCTAAAGATAGCTTTAGTCTTTATTTTAAATGATTGATGTCCAAACATATAGGTAATATAGGTGTCATTTGAACGGTTTGAATCTAAACTACTATCGATAACAAATTGATCGATATTCGATAACTTTTGATAAAGTTACAACTTATTAACCATGGAAAGTAAAAGTGAGCAATTTTGGCTCTTTTTACTTCCGAAAAGGGAAAAACGCAACCCAATCTAAAAAACATTTGAAATAGTTACAGCTTATTAACCAGGGAAAGTAAAAGAGAGAAATTTTGGCTTTTTTATTCGAAAACGGAAAAACGCAACCTAAGTTAAACAAAAAAAGTGTGTGGCAAACACGGGCTAGATGCAATAAGTGTCAGTGCTGGTTTGCCAAATTCCGTTCCGGAAATTTTGCGGTTAGAGATGCAGCATGTATTGGCTGGACATTTCAATCCTCCAAAGTCGACCAAATTAAAACAATGATTGATGAAAACCGCCATTATTCAACACGATAGATTGCAAAAAGGCTCAACGCATTACGTATACGCAAACAAGCTAGATATTTGAGTTCCGCATAAGTTGAAAGAAATTCACCTCACCAAGCGCATCAATATTTACGATTCAATATAAGTTTTTTAGAGCGAATCATAAACGGCGATGAAATATGGGTTGTTTACAATAACGTTAAGCGAAAACTGTCATTGAGCAAAAATTATGAACCGCCTCTAACCACATTAAGGAACGATATTCAGAAGAGGAAAGTAATGCTGCCCGATTGGCGAAATTGGACAGGTATCGTTCTCTTTGAGCTGCTGTCACGGAATCAAATTATTAATTCGGTTGTGTACTATCATCAGCTATCGAAATTGGACAAATAAATCAAAAAAAGCACAAGGCTAGTCCAATCGGAAAGATGAAATCTTCCACCATGACAACGCTCGACCACATCTTTGACCACTAGCAAAAAATAATGGAGCTGAATTGGGAAAAGACGGCACATCCACCGTGTAGCTCCGACCTTGCATTATCAAATTACCATTTATTTCGTTCTCTTCAAAACTCTTTGAATGGTAAAACATTCGATTCTGATGACGTTCTCAAAAACCACTTGATCCAGTTTTTTACCCATAAGGATCAAAAGTTTTACGAGGACGAAATAATGAAACTCACCGAAAGATTTCCAATAGTGGTCAAAAAAAAATGGCCAATAAATAATAGATTAATGTTTGAACCACATATAATAAATCAATTTTGAATTAAATGAAAAAAGCCGACATAACTTTTTCACACACCCAATAGTAGTAGTTCTGGTTCATTTGGGATGCATAGTCGGCAAAAATATAAGAAAAAATGTAGAAGTGAAATCTTTTATACTAAATCCATTTCTCCAAAAGTTTGGTCATAAAATTATTATTATGTATATTTCTTTTAGTTCCTATTTTAAAATCAACTTGGTGGAACACTTCTTAAAGTTGTGATAATAATTCACTAATAATTGTGCAAAAAATCAAAAATAAATTAAACTAAACCGGAAAGGCCCAACCAAAACAAAATTCATCCGAAAAAATGCCAGTGTTTCATACGAAAACTATTGAGAGCATTTTAGATCCTGTCGCCCAACAGGTGAGTAAACTAAACTTTCTACATTCATTACATTTTATTACAATAGTATTTTTTATTCAACCCTGTCAGCTTCACTCAAGTCCTTTGCCTATAGATTGATTTTCTTGTCATTTTAATGTCAAATCTTTCGGTATAAATAAAATAATAAACAAACAAGATATTTTATAATTTTAAATTAAATAAACTTAACAAACAAATTTTAAAATTAAAAAAAAAAAAAAAAAAAAAGCATCCAAAAAACATGACAGAATAGTTGGATAAAAACAAATTTGGCAAGGTGCCCGAAACAGAAATACTGAAGACACCTTTGAGTATAAAATCGTCAAATTAAAGACAGATGAAATAAAATAAGATCAGCAAAAAAAAAAAAACATTAAATTTGGTTTCATTAGAACTATATTACCCTTCCGAAAATTGAATTTGAATAATCAATTAATATATATTATTAGACTGTAATATGTCTAGAATTGTAGAATTTGAGTTTGTAGAGAGAACTTATTTCATTATGCCTAGAAACTTTAAACTTAGAATGTTTTCATTTCATCTTAAACCTGCAAATAATCACTAGATCCAATAATTCAAATATGAACTTATAACTTATATCCAATGACTTTTGAAGTATTTTTTTACGAATGTACTTATATACCTGGGTACATATGTTTCAATTGATATAATAACATCAATTAATTTGATTGATGTTCCCAAAAAAGTTGTAGTATTTCTTTGATATATTCTGATTAGATTGAAATTAAGTCTATAAAATTTATTTACTGTAATATTTCAGAATTCTACTTACATGTATTGTAAAAACTAAGAACCAACCAACCAAGGACGCATACTTGTATATTATAGTGTAGAGTATAGACAAAAATTAAATCAATTCAGATCAAAAGTGCAAAGATCTAGTCTAGCCAGGCCAGATGAATTATAGAAACGAACATAAAGGTAAAGAGTTGATGGCCTAGAGAAAGGTGAGACGGGCGGACGGACGGACTTACACACATAATGTACATAACACATCGTAGGTGGGTGGGTGCTATGGATCAGCAAAGATTTTTTAATCACGCCGAGACAAAACATAAAGCATTAGTCATCAATGATGGCAACGACTGACGGACGATTCGTGTTGATTCGATTTGATTCGACTCGAATATTTGTTTAATTTAATAAATTTTAAAGAAGAAATTAATACATAATGTGTTTGTGTGAGCACGTTAGAAAATTGAATGACCTCCAATATTTCCTGTAGTGAAAAAAAATGAGAATTTAGATAGGCTGTGATGATTTTTGTTGTTGTACTTATTTAGAAGTACAATATGTAATTAAGTATGTGTAACTAACATTTAAATGATTTTTTTCAGGTATCTCGCTTGGTTATACTCCATGAAGAAGCAGAAGATGGCAATGCTATGCCAGATCTTAGCCGACCTGTACAGGTTGTTTCGGATGCTGTCGCTAATTTGATTAAAGTTGGCCGTGAGACAATCAACAGTTCAGATGATAAGATACTAAAACAGGATATGCCTTCCGCATTGCATCGCGTCGAGACTGCCTCGCAGTTGCTGGTCGAAGCTTCCGATATGTTGCGAGCCGATCCATATTCGGGACCGGCACGCAAAAAACTGATTGAGGGAAGTCGCGGTATACTGCAAGGCACCTCATCGCTATTGCTTTGCTTTGATGAATCTGAAGTGCGCAAGATTATACAAGAGTGTAAACGTGTGCTGGATTACCTGGCTGTCGCTGAGGTAATCAATACAATGGAAGATTTGGTGCAATTCTTGAAGGATCTGTCACCATGCCTAAGCAAGGTGTCACGTGAGGTGAGCGCACGTGAGAAGGAGTTGACCCATCAGGTACACAGTGAGATATTGGTGCGGTGCTTGGAGCAAGTAAAAATCCTAGCACCTATACTTATCTGCAGCATGAAGGTGTACATACATATTGTAGAGCAGCAAGGAAAAGGCGCTGAGGAGGCGGCTGAGAATCGTAATTATTTGGCATCGCGTATGAGCGATGAAATTCAAGAAATTATTCGCGTACTACAGCTTACTACTTACGATGAGGATACTAGCGAATTGGATAATATAACGGTACTAAAGAAACTGAGTAATGCCATTAACAATAAAGTGGAGTTGGCTAATGAATGGCTAAGCAATCCGTATGCGTTGCGCGGCGGTGTTGGCGAGAAGGCCCTACGCCAGGTTATTGAGAACGCAAATGAAATATCAGAGCGATGCTTGCCACAAGATTCGTATCCTATACGCAAATTGGCGGATGAGATTACAGCTATGACTAATAGTCTGTGTGAACTGCGTCAAGACGGCAAGGGTACCACGCCACAGGCGGAATCGCTGGCACGCGGCATTCGTGACCGTTTAGGTGAGCTGCAGTCACTCATACGTAACGCTGTTGTGGGTGTTGATAAGGCGGGCGTGCAACAAACGGCGCACACCATTCAGGGTCGCCTAGAGCAGGCAGTTAAATGGCTGCAAAATCCGGAAATAAACGATGGCGGCCTTGGAGAGCGTGCGGTCAACCTCATTGTCGAAGAAGGCCGAAAAGTAGCAGAAGGCTGTCCTGGCCATCAGAAGGCAGAGATCATGCAGCTGTGCGATGAGGTTGAGCGCCTGAAACGTCAGGCAGCCGGCAACACGCCCGCTGCCAAAGAAGCGGCCAAAAAACTCACACAGAAACTGCACGAATTAAAGGCTGCCATACAAAATGCTTTGGTGAATCGCATCGTGCAGGACTTTATGGACGTAAGCACTCCGCTGAAGCAGTTCACCGAGGCGGTCATGTTGCCAGAGGGCACGCCCGGTCGTGAACAGAACTTCAATCAGAAGTCAAACAACCTACAGGCATTTAGTGATCGCGCCTCGAAAACATCCCGCATGGTGGCTGCCGGTGGCGCTTGTGGCAACAAAAAGATTGCCGAAATTCTACTCTCATCTGCTGCGCAGGTCGACTCGCTGACGCCGCAGCTAATCAACGCTGGACGCATTCGCATGAACTATCCAGCTAGCAAGGCTGCTGATGAGCATCTACAAAACTTAAAGCAACAGTACGCTGACACAGTGTTGCGCATGAGAACTCTCTGTGACCAGGCCACTGACCCAGCTGACTTCATCAAAACATCTGAAGAGCATATGCAGGTGTATGCGAAACTTTGCGAGGATGCCATACACGCCAAACAGCCTCAAAAGATGGTCGATAATACATCGAATATCGCGCGACTCATCAATCGCGTACTTTTGGTTGCTAAACAAGAGGCTGAAAACTCTGAAGATCCTATCTTCACTGCGAAATTGAACGCTGCGGCAAACCGTCTCGAAAGCTCACTTCCTGCCATGGTAGGTGACGCAAAACTGGTTGCAACTAACATTAATGATCCAGCGGCGGCAGCATCATGGAAGAACTCATTCCAACGTCTGCTTGGTGACGTACGCGAAGTACGCCATGCTATTGCACCACCAGCACCACCAACATTGCCAACATCACTGCCACCACCGATTCCTGAACTGAGCGCGTTGCACTTATCTAACCAGAAATGTAAGTAAAAACGCAGTGCAAAACTAATAATCATATAAAATGTTGCTAAATTTTTACATAGCTGAACGCGCACCACCACGCCCACCATTGCCACGCGAAGGACTTGCTCCCGTGCGTCCACCACCTCCAGAGACAGACGATGAAGATGAAGGAGTCTTCCGAACAATGCCCCATGCTAACCAGCCAATTTTGGTAACCAAATATACTACAAATATCATATTTCATTCTTTAATTATCATTTTATTGCCAATCTATTTTCCTTCATTAGATTGCCGCCCGTGGCCTACATCAAGAAGTACGACAGTGGTCATCTAAGGACAATGAAATCATTGCCGCTGCCAAGCGTATGGCCATACTAATGGCACGACTCAGTGAGCTAGTGCTTTCTGATTCACGCGGTAGCAAACGTGAACTTATCGCCACTGCTAAAAAGATCGCTGAAGCGTCTGAAGATGTTACACGCCTCGCCAAAGAACTCGCACGCCAATGCACGGACCGTCGCATTCGAACCAATTTGTTACAGGTCTGCGAACGTATACCAACCATTGGTACCCAATTAAAGATTCTGTCGACTGTCAAAGCAACCATGTTGGGCGCACAAGGTTCCGATGAAGATCGTGAAGCAACTGAAATGTTAGTTGGCAATGCTCAGAACCTCATGCAAAGTGTAAGTAGTAACACAATTTATATGAAATATCCATTCGAATAACATAACTCGAATACTCTATCCATAATCTGATCGATATAGGTCAAGGAAACAGTTCGTGCTGCAGAAGGTGCTAGCATTAAGATTCGATCTGATCAAACAAGCAATCGCCTGCAATGGGTTCGCCGCCAGCCCTGGTATCAGTACTAAAACAGCTCAAATTCTTATAATTATTTACAATAATTTAAAGTCTATTATCTATCGATGTCCATTGATCGATTGGTAATACATTTTTTGGAACAAAAAACCTAAATAAGTGCCTTCGGTTATTATTATTTTTTATGTGTTTATTTAATTATTTCATTTTAATTTTTATGCTTAACATCGTGAGATTTTGTTCTATTAGTTATTTAGGTGTGCAATATGTGAAATGTAAATTTCTAATTAAAATCTAGTAATAACATTGGACGGTGTCTATAAAGCGATGAGGGGGCACGATTCTGCAACTTATTATAATTTTTTTTTTTCTTACAATCATTAAATCTACAAATTTAAGAATTTTTTTTTTATTTATTGTTACTTTATTATCAAGTCAAATTATATCACATCGAAATATGGACAATGAGTCGTCCATCTGTATAATCCGAGTCTATATAACACTGTCATATACTAATAACAATAAATGAAAACCCGTTTAATTTTAACAATTTGAACTAACGAAAAGCATTTACATACATATATATATATAATTTTTATACACATCATAATGCATCAGAACCACTTTGCAATAGTATGTAGATTGATCAGGATCGATCGCCAGGTAATCACCATCTTGCAATGTTCGTTTGTCCATCTGTCTGTGCATCCGCAAGCAAACTGGATCCCTAAGTGTTATGATTATAAAATGTAATTGAGTCCTTAAGTTAATGAAGAATGCATGGATGCAGGGTTTAATTTTTTTGCACAAATCGTTATAGTCCCCTCGATCGGCACGGATCACTTAAATTCAAGTTTTAAGTAAAAACTTCACTGTATTAAAATATTGGATCGATCTAACCACACCAGATTCAGCCAGATATTTATATACAAATATATGCAATCATATCAATGTTACGGGCGAGAGAAAATAAAAATGATCTAATTTATATTATATGAGAAATTAAATACATTAAATTTATAAAAAAAAATCAGCTTTTGTGAAGTGTTTTTAAGCTTTGGTAAGATCAAAGATAGTATTTTTTCTTATTTTGCTTTTTGTATAAAAAATTGTAATTGCATCTCGTATTTTTTTGAAGTTGAACTTTAAGGTATTAAAATAAATAACAAACCATTGTTGAATCTTTACTAAAAACACGGCAAATGACCACTTAAAATGAAAAAAAAAAATATTACTAAAAGACAATGTGTGGAACAGAAGTAATAAATATATTTATTATTATTATTGTTAGTCTAAATTAATGGGATCTATTGGGCCTTGGAACATCCTCGTAAGATGATACTTGAAGCTATGATGATCTTTGAGGTATTCAGTTAGGATTCGAAAATCAATAAAATCGACCTAAGATTATTCTTACTAGAGGTGATTATGCTTCAGAACTAGTAGCATAGACTTATTAGCATCTGTAAAGATTTGAGACTTTTGAGGTCAGTTGTCTGCCTGAGGCCAATAAATTCTCTAAAGTATTGAGTGATAATATTTACCTTAGCTAATATGGATTTTGTGCTACTTGGGAGATCTAATTCGAAGTTCCAAGATCCTCAAATTGCAAATTGATTGACATGATTTGCAGCAGAACTTGAGTTTTCCAGACCTGGCAGTAATGATTATCTAAGCGCATATATTAATCAAATCTATTTGATGTGCTGCAACTCAAGCATTTTCTGCCTGTCAGCAGGTGACTAAATTTGACTATAAGATGAATGACGGAATCTTAATACTTTTCTTCGTTTGATTTTGTGCCAGACACCTCTGAACCTTCTCTTTAACAAAATCTGCAATCTCCACGTCCATTTTTCACATAAGAGGGGTTGAGATTCAGTGATTTGCTGCATCCTCAATTTTATTGCCAATGTTAAGCTGAATGTTCATCCTGGAGTGCTATAGCAGCAAACATCAACTACACAGTGAATCAAGGCCTTTTGACAGAACAATGTTCGAATATCAGGAAGCATAAGCGACCCGATGTGCCAGTAAGCTGGCTCACGTTCTGAGTTTTTCGCTTTACATGTACTTGAAAATGCTAACTCCTTTCGAATTGTAAGGCCGTAAGAACTAATAGGTGCTTCTGGCGTCGAAATCACCACATACCAGGAATCTATAGCCGAATTTGCCAAAAACCTGTTCAAAACTCTACTCTGTGACTCTGTTCTATGGAGGCACGTAAACTGCAGCAAATGTTATATTGGCATGGACTGTTAGCATTCCAGATGTTGATGCCAAAGCTAACATGCATAAATTCACCAACACACTACAGAATTGCCTCTAGGAGTTTCATGATTGTGTTCTCAATATTTAGCTGTTTCCTTTATTGCCTTGTTTGGGTTCTTGGCACCTGTGAAGTAAGTTTCTTGTTGGGCATTGCCCCTAGAAACATTGCCATAGTTGAGTCGGTCGATTTGCCTCTTTGACTACCTAACTGAACCTGCTTAGCTTTGCTCGCAGGAGTATGGAGTGAAAACTAAAAGAGCCTTTATAGTGGTCGCATTTTACAGATGCGTTCTTCACTTTTTGTACTCTTTAGATGTATGATTGTCTCCACACTTCTAACATTGGTTGGTTGCAAGAACACTTTGTGTACTTAAACTCCTGGGAACAATATTATTGCACCAAATCGTTAAAACTGTTTTGGTGGCTCTTTTTACCACCACTGCGTTGTATAGCCGTTGTTTTTTGTCTGATTAAGATCCACAAAAAATATAGACACTGGGAACTTTGCGTTTAAGTTTTTAGCATTGTGTAGAATTCAATATCTTTTTTTTTTACCAGCTTTCCATGATTTTCCAGTTTTGTCACCGTTATTCTGATTTTACCCGCTTTGTAAATGATGCTATTGATTCCGATGACAGATTCAACAGATTTCAGCAGCACCTCACTATTCCTGACGAATGGAATAATTATAGATGGTGGCTTAGGCAGTGTTAGGGGACAGGACCGGCCCTACGATAGTCCCAGGGGGCGCACCAGCGGTAAAGGCGTTTGTAATTGATAGTGGCATTACAGTGGCTCGTATCACGAAGATTCGGTTTTGTGGTTATTTTAGTATACGCGGAGTAAATAGTGCCTTGGAAAAAGCGTATCGGCAATTAACTGACCCCGTGCAGACTTTGTCTGGTTACGGTAGCCAAATGTGAACGGAGTTTTGGCAAGGTAATTAAAACGTACCTTAGGTCGACAAGCTTTCTGGTCTAGCCTTGTTGTCCATAAAAAATGATATAGCTAGGACATTATCATATGAGGAGGTCATAAAAAAAATGTGCAAATACAAAATCGCGTAAAGGTAGGCATCGACAATACAAATATTTGTACAAATAGTTGTTGTTGAAATTTGATGCGCTGCCCATCGACCAGTCACACATTTGCACAAATATTTGTATTTAATTTAATTTTTTCCATCATCCACACATAAATACACACACAAATGCAAAAATGAGAGTAAAGATTTGAAGATAAATCAAAACGTTTTGATTTTCGTCAAACATTTGCACAAGCTCACAAACAATGCCATCGACGACACAAATGACTTGCGCTCTCTCTCTTTTCGTAACATTTGCGCAAATATTTGTATTGTCGATTCCTACCTTAAGTAGCGATTTACTTAAAATGTGTTTTTCAGATGATTTAAATAGTTTATTACGAGGGTTGCTATTCATATTTCTGGCGTTGACGTTTCCAAACGATAATTTGAGATTTTTAATTTTCTTTTTTAAATTTCTTTAAAATTTTTCTTAAAAAAAAATTCATCAACTTCAAATGTGTTTTTGACTGATTGCTAACTACACTGAAGTGTAAAGTCAATAAAACTTAAGTTCAAAAACTAAAACCCGACTACTAAAACATCGCGCTCTACAAAGGTTGAAACAAGAAAATACATATTCTCATCTGAAGTTGTTTTGTACAAACTATTCAATATTTATCGTCTATTACAAATATTTTCTGGGTTTATCATTTGTAAGCGCAATTTTTTTAGTAGGGTTTCAGTTTTTGAACTAAACTTTTATTTTATTTATGTTGGGGTTTTAATTTCGTATTTGCAGAACCGCTTTATTTTTTTTTTAGGTTTTATTATTTTATATGTATCTATGTCATAACAAACTTTCAAATAGGGTTATGTTTTGAAATTTGAAAGACTTCTTAACCTTTCTAATTCATCAAGAGATTCGTGACTCATTTCAACATTTTATTATGCAGACATTTCGCACGATACTACATTTGTCAAATTATGATAAGTAGCTTATAAGTAACGAGGGAACAGACATATGGATTGATTATCCATTGTGGTATTATCATAGTCAATTATGTATGTAGATCCATCGTCGTTAACCCCCGTTTACATCTCACGGACTCCCAATCCTTTTTTCGTCCACATGGATCCCTTGCATGTCGTCGTCGACCCCGGGGGGTCGATATAAACCCATTTGGAAACCAATAAACTAAGGTCTTGTGTGTACAAATTCATTACGTTATATACTAACATAAAATATACACCATTGAAACTCATTTGATTATTGTAAGTATAAATTTACATATTTATTCATTTTTTCCATAAAATTGTTAGTTAAAAAAAAAAAATTGATATACACACAAATCAACTTAAATATTAACTTAATTGGAGCCATATTTTTATTTTTTTCTTTAAATAATACAATGTTTGCTTTTAAGCCGTTTTCTCTGAAATTCTGCTTTGAAAAGTGAGGGAATGTGAACGATGCTTAAATAAAATATAAAAATAATAATAAAGAATGGGAATGTGTACATTTTGGTAACGTATTTGCTTTGCCTCGCTTCATTACAAGTTTCCTAATTCTGTTGGAAGTGGGATGAGGGTCGAGGAGCGAAAAATGGAAAAAGTGGAAATGGAGTATACTAGGACGACAAAGGGAATATACACATGAATCAACCAATACTAAGTACAAAATACAATTTTAAAAATACATAATAGAAATGCAAGAACAAAACGGCAGAACGGTTTGCTTGCTTGATAAGCATTAAAGCATAAGTAGTATAAATACATGTATAACATTAACAATGATCTTTATAATAATCTGTTCATTCAATTCAATTAGATAAAAAAAGTCTATATAATATATATAAAAATAGTTTATTTAAACAATTATGAGCAAATTATTCGTTGCTTTAAGTTCGTTTGTTATCTTTATCTCTTTTGTCATTATAGTTGAATTGATCTATAAATTTCGTCAAAATATAACAATGAGATTATTTTTATTATTAACCTGTTTCGAGAAAAGGCACGTCGTATTCGATTAATTATTCAGTTTATTCATTTTTGTTTCTTTTTAAAGGAACACATACATACATAACCGTCCACATATTAACAAGCAGTGAACTCCCACTAGCTTGAACACTCACTTGAGACTTGACTATTTTATTCTAATACATACCATAAGCCACATATGTGTATGTATGTAGCTTCATTATGAAGATTAAAATTCAGGAATACTTCACTGGCCCCCTATTTATTTCACCAACTACACAAAATGCCTTGATCTTCTCTCTTAGAATGTTTTATGCAGCATTTTGCTAGTTAAAATAAAAATTTTACTTATTGCATTCTCTAATTACTTTTTTTTTATAAAGAAGTGTTCAGTATTACATATTGATTTTTTGGTTTTCAATATTGACTATCCAAAATTTAGTATGCGAATTATATGATGTTATAATAACTGTATCTCTTAAATTTATAAACAATTGGGTAAGGTCAACAAATGTGTGTGTAGAATTTATTCGAATATGTTTAGTTCGGGGTCATACCATTCCCAGTTTATGTCGAAGGAGTTTAATGCCGTGAGTTAAATATGATTATAACCAGAACTTTAAATTGCTCCAGATCAAGAAAAATGTGCAGAAAATAATAAAAATAGAAAAATTAACCATGCGGAAAATGATTTTCAGTACAGTAGAGTAAAGTAAGAATATTTTAAATTTAGAAAGTTTTGCTGCAGAAAATGGATATCAGAATACCATAACATTTATGTCTAACTAGTATGTCTAAGATGAAAATGGAAATTCCCTACTAGTATTTACGAGTATAAGAATGGTAATTGATAATTATCACTTTTAAAAGAAATAAATATTTAAATGGAAGTAGTCATTTCTGTATTTCGATACACGATGATGGACTCGTTTCGTGTTTCAATACATCTATATTAGGATTACAAACAGAAAATTGTTGCTCATGTTGCATCGTGTCAATTTTTAAAGTCTATAAAGATGAAAATGGTGAACAAGTAACAATTGCGCAAAGTATTTGGCTATTAGTGAATTGATCCGGCGATGTCGCATCAGCTTCCGATAAAAAAAATGGTATTCGATCTTTTTTTAAATAAAAATGACACTGATCTATGACAAAATCTGTCTTCTATAGAGAGGATGAGTTTTTTTCGAAGCAATATAGATAAGAAAACTTAATATTTCTTTTAGAATTTTGCTTTCAAATTTCATGGTCATTAATTTCAGTCCACTAATAGTCACCTTTTTCATTTATTAAACTTTTCTAGTTGACATTAAGTGAACAATTTATTTTTTGATTATCTTCCATTGTAATTGATTTGATTGATTTTGAAATAGTCTTCCCAGGACTAACTGCTTCCATCTATTTTCGTAATTGCAAGTATTTTTTTTACATTTTTCACATCACCATTTATTTTCGTTAATGGTCTTTAATTTTTTTTAGAATCCACCCAATATGTATTGACGGTACTATTTTTGTTGATAATAATAAAAATAATGATTATATGTAATAACAATGATGATAGAGAGAGATATTATTTTATAATAATAAGTAGTGCTTTAACTTATCTTAAAATATTTTAATTTGCTTGTTGGGTGGGTTTATGTTCAATTGAGTTGCATTTCTCTGGAACATTTTGTCGGAAATTAACTAGATGGCGAATATATTATAAGTAGTTAAATATATTGCAATTATAGTAATAATTGTTGAATAATAACAATAATCATAATTTTAAAAAATAAAATAGTAATAACAATATAAAATATAAACCAATGAATCGTAAGTAAAATGCACTTCACAACACATAAATTTTCTATAACAATGTTTTTGATTTTGAAATACAATTTTTTCACTGCCTGGACAGGACTAACTGCATCTATGCATTTAGTAGACAACTAGGATCAGGACTAACTATTCTTAAAAATCATAAAATATTTGAAATTTTAATTCAATAAATCAACCAATCAATTATTAGTATGGTGACTATAACATTCTGTCTGTCTGTCCATAAAATAGTATACGGACAAAATACAAATAAAACTAGAAGACAATTATCTCTCTCACCCATTATCAACACCCAATTCACTCAAACTAAGTATGAAAATGGAAATATACTTATATTGATGATAAATGAATTACATATGAGTTAAAGTTGGATGGACAGGATGATGAATGCTTTTTTGATTGCCTTATAAGTTTTCAGTTTCCGTTGAAATCGTTTTGAATAAAAAAAAGTTGACATACTCTACTCTCTCTCTCTCTCTCTCTCTCTCTCAAGTATCGATCAATATTTAAAAAAGAACATAAAAAACATATGGAACAACATAAAAATAAAGTGATGCAAATCTTAATCCGATACTAATGAACTGGATGAAACTGGCCCAGTTTCTTTTTCTATTTGTCCCTTGTCAATAATATGCATGTATGTATTCTTTGTTAATTTGTTATGTAATAAGTAGTAGATATGTTTTTATATACTTATATGTTGTATATAATATAATTAGTGAGTGGTGCCGTTCTAAGTATGTTGCCTTGTATTACGCATCAGAGGCACAAGCAATGATGGCGGTCCTGCTTGACGCAAGAATGGATGTGCCAATAATTCGGCAGCTGTTGCTCTTTGAGCTGGATCTCTTACAAGCATACGATCTAAAAACGATTGTAAACGTGGTGATACCTTATGAGCATTCTTTAAGTTTGGTGGTTGCATATCACGTATGCGTCGCATCGCTTGTAATGGTGGCTCATTGAAAAACGGTGGCTCTCCGTCGACCATTTCAATGACCATAATGCCCAATGACCAGATATCAACTTCAGGGCCATAAGGCAGGCGTGAAATGACTTCTGGAGACATCCAATATGGCGTGCCGACAAGTGATTTACGTTTTGGCAACTCTTGTGAAACTTGCGCACAAAAACCGAAATCTGATAGTTTCACACGTCCATCGGCAGCTAACAATATCGAATCCGATTTTATATCACGATGTATAACACCCTGTTGAATAACACGAGAAAGAAAGAGTCAAAAGATATACATATCTCTCATGTATTGTAGTTTCACATTTGATTGTCATACAAGTACTAGAGCTTCTTCTTATTGTTTATTACCATTGCTACCAATTACCTCTTACCAACAATTTTGCTTTGTTTTTTGTTTACAAATTACAACAGTTAGATTGCCTACCTACTTACTTTATTATTTAACTAACAAAAGTAAAGTAATATTACAAGACCAAAACGATTCCACCAAGCAAAAATTATCTACCACTCAGTCAAACAGAAGATACTTTTAGACATAAAAACAAAAGAAAATATTATCTTCGGCTACACCGAAACTTACAAACGTGTCACACTGACACTAGTTGAAGCAAAAAAGAAAAAGTGCCGACCACTCGTAGGAATATGCCAATAATGTAGTTATAAGTAGTATTGTGGAGGGTTTAAACTTAAATTTGACTCAGACTTGATCAACTCCAGAGCATAAATTAAAATTAAATTTAGTTTCTGCTTCTCAGATGTGCCCGGACAGACAAATTTGGAGTGGCTTTATAAATTTATATTTGGATTTACTTGCCAGCAACTAACTCTCCTCATATCGGTGGTTGTTACGTACATTTGCACCTTACCTAATATATGCTTTCTTATTTTATCTACATACGTGTGTAGGGTATGGGTATAGAATACTGAAAGAGTACAACAAATGAAAGAGATGTTTGCTTACTTGTATTACATGCGCACTTTAAATAAGAGACAATAATAGCAATAGAAAGAACAATAAGAACAGCAGCCGATTTGTTATCACGCACCTGTGAATGCAAGTATGCCAAAGCCTTCAAACATTGTTTGCAAACGGTTGCAATTTGTTCCTCGTCCATTCGTGAGTGTGTTACAATGTCGGTCAATGCACCACCCTCTAGATATTCCATAACGACCCATAGCTCATCGTTGACTAAGAAGCTCGAGTATGTCTCCACAATATTTGGATGATGATAGTCGCGCATAATGACAACTTCATTGAATAGCAGCTCACGTCGTTGTTGCTTTCGCAAATCCATTTTTTTGACAGCCACTTGGCGACCTAAATAGACGTAAGTATAAGTATGAGTATAAGTATAAAAGATAACGACTTCAATTAAATATTAAGGCAACCAATACTAACCAGTTGACTTATCGGTTGCAATGCAAACAGTGCCCGTTGAACCTTCACCGATCTTATTGAAATGATCAAGATTTTCACGTGGATCGCCAGCAGAGACAACCATTTGTAGAGCAGCTCGGAATTGTTCATGGGTTAGGCGTTGTTCCTGTTTAGGTGGCGGTGGTGGCTGTACCGCATTAGCGGCACCTGCTGCTGTTGCACTATTATTACTGGTGGTCGTGACAACACCGACAACACCTCCACTCGAACTGGAAGCACGAGAAGCGGTTTTTACCTGTAAATGCGGATGGTGTGGATTTTGATTGTGATCGCCTCCGATCCCCGTTGTAGTTGATAAATTGACCATAGACTTTGGTTGTTGCTGGTGTTGGCCTGCTAATGGTGGTGTTGGATACATAGAGAAACCGTTCCCGCCATTGTTGTTGGTGTTGTTATGTGAGTGCGTGGAACGTGTTGCACTCGCTATTGAGCCAACTGGTGATGCTTGTTGCATAGAGCTGCCAGTAGGTGCAGCACGATATTGCAAGTTACCAGTATTATGAGACAAATCTGTGCGTACAGCCAGGGGACCAGCAGCGCCATTATGTGGATGTTGGCTTGTGTACAGCATGTGATGCATAGCTGGTTGCTGCTGCTGTAATGGTTGTGATTTAAACCCTGATGTCGGTGTTGGTGTACAAGATGTTGATGGAATGCTTGCCGACTCTTCCGGCACGGCTGGTGGCACATTGGCAATGCGACGGACGCGCGGTGGACTTGAACTTCGCAGAGAATTGGAACGTGCTACATGCGATGTTTTCGGAAGCACTATGGCACCCATGCCAACTGGCATGCTATTATTACTGTCGCCACTCCCCCCACCACCACCCATTGCGTGTTGTGATAAACGCATGCCCGTCGCCGTCTGTCCCGTTGCTGCCACCACACCCGTCGACACCATCATCATACTGCTGCTATTTAACGATGTTGTATCCGCCTTGTTGTTATTGTGATGGGGTCGCACAATTGTCTTAAGATCTAAGATCTCAGTTGGTGTGATTTCCGACGGATCAACCAGTGGCAAAGGTCGGTTTGTGGATTTTAAGATTTGATTATTACCAACTATGGAAGCCCACTGCAATGGTAGACCCACATATTTGTTTTCTCGTTTATCAAAGCCCGTGTGCACACGGTGTTCAAAATTACTGGGCATCGAAATAAGCGGTTTCTTCTTTTTCTTAGAAAACATTCTTGCAGCACCGTTATGTGACACTCTAAACTCCAACTGAAGATGTGATCTATGCTTTTCCTTGCCTATCGACCTCCCGCTTTCTTCTTTTGCAGTTTGTTGACTTTTTCTTTTGAGCGAGCAAGCACCGCCTGCTCTTATTTCTTTCTTGCTAGCTTGCTTGCAGACACCCAGACACCGTTTGTCCAACAAGTAACACTCTTTTTAACCACTCGCAATCGCAGTCACAGTCGCAGTCGTTGACTAGACTATCTTTTTCACACATACACCAGCGACGTGATTGGAATCATTTGTTTTCCTCCGTCATCAACGTGTTTATTTGCAGTCTTATTAGCTCTAAACATTTACTTCACTATAAGGCACTAATTCACTATAATTTTAAAATTTTCTTTTTTGCCAAAAAAAAAAAAAATAAGACAAGCAAACATAATAACAGCAAATCAAATCAAATAATTAATTAATCGACACAAAACACCCAAACAACACAAACACCCATTCAGTGCTAATCAATATGAAAACGATTTATTGGACTTGTTCGTTGTTATGTGTTTTCCAGCACTTTCACAAAAGCATTTTGCATAGCTTCGATAATTTTTCAGCACTTATACCTCATTCCCAATTGTTGTTGCAGCTTGCGGCATAAAACAAACGTGCAGCTTAATTTTTTTTCCGATTTGTTTGTTTGTTTGCAAAAAAGTTCAATAATCCACTATGTCCAAAGCTCATCCACCAGAATTAAAGAAGTAATATTAATATTTAACATATATATTTTATTTTTTAATATTAATATTATACTCTCTAAGGTATATGGACAAACGAATGATGTTGAAATTAAATGGCGGTCGTTCTTGTACTGGAATATTGCGCGGCTTTGATCCATTCATGAATGTCGTATTGGATGACACTGTTGAAGAATGCAAAGATAGCACTCGGAACAACGTCGGCATGGTTGTAAGTAAATTTAATTGATTTCAAGCAGTATATGTTATAAAAATAATATGATGATGATTTTAGGTTATTCGTGGCAACAGCATCGTCATGATTGAAGCTCTGGACAGAGTGTAACAAAAACTGGTCTGGTCGTTTTACGTTATCGTCATCCGATTTAAAAAACAAATCAATTAAAAGAAAATGATAGCATAAAACATAAGCTAAGTGCTAAGTTAAGTTCATAGTCATTTCTAATAAAAAAGATTCCACTTTAAATTCAAAACAAATAAATTTGTTGTTCGTTCAGTTCATTGAAACAGATAGCCACCTCAATAGTTGGGCATCTATCTTGTAATTCCATAATAGCACCATACCATTTTTAAACGCTTGAAACGGTGCAAATTATTAAGCATTTGATAAAATAATTTTATGTCAAACAAAAGTACCTATATATATATTCAAAAATGCATTGAACTGTACTTATTGCCAAGATTTTATTGTGTTTTGGCAAACAAAAATTGGTGTCGGCGAACATGATGGTCAGCGTCCTCATATTATGCTAGTGTGTTATAATCTTCGATATTGCTATTCTGTTCATCATTACAGACTGCAAGGAATTTTCCAGCATGTAATCGGTTAGCTGCCTCATGAGCTGAGTGTATCTTTTGGTTTCTCCTTGTTATTTTAAACATTTTATTATCTTAGCTAATCAACTTTTGAATTGGTGGACTTAGCGGGGTTGACCTTTATAAACATGATGTGAGTTTCATCTGTTTTAAACATTTGGTGTTCTTACACTTCCAGAGAATCGAGTGTATATTTTCCCGGATGTAGCTGGAGTTTATGACCATCATTTTGAAAAAAGATGTTTGCATTGTTGCTTTTCACTGCGAACCAGAGATGTGCAGCGAGTGCTTCGTTTTCATGAAGAGCTCCCAAAAAACGTACTCTTCGTGAAAACGAGCTAGCTCGCATTCATAAAAGAAATGGATAATGAAAATGAAGAAAGTGATGCTTCAGTTTCATTTTATTTCATATCTCAGTCTGGATTTCTTCGATTGGTTAATTTACTTCATTTTAGCTCGTTTGGTTCCTTTGTGTTTCTATTGAAAAGGCCTTTTGCATGCATTTGTATGTCCGTCTGCTTGTGTGTTGCAGTCGACTATTGCTTTCCACCTGCACCCATTCCATCTCTCTCTCTCTACCTTTTCGTCATCAATCTACTATAGTTTTAATTCTTGCTTTTTTGGTTAGTTCCTGGGCCTGCTTTTTGCCTTCATTGCACATCTCTGCTGCGAATATAAAGCGTGTATTGTGAATGTTAAGAGAAAGAAGCGCTCTTTATTCCACTAATCGCTTGGAGCTAATATATACTTTTTGTGACAATATTTGTATTTATAGCAACAAGGCAAGCACTGCACTGGGTAATGAATAGATGAAAGCTACTTTCGATTCAAAAGTTAAAATTTTGTAGAAGAGAAGGGTTCATAGAGAAGCCAACTTCATTTTCATGACACAATAACTTCACAATAATACCGAGTAAAATAATTTTTTGGGATTATTGAGGTAATTTGCTTTTTTCGATGCTAGTTTTCCGTCATTTCTTTCTATACGAACGCACTGCTGTATGAAAACAACAAACAAAAACATTTGCTTTTCAGAGAAAGACGTCAATTTTATTTATCAAGTCTTTTGCTATATATAGGTAGGCACATGGCAGTTAATAACATAGTTTGAGATTGGATGTTGCTTTCCTTCATTTATATTAATGATCAACACAGTTATTTACGCTTGTTTTTGTAGACTTTTTAAATGTTATATTTTCTTCTTCCTCGTGCAAACAAAAAAACGCTTACGCTTAAGTCTAATAATATTAAAGACAGACACGTCTACTTCGTGATGACAATAGGGCCAGTTTGCTTGGTGGCGTCGCGTTGTTTGGCAACAATTTGGTTGGCAATGCGATCCAAATCACGTTGGCCGATTGGGCTCAACTTGCGACCACCCTCTGGGTGCCTCTCGACGAGACGGGCATGCTCAAGAGCTTGCAATGCCTTGCGCGCTGCACCATCAGCAGCACGGCAGAAGTGCGAGGGATGCACTCCGTTACGCTTGCGACCACCATAGATTTTGGTAATAGAGCCAACACCAGCTGGACTGCGGTGGTACAAATGACGCAAAATTGATGCGCAACGAATATAGAACCAGTCAGGATCGTAAGGTGCTAGTTCCTTGTACTTAGCTGTCTTGATGATGTCCATTTGTTCGGGTACCTTCAACTTGCCAGTCCTACACAAGTATTCAGAAAGAGAATTCATATATAAAATAACAATAACATTGAGGTTAAATTTTTCATAGTAAATAACTACTTACTTCTTCAAGAAGACGGCAACAGCCTTAGTCACGGAGTGCTGATCAATATCCTTTACTGTTACACCTGGCATCTAGAAATAAGAATAAAAAACAAAACAAAAATCGTAAGTAAAGCACGTTGCAATGTTGCGCACAAAGGAAAAAAAAAAAAAGAATCGAACACAAGCGCAAACACACACACACACACAAAAATACAAACACACGAATATAAATCGGACAACAAATTTATTGTGCAGTGTTTCTATTTGAAACAATTGCAGACACACAACTTAAGCTTTTATTTGCAATTTTAGTTGTTGATCTTGTGATATACTTTATAAGTGAATAAATATTGTAGTGTTTATTGCAAATTTTACGCAAACCTTTTTGCTTTATTGAACCGAACATTACCTTGCTGGACAAAGTGAACCGGAAAAAAGAACAAGACGCGCTAAGTTGGCTGCGGTTCTTACTTTCAGTGCTTAAAACACTGATCGATTTTTACAGCACTCAAATAGTGTTGTTAAATGTGTATGCGGCAGCACTAAATTATTTTGGCGGGGTTCCGGAAAATCAATCGAAATCAAATTTGGTTTATGTTGCGAAGTGATTGCTAGAATGAAAGCATTTGCATATAATTAAGAGTATAATTTTAATTCAAAAAGTTTCTGCCTTCATAGATAGGAAAAAATCAAACATCACACAGATTTGTAATGTTGTACACAAGGGTCATGTTCTGAGCCCAGAAATGAGAAATATTGTTACCGTTTTTCCTTGGTCAATTGTTATTTAAATTATCGTCCCTGTGCCTTGCAAATTCCATATTCCAAGTATAATAATTTTATTCAATAACACGTTTTTGTTGTTTTTCCAAAACCTTATATAATCTGAAAAAAAAATCTTAAATTTATCATCCTATTAACGTAGACTCTTAATATATAAAGTGCTCTAGATAGATTGGTCTTAGCTCTTCACCTTTAAAAAGGATCGAATAACTTTCATGAATGAAATAGAGTAAGTTTTTTCTGTAACCCTTTTTATATATTGGAATCCCCTAAATGTTTTACTCTATTTTTGGTAATGTGAGATGCAGAAAAAGAAACGTCTTGGGGAAATCACATTGCATGAGATTTCTAGAGAAGAATTCTTTTGTTTTAACAGTAAGGGGCTGCAAGTAGAGGTACGCATATAATTAAATAAGGAATAGGAAAGGTTATGTTAGAGAAAATGGAAATTTGTGTCCAGCAGAGGAAATAAAAGAAAATGAAAAAAAAATAAAATAATTGATAAATTACGTTACTATAATATATAATTAGTCAAAGGGTTGAGTTCTTAGTATCAAGCTCTATAAAGGAAGCGACCTCTATCGGTCGAAGCCATAAGTGAATTGGATCGGTTTGCTCAGATAGTTGAAAAGGTGAATCTAGTTGTGAGAAGAACTCTCTTTGTCTTTTTCACACGATTGAATGTGCTGTTTGCGTGTATAGCTAATATGAGCAATCTGTCAGATATTACATCAAGAATTTTCGGATGGGTAGTAGTTGAAACCCTTAAACACTTAACAAAAATGTTCAGTTCCATCGTAACCTCCTTATTTAAGGATGTGAAAATGGAAGATGTTGATTTGGATGGTGAGAGCTTAAGATTTCGTCTCCAAAAGAAATCAGATACTTCCCTGAGATAGTTATTTATTAAGTCGAAAAATTCACATACACAACCGAAGAAAAAATTGTGCAATCGTCTGCATAGGTCACTAGTTAGCAATAGGGATAGTACGCCCCCTTAAGAGACTCCCATTTTAAGCTTTTTCAACTTTTACCTCATGCCTATGAACTAAATAAATACCTTTCTATCATGTAGGTAATTTTTTTGCCAGCGTTTGGTGGTTACACTCACTGTGATTTCGAAAAGATCTTGTAGTACTATAAAACTTAATGATTGACTATGTTAAAGGCTTCCGCCAGATCTAATGTCACCACAACTGTATGGCTTCGGATGGTTGAATCCAACAATAATATGTGTAGTAACCTCGCTCAGGTAGTGCTGTGCCCCTTCCTGGAACCATTCTGATAATCTGCAATAGTGTCTTGTTCTGTCATTTTCGGAAAAATCAATGACTCCAAAACTTTTGTCACTGAACTGTAGTAGTCATACCTAAATATGCATCATTTTTCGGTTTCAGGAGAGGAGTAACTCTAGCTACTTTCCATACGTCCGGGACAAGAACTTCATTCATAAAGGAATTAAAAAGTTAAGTGTGGGAAGATAATGCTACTGGTCGTAAATGTCTGAGTATAAGTATCAAAACACCGTCAGGGGTACCAGGGCCTTAGAAGCTTTATGTTGCGAACTTGACGTTTTTTACACTAGACGAAAGATTGAGGTTTACGTTGTCAAGCACCAGATAAGAGCCTAATTGTATCCCACAGCTTACGAGATCCAGGACTACATGACTCAAGATGATGAATCCTTTTCGCTCTACAATGATCCGAGATAAGTTTTGCAATCTCAAGGTTCATCTCCGCTAAGCGTTCATAACTTGGGTTAGTAGCCCGGATCTGATCACGTAAATTCGGCCTTAATAGAGGAAGTTTACCTGCAGGAATCTGTGTTGTGTCCGAGATCAGAGAAACGTTTGTATGTTCGCGTTTAGTGCTTGTTTACGACTGGCTTTATTGTAAATATAAATGTTCTCATACGCTATTGTTACAGAAATGTAGACATTATAAATGTTTATACATAACACATCTCCTCCTTTAAATTACAAAATTATTATTGTTTATATTTTCTAAAGTCGGTAGGCTCGAAGCGATCAACTTGATGGCGATCTCGAGTACCTTGATGAATTGGTATGACTGATTTTCCTTGTATTGGTTGTGTGTGCTTCAATTGCTGGTTAGACGATGAGCCTTCTGTCTGATCCGTATTAACAGTAACTGTTTATGGTAGCAATAGCTGTTCTGGACTTTCTGGAACTTGGTCCATCAAAACTGTGTGTTTGTTTTCGTATGTTTCTGGATAATTTTGATTCAAACGACGCTTCACATATCCGTTTGGAGTACGGAAAACAAATAACATTTTTCCAATTGGACTATCTATAATTCCTTAGACCCATTTTTCTCCTTTTGCGTAATTTCTAACATAAACTGTGTGGTTTGCAATATACTTAGTACCATCTCTATTTGATTTATGCTGGAAAGGTTGTTCAAATATTTGATTTAATATGGTACGCACTTACCGACCATGAATCAATTCTGCCGGTGACTTTCCCTCAGTATTTGGTGTAAATCTGTAAGAAACAAAATATTTATTTATTGTTGTTTTAGGTGTGAACCCTTCTTTGAAATTTTTCTCGACAGATGTTTTACATGTCTGAACGAAACGTTCTGCTAAGCTTATGGGGGTTTTCTGATAAATGTTTCTCGCGGTAGGTTGTGTCCATTGTATGATAAGCATCGCCGGTTCAAGACATAAATTTTTTAACGTCATAAACTAACGGTATAAGTATATTTTTAGACTTCTTATCTTCTCATTCTTCTTTGGTCTTTAAATCAATACTTGTTTTGATTTTGTTTCATTCGTAAATATGGGTGATCCTTTGGATCCCCGTTTTGCGGAACCTAATATAAGATCTGACTTAGTTGCTGGCGATCGACCGGCAGCTCGAATCTGCTCTCATCCAAAGCTAGAGAAATTCACGCGTCACAAAATCAATAATACGCAACAACACTAAGACGATTTTAAGCAAAGTCAAGATTGCTTGCAAACTTGGCTGCGTTCTGTCAATCAAAACTACGCCTGTTTCGGAGAACGCTCCATCTACATCGCCTAAACAATGCAAAAGGATATAAAAATCCCTTTGTCATACTGGATATGGAATGCGATGGAGCCACTCCGGGTACAAGTAACAATATTCTACCAGAAATCCAGAACAATGATTCTTTAACTTCATCTCCGGTACATGAACCTGCTCTCTTGCCAAGCACCAATTTTTCTGGAGAGCCTAAGCCCCCACCAATCATTGTCGATGGTATCACTGACATCAATGGTTTTTGTTTTTCACTCAATGAAGTTACTATATTAAAGGTTGATCTGACCACTTCGTATCATGACGGTCAACTCTGATGCATATCGTGCAACCAAAAAACTTTTGGTTGAACGTAATGTTGATCATCATACCTAACAGACAAGATCATACAGGGTGGTGCTCAAAGGACTTCACCACACCACTTTAATAGGTGATATTAAGGGTCAGCTCCAGACTGTAGGACATTCTGTTAGAAATGTTTACAACCCGCTAAGTTGATCTGACAAGAACTAAATTTGTTCTTTGTAGAGCTTAATCCCAAGGAAAACAATAAAGCTGTGTTTAATATCAAACGACTCTGCGACCAAATTGTAACAGTTGAGCCACCACGTCAATGTGCTTCTTTTGGACACACTTAAAAATACACTCCCTGCTAAATGTGCTCTTTGTGGCGCATTACATTAAACAACATGACTTAACCAAAGTATCCCGTCCTACACGTGACCACACAACATCGTCTATGACTTTACCTCTTCCAATTGAGGATAGTTATTCTGTGCCCTCTTACGCAAGTGCTGTTAAAGGTGGTATGAATCAGCAAAATCAACGTAAGCAAAATAAAGACAGCCAGCTTAAACCTAATTAACTAAGGATACATAACCCGTCTCAATCTCAGCTAACTCAATCTTCCCAACAGCTGCAGTTTCAACTCATTCATCAGTCAAAACAACAGTCATTCCAGCAGCGTAGACCAGATATCCAATCTCAACAGTGGCAACAACAACAAGAAATACAATAATTTCAACAGCTACAGGCTACAGGTACAGGTTTTTAATGCCTAATTTGATTTTTTGTTATCTAGTTTGAATAGAATGATGGAGCTGCAGGAAACCCTGCTAAATCGACTCCTTGTCAATACTTCTCAACAATGTCAACAATAGGGCTCAGCATTGGTGTCTGGAACGTTGACAAGAACATCGATATCATGCTTATTAGCGAATCCCATTTATGCAGCTGGTCCTATTATAAGCTGCATGGGGCTTCCCTTTACTTAGCAAACCACATCTTAGGTTGGCACAAAGGTGGTGCTGCAATCCTCATTTAATCTGCCATTATGCACCAATTTTTTGTGTCTACTACTGAAGCCCACGTTTAATGCGTCTCAATCAATGATATGGGAAGTCTTATTATTGCTTCGATTTACTGCCCTCCAATGTATGCATGGCCAACACTGGCTTTCAGTCAACTTTTTTGTCAATTTGGCTCAAAATACATTATAGCCGGAGACTGAAATGCTCATCATCCACTTTGGGTCGCCCGTAGATGCAATCCTAGAGGTACGTCGCTGTACGATATTGTAACGAGCTCTAATATTCAGGTTCTTACAACTGGAGCTCCCACACAATACCCATACTCCCCTTACTCATAGCGCAATCGACTTTGCGGCTTATGGAGATGTTCCATCTAATCTACAGTCCATTAGAAGTATCTCTGATCTCAGTTTGGATCATCTTCCTCTGCTCATAGAGTTTGGAGCTGGTGCCAATTGCTATGAGACAAAGCCCAGATTTCTACCAAGAAACGCGAATATACATCTCTTCCAGGAGAAACTAGAACAACTCACCAATATAATATACTCCGATACTTCGTAAGAGAATTCTAAGGCAACGATATCTCTGTTCTTGATGCTCGGAGAGAAGCGCAAAAAATAAAACTCTCAAGGAGGCCAAGAACGAATATTTTGACAATCTTCTCCGCAATGCGGATCCCAACAAAAAGTCTGGCTTCAATCTTTGTAAGGCGACGCGAAACATCAAGAGGCAGCCGTTGAAGCAAGTGCTGTCTAATAAAGAGAAGGCAGACACGTTTGCTCATGAATTAGAAGGCCGTTATCCGTCTACATCATTTTCTTTCGCAATGGAAGTGTGCGGTCATTGTTATGGTGCTAAAACCTGGCAAATCGGAAAATAACATCAAGTCGTACAGACCGATAAGTTTGCTGCTTGTATTCTCCAAAGTATTCGAAAGAATACTTCTCGGTAGATTGATGTTAGTACTGGGCGACAGGTGTGCTATCTCAAATCACCAGTTTGGGTTTATACATGGACATGGTACCATTAAACACGATCACCGCATTGTCAGTACTATATTACAGACTTATGAAAAGAAAATGTACTGTTCAGCTGTGTTTCTTGACGTGGAGCAGGCTTTTCATCGTGTCTGGCACGATGGATAGCTTTGGAAAATTAAGTCACTCCACCCTCTTTTCTAAGTCCTCAGATCATACATACAAATGATATAGATTGAACTATTGACGTGTTTTGAAAAGTGATCGCTATAGATGAAAGTTTCAAATAAAATAGTAACAGCAATTTAACAAAAACAACTACAAAGACATCACCGAAAGTATCAGAAACAGCAAAGAGCGCAGCAATAAAATTAACAGATGTAAAAGTTTTGATCAAGAAAGTATTGAAACAAAAACAAGTGCCTGTAGCTGTTAACCTGCTACTCCCCGTTATTTCGATTGTTTGTTTGCACATAATTGGTCCTGAGTGTGTAGAAAAGGACAGCGACACAAATAAGCAGTTAGTCAATAGTTACTACTCTGAAACTTAATTATGCAACGTACAAGTGGAATTGTTGGTAATGCAGTAAAAAGGAGGGTGGCTGAAACTTCGCCAGATTTGCCACTGCATGACATAATGGTGGCAATCCAAAATGTGGAGCAAAACGTTGTGAAAAAGCTGGAGAAGGAGGTAGAGATGTTGGCTACAAAGGAGGACATCAAATCGAAGAAGTGAAGACAGAGAACGAAATGTTAAAAAGAGAAATAATGGATTTAAAATAAAGTAGAGAAGATGACAGGAAGGAGTTATACAGAATGGTCAACAAACATAAAGAAAAGAATGTGGTCATCAAATAACTCTCTAAAGACTGTTCGCCTAAATCAGCAGTTGAGAAATTATGCAGGGAGACACTTAAGCTGCAACATGTTAAAGTGCGTGAGGCGAGACGGTTATTGGAGAAAAATGACAAAATGGGAGTTGTTGCAGATTTAGAATCCTCTGAAATGGCAAGTAACATCATAAAAAATACAAGGAAGCTTGCAGGATATTCAATTTTTATAGAAAGGGACCTTAACTCGGAGAGACAACAAAACAAAAAAGTACTGTTGCAGTTAAAAAGAGACCTTTTGCTTTTGAATAGGCGCCATAAGATAATGATAAGGAATGATAGTATCAGCATTGGTGGAAAATGGATGGCGTTCAATACCAAAAAAGTACTGATGTGTGAAGGCCAGCCAGCTATTAACACGTGTAGAGAGCTGTTTGGTGCGAAGTTGAAGTCAGATGTTATTTTATATATACACCTACTAAGTAAGTCAAATTCAAAAAATATAAAAGAATAACTTTGGCTTTGCCGAAGTTGTAATACTCTACACGCTCCAGCTAATGGTCCGAGGGTCTTGAAATTTATAAGGTTGGTGGGTATGGGTCAGACACTTATAGTGTCTAAAGTCGATAGTACAAAAAACAAAAAAGTTTTTCTAATAAAAACTTTCATTTGGATTCCGGTTTGTATGGGGGGTACCCTTCCTAGTAGTCCGAGGGTCTTGAAATTTTCATGGTTTGTGGATAAAAAACTTTTTCTAATAAGAACACAAACTTATAGTGTCCAAATTTCAGTTCGATACGTCCGATAGTGTCCAAATTTCAGTTCGATACTCAAAAAACAAAAAAACTTTTTCTAATAAGAACATTAATTTAAAAGGGGGTTTGTATGGGAGATACCCCTCCTAGTGATCCGAATATTGTTAGAGGCAATAATAACCTTTTACTGAAACTGCATGTGCGTGACTCGGAACTTTCTGGTAAATAATTTGGAGAGGAAAAAAGAGGAACGAAATAACCTGGAGCTACATGATTTTATTGAAATTATAAGGGAGTCTGTTGGGGTCAATAGCAGAACAGTAAAGTTAGCTAAAAAAGCGGAATGGTTTCATTGGAGCTGTAATGCAGCTAGAAAACTAGCTCTAAGTTTGTTAAGGACGTTTAATAATAACCAAAGCATGATTGATAAAGACAAATACATACAAGCAAGAACTAAATATAAAGCACAATGTCAGAAAAGTAAGAGAGCATATTTTGAAAATTTGGAGTTAAGCATAAATAATTTGAGAATGTGAGGGACAGCAAAGATTGGTGGAAAGTAGTTTCGAGATTGCGTGGGAAAAATTTAAATGGCTGTGCTGAAATACCTGCAGAAGTATTCAAGCAATATTTCGAAAATCTTTTAAACCCATATCAAACAGTGCATTGTATACATTATGCGCCCTTGTTAAAAATCGATGACAATTTGGATGGTGATATTACGGTAGTTGAAATTTTAAGTATGTTGAAAAAAACTAAAGCTGGAAAAGCGCCAGGATTAGATAGAGTCCCATACGATCTTTTTAAAAATGCAAATACAAATTTTTTAAGTGAGTAAGCTAAAACATATTCAAGGTTATACAATCATGTACAGTCAGATAAATCTTTTGAGACAAATATAATTTTCCCGTTGTTTAAGAAGGGGGATAAAAGGGATGCTTGAATCTATAGGGACATCTCGTTTATGAATTGTATAGCGAAAATTATGATGGGCATAGTAAATAAGAGGCTGGTGACGTGGACAGAAAAACATAATGTCCTGAATTTCAAGCGGGTTTTAGGAAAAAACACTCTACTGTTGATTATATTTATAACATATTTTCAATAATTCACATTAAATTTAAAGAGAAGAAAAAAGTCATTGCATTTTTTGTGGATTTTAAAGCGGCTTTTGACAAAGTTCCAAGGCAGCTTTTAATATACAAGTTGCATATGATGGGAATTTCAACAAAAATGGTGAATTTTATTGACCAGGTTTATAAAGTGACCAGTTCTTAAATATAGACGGGTAAGGATATGTCGGACAAATTTTGTGTGTCATCTGGTGTAAAGCAAGGTTGTGTAATGTCTCCGTTACTTTTTTCCTTATTTGCATGAGTGTTTGGGAGGGGGATTAAATATCGATGTAATAAATATCAGGTGTCTATTACATGTGGACGATATAGTATTATTGTCTGACGATATTGACGTGTTACAGAGGATGATAGATCAGCTAGAGATATATTGTGATACCTGGAATATGCAAGTTAATCTGGCAAAATCTAGCATGATGGTATTTAGCCAAAAATGAGATGTGGAGTTATAAAGGGGAGAGGATTAAAATTAAATCAGAATACACGTATTTAGGAGTAATATTGACGCCGCAACTAAGTTTCAAGGCACACGTAGAAAATAGAAATAGTTTAGCAAAAAACAGCATCAATGCTACGTTGAGAACATTTCTAGCAAATAACCAAATAACACTTACAAAGTGGACGTTGTTTTTGGCGGTCAATAGAGCCATACAAAGCTAAACTGCTCAAATATGCGGGTTTGGTATGTTTGATGAGGTAGATAAACTGCAATTATATTTTATCAAAAAACTCCTACATCTCCCTAGTTACACCCCGTCCTACTGTATTTACTTAGAAACCGGTATTCCAAATGGCTATTTATACACTCTGGATCAGTTCTTGTCATACATTTATAAAACCTTATATGAATACACTGATGATAGGCTACCATATCAATTGACTATGTAAGTGATTGAGGAACAGGTATTCTGGTCTGAGAGAGTGCAGGAGCTTTGCAGCAATATAAATACTAACATAGGAAGTGCTAGTTTAAATAGAAAAACATGGAGTAGTATTTGTGGGCTACTATTAGAGAATGAAAAAAAATAGAAATAGGGAAAGAATGTGGGAGAAAGCCTGTCAAAGTACACGGTTATATAAAGATCTGGATCAGTATAATGGGAGAAACTATTTAAATGACATATACAAAATAAGTGACATAATGTGGATCTTTAAAGCTAGAAGTGACCTCATTTTGTTGAGTGGTCACAGAAATTCCATTTGTACGCTGTGTAACCTTAATGAAATTGAGAGTATCGTACATTTCTTAGAAAAATGTCCCATATTAAAAAGAATTCGTTATAGATACTTTAGTAAATATATTTTAGGTCAGGAAGAAATATTTGCCATATTAAATCAAATGCATTGGCATTGGTGGATGGAAAAATTTAGTTTTGTTTATCACTGGAGCTTTAAGTTATAAGAAATTAATTTTAAGTGAATTTTGTTAATATTTTTTATGGTCTTTTAATAAGTAAATAATATAGATTAGGGTTTCTTTACTTATATTGTAAATATAGTCTATTTTTCCGACTAACGACCATGGAGTCAAAGTCTTATGTTCTTTATTTGTTTAAATAATTTCGTATAAATTTCGTGTAATTGTTGAAATCAATAAACAATAATAATAAATAATAATAATACATACAAAATCGATCGTTTATGGTTGAAGTTCATAATGAGAGGTCTTTTATTCGGAAAATTCGAGCTGGTGTTCCACAAGGCAGTGTCCTAGGGTCAGTCCTCTGCATGCTATTTACACGGGATATGCCAACGCCAACTGACCCTCTCTGCCACGTATGCTGATGACACAGTATTCTTAGCGTGTGATACTTCATTTAATCTAGCTTCTGTCATCTCCCAAAAATCTCTTGATGAATTTGACGCCAGATCCAGGCATTGGTATATTGGAGTTAATAGTGCTAAATTTTAGTATTGTTGCTTTACGCTGAGATCCAAACGCTGTCCACCGGTCACGCTGAAAGGCTCTCAAGTTTCCCTAAAAGCTTCTGTTAAGTAAACACTTAGGCATGGTTCTGGATCGCAGTTTGACGTGGTCTAAGCGTGTGAATACCATTACAGCTACTTACAGAAACAAGCTGAACAAACTAAGGTGGCTCATCCGATCTGGCAGTACTTTAAATCTCTCTGCCAAGGTTCCGCTGTATAAGGCCATAGTTACACCATCATACACTTATGGCATTCAGTTCTGGGGACTTGCAGCAAAATCCACAAACTGAGTCCAGGCCGTGTAAAACAAAGCTCTTCTTAACATAACGGGTATCCCCTGGTAAATCACGAGAATCTAAATACATCATGACGTAGGAATCCTAACAGTTAATGAGCAAATTAATCGTCATACCAGTCGATACAATGATGCTCTGAATATGCATACCAATCCTCTAGCTTCGTCCCTCACAAGAAATGACTGCCCGAGAAGGTTAAAAAAGCTCCACCCTTCGGACTACTACATGGAAGTAATAATTAGAATTAATTAAATAATTGTTAACTTAATTTGTACTCACTTCAATGTATCAAAACTATCCCTTATAATCGTTCCACTAATGTTTGATAGAATTATTATTGTATTAAATGATCTTAAAAAAAAAATAAAAAAAAAAAGCTAAGCCAATGGATGCTGGATGGAACGGTTTTGTTGTGATACACAGCATGCAATATTGGACCTGGAAATCAATGTGTATTCTTTCCCATGCTGTTTGTGCTACTGGTCAGTTTTAAAATTCTTTTGGAGGAGCAGGGTTGTTACTTTTACAAATAGAACATGTTGCAGCGAGTTTGCTTATGTCTTTATCTATTCCTGGCCAGTGACCACCATACATGTTGTCTAGCTAACTGCTTCATCCTAGCTATGCCTCAATGACCATCATGTAAAAGCTTCAGTACATGGCTTCGCAAGGTGTACGGAATTATAGTGCGACTAATATCCGTATGTAAGCATCAAATTTGTCGATTGTCATCAACGGCAAATTTTTATTCAGATTGAATATTGTGGTCAGTTATTAACAAGAACTTCCTTTCGTATAGATATTGGTAAAATTTCTGTACCCCAAATATGATTGAAAGAGATTCTTTTTCAATTTGGCTGTATCTGGCTTGGTGTGTATCTAATGTTTTTGATGCGAATGCAATCAGTCGTTCCTTCTCATCTGCCTGTATGATGGATTACACTACCCAATGCCAACGGATGGTGCATCTGTTGCTAGTACGAGAGGAAGATCTTCGTTAAAATGCGCTAATTGTGTTGTATTTATTACATGATTTTTTAAAGCTGTGAAAGTCTACTGTTGCTCTGGATCAAATTTAAACGGTGTATTTTACCGGCGTAGTTGATTTAGCGAAGAAGCTAATTGAGAGTAGTTAGGTATGAAGTTACAGTAATAGGTCACTTTACCCATGAATGCTTCTAATTGCTGTAAATTAGTGGGCGGCTTCAATTCTTTTACAGGTTGAAAGCCCGATACCTCAATATCTTTTCCACTTACTCTTCTTCCTAAATATTCAATTTCCTCTTGGAAAAAATGTAAGTTTTTCCTTTTTGCATTTCATACCACTGTCTCTGAGAATGGTTAAAATTTGCTCGACACGGGCAATGTGTTGCTCACTAGTTGGGGCTGTTATGATAATGCCATCAAGATAGTTACCACAACTGGAGACGCCATTAATGAGTTGTTCGAAGTAACGCTGGAATATAGCGGGTGCACTGGATATTCTTCACTGCTTCGTCTAACTCCATTCTTGACGTAAATTTTTATAAAATTTTGGCTTTAAATAAACACTTGCTTTGAAGTCTTTTATTATATAGCTGGCTCAAACGACTACTTTGCATAGGTTAAAGAGTACAGTAATTTGATCGATATGCTGTTCATTTACGTTCAATATTTGCTGAATTTTGAATTTTAATATTTTGAACAAATCCATACCGAACAAATTATTAAATTTTTTTACGTCGCCCATGATTTGCTTCTTGTTTGCCTTACTTGGCGGTAGTGTGCAACTCACCCAATATTTTGTTTGGACTGTTCAACGATTTGTATGTAGTGACATTAATAACAGAAGCTGTCGCACCAGAGTCTATTTCAAATGAAATGTTTTTATTTAAAACTTGAAGATCAATAAAGTTGTTAGTGTTTTCAACTTTAGCCACATTCGACACATTGTGCAGCGTTTGAATATGTTCTGCGATGCTATTAGTGTTATGCGCATTGTTTTTTGTTTTGTTTTCTTTGGACATACAAAGTATAGCAATGTGTCTCTTTTTTGGACATTTATTGCATATAGCAGAACTTGCATTTCTCTCTCTTGTGAGAATGACCACAACCAGAGTAAGATTTCTGCACTCATTTCTCTGTTGACTGGGAAATGCTTCTCATTCTGTTCTTTTATAACGGCCACTGTTTTTGTTGTTTCTTCGATAGTTAAAACGTCATGTTTTGGCAATGTTTTTGTACGAAAAATTGTTCAACAATTCAAATACGTCTGCTCCGATCCACGATGCTGTTTGTTTATTTGGTGCCACTACAGAGTACACGTTAAAATGCTTCGAAAGCTGCTAAAGATATGATTCCCAGCTTAGCTGATCATTTCTATAATTTGTGAATGGTGCACATGGGGCTGATTCAACCGAAATTTTGAACATCTCTAACCCAGAACCGACTGCATTATCTATTTTTATTGTTCCAATAAATTTGTAGTGAATTGTTGCTGTTGTTGTTTTCAACAATTCTTTTATACCTGTACTTTCGTTCACCGTACTGTTGACAGGAACAATATGTAAATTATATATATGTAGTTTTTATTTTTCTTTTTTCATCGTCACCAATATTTTTTGTCCGAGATCTTGTTTACGACTGACTTTATCCTTACATATGTATTATAAAACAAAGTCCCCCAACCGCGTCTGTCTGTTTTCACCAATGGACGGATTGATTCAAGAGGAAGGTTTAGATATATATTTCATTAAGGTTGTTAATACCAGGAGCGTTTTCCTGACTGAATCGAATATATTTGTTGTGGGTGCAATTCTGTAACCGATGATACAAAAGTCAACCCCTCTCAATGATGTTCTGTTTGAAACTAATTTATTGTATAAAATTCATTGTCTTAATTATAATCGTACAAACAAGCAAGAAGCAGAAATAGATCAAAAAGAAAAAAAAAAACAAAGCAAAAAGCAAAATGACAAATCAATTTAACTTTCTTAATTCAATTCTCTTATTCAATTCTCTTTACGTTACTTAAGATTCACTATCAATGTATTAAATCTCCTCCAACAAAGGTTTTTCTGAAATTGGCTAAAATATTGACGGTAATTGTTGAAGATATCGGAAAAAATCATGCCGTCTTGGATATTTTTATAACTTTTTTTTAATTGGCGCAAAATATACTGAACCGATTTTAATAATTTTTTTTTAAACAACAAATGAATGCTACTGAATGGAGCTGCATACTTAATTTATTAATTTTTTTAAAGGTAAACATACTTCTTTTTAAGATGAAGTTTTTTAAATTTTTTCCTAAGCCAAGCATAGAAACATTCGTACGTTTTCATGCTGTGCTTCTTCTTGAATTTTATGTTGTGTTTGTTATTGTTGTATTTTTTCCTCTCTGAGTACAAACAAGAGTATTGCGCTCTTTGTTATCTTCTTTCTGTAAATGATGATCTTTGAAGCAACAACAAAAAATGATCACTGACGAAAACCGTAGCAGCAGCGCAAAGTAGTCGTCGTTTCATAATTTTTGATTTTGCTTTGTTGTTGCTTTTGCAGCAGAGCAGCAGAAAGTGTTCAGTTAAATATTACAAGTCTATGTGACTGTTTTCTGCTTTTGCTGTTTGGTTCTCCTCGCATATTCCCTTCTTTCCGTTAGGAATGAAATTCTCAATAAGCAAAGTGAAATAGCAGAAAACACTACACAAGTTCGCAACTACAATAAATAATACAATTAATTTTCTTTTGAGCCAAAATTATTATTTTTTATATTTATATAAAACCGATTGTGGTATCGGTCATGTGAAGCGATAACATTGACCAACACTTATGTTAGAAAATATGTATATAGTAGTGAGTTGTAAAATAAACGTGAATAGAGTAAGACGTAACAATTAGCGAAAAAGCAAGAGAAACAGCAGCGAGCAACAGGGTTGCAGCAATCAACACGGCTGCAAAATAAGTGTTATCGGTGTGGAAATGGAAATCATATGGCAAATGAATGCGAGTATAAAGAAGCAAAATGTCATTTTTGCGGTAAATTGGACATTTGAGAAAAGTGTGTTTTAAAGGAAGAAAACAAATGCATAAAATTGATGAAAATTCCGATACAGAGGAAGTCAAAGGGATCGAGGAGTTGATGCAGATTAACAATGTGCACGAACGAAGTATCAAAAGAGCCAAAGTAATGTGGAAGTGCAAAGTGAATGGTCAACAAATAGATTTTGGGATTGATACAGGATCGCCCGGTAAACAAATTAGATACAGAATTTGTAAGCTATTGCGGAAAACCTTTGGATTGTGTAAGATTCATGAACGTTTTAGTGAATTGTAAAAAAAGGGAAGTGAACGCCAGACTGTACGTCGTGCGCTCTAACCGCAGACCCCTGTCAGGACGAGAGTGGCTGCGGGACGTCAAAATAGATTGGACGCAAATATTAAATACTAAATTACTGAGATATCGAAATGTAAATTTTGTTAACATGGTGTACAACACCTGCTGCGATTGAACAAATGCTGAAAAAGGAATTTCCACGTGTATTCTCTTTGTCAGCGGGGAAAATAACAGATGTTCAAGCGCACTTATATTTGAAGCCGACAGCTTAGCCAAAATTTTTAAAAGCTAGAAGTGTAGCATTTCCATTGTGGGAAGCGGTGGAAAAAGAAATCGAAAGTCAGGTAGCGGCTGGGTTATTGGTGAAAGTAAACCAAGGCAAGTGGGCTACACCAATTTTGGTAGTACGTAAACGGAATGGAACGATACGCATTTGTGGCGATTATAAGGTCACGTTGAATCCAGAGTCATTAGTCGACCAACACCTTTTACCCACGAAGAATTATTCAGTAAGGTGGCCGGGGGATGTAAGTTCTCAAAGATAGATTTATCCAAAGCATATCTTCAACAGGAGGTACACCCAGAGGACAGACATCAAATGACATTAAACACACATAAGGGCCTGTACCAGCCAACTCGATTGATATTTGGTATAGCCAGCGCTTCCGCAAAGTGGCAGCGGTTAATGGAGGAAGTATTTGGTGACATTCCAGGTGTGTCTGTGTTTTTAGACGACATAAAAGTCACGGCGGAAAACGATGAAGCACATGTAAAAACACTGAAAGAAGTATTCGCTCGTTTAGAAAGGTATAACATGCGCGTAAATTGGGAGAAATGTGAAATTATGCAAGACGCTATTGAATATTGTGGATACTTAATTGACAAAGAAGGAATTCTTAAACAAAACATGAAGAAGCCAAATAATAAGGATGAAGTCAGGGCATTCTTGGGGCGGGTCAATTATTATGGCAGGTTTGTAAAAAACTTAAGCAGCATTATGTATCCATTGAATCAGCTTCTACGTGACGACGTGAATTTCGAGTTTGATGAAAGTTGCGAGCAAATTCAGAGAAATAAAGAGGCAAATGCAAACAACAGTAGCACTGACACATTACGATCCGAAAGTGCCAATAGTTTTAGCAGTGGATGCTAGTCTCATTGGTGTTGGCGCTGTATTGAGCCATGAGTACGTAAATGGTATTGAGAAACCTCTACAGTTCAGATCGCAAACATTGAACAAAGTACAGAAACGCTACAGTCAAATCGATAACGAGGCGTATGCAGTGATTTTTGGGGTACAGAAATTCTATCAATATCTATATGGTAGAAAGTTTACTTTAATCACAGAGAACAAGGCCATTGCTCAAATTTTCGCACCAAACAAAGGGCTGCCAACATTATCAGCAACACGAATGCAACATTACGCAATATTTCTGGAACATTTCGATTTTCAAATACGTTGCAAACGATCAAAAGAAAATGCGAATGCGGATGCATTATCAAGGTTACCGAATAAGGAACAATACAAGTACATCGAGGAGGTTGACATCATTGAATATGAGCTTATTGAAAACCTATCTGTAACCGTGATGGATTTGAGGGAGGCAACAAAAAACGGCGAAGAAATTAAAGTTTTTACAGTGTGTCAAATATGGTCGTGAATTGGCAAGTAAAGACAGATTCGGAATTCCGATAACGGAATTCAGTCTACACAACTGTTGCGGATTGCAGGGTATATGAGTGTACATTCCAAAACCCTTTCGACAAAGAATATTAAACGAATTACACACTGCACACTTTGGTATAACCACAATGAAAACGTTGGCAAGAGCGTATTGTTGGTGGCAGATGGATACAGACATCGAGGATATGGTATTTCATTGTAGCGCATGTCAAGTTACGCGCGCAGACCCTAAGAAGATGTTAACCCAAATTTGAAAATCGACCACCAGACCTTTTGAGCGAGTACAAGTGGACTACGTGGGACCATTTTTGGGAAAATATTTATTGGTAATGGTTGATGCATATACCAAATGGCCGTAAGTACACGTAGTACCCAATATGACGACACAAACAACGATCGATAAATGTCGCGAAATCTTCTCTACTTTTGGCATACCTAATGTTTTGGTTAGTGATTATGGAACACAATACAACGCAGAACAGTTTAAAAACTTTTTGAAGACTAATGGTATAGTACACAAGCAAGGTGTCCCATATCATCCAGCAACGAACGGTCAAGCAGAGCGTTTTGTTCAAACCTTTAAGAAAAAGCTAAAGACTTCAAATTGCAAGGGCAGCACTATGGCTGTAGAGCTTCCAAAAATACTGATGGCATATCGCATAGCAATACATCCAGCAACTGGGAATTCGCATTCAATGCTCATGTTCGGAAGGCAAATACAGTCACGATTAGAGCTGATTTTACCGCAAAACGAGAATATTTTCACGAACACAAGGATCCAATTAAATCATTTTCTCCTGGAGAGAGAGTAGCAGCACGAGATTATTTGGGCAAAGACAAATGGCAGTTAAATTGTTAAGCAAGGTGACGTTCACAATGAAGTTCGTCTTGATGACCAAAGAATCTGGAAACGACATGTAGACCAACTAAGGAGGATGGGAAGCTCTGTTACAAATGCCCAATCTGATACGCGCATTGACCAAACATTAGCTTCCATGATTAACACGGGACACGTAGTACCTACACCAACAGCAGTTGAAAATGAGTTTGAGCAACTCAACAACGAAACTTCCATTCCATCTACCCCATCTGAACAAATTGAGAAGGCACCGTCAGCATCAGACGTAGCTATGCAATATGAAGTTGTCGTGCGGCGTTCGACGCGAAACATAAAGAAGCCAGGGCGTTACGCATAAATAAGTGGTGGAGAGATGTGGTATCGGTCATGTGAAGCGATAACATTGACCAACACTTATGTTAGAAAATATGTATATAATAGTGAGTTGTAAAATGAACGTGAATAAAGTAAGACGTAACACCGATAAATTTGTATTCAAATGCATATTTTCTTTATGTTGCCTCCAGTAGAGTTCAAATATTTCATGGATTGCGATTTTATATTTCTGAGACAGTTGAGTTTTCACAAATAACATTGTTTATAAAGAAGCTATTAGCACTTAATAAACAAATGCGGTCAATTGTGTCGGCCGCATAACGAAGTTGGCGGGGCCGTCTAGCTGTAAATATAAATGTTCTTATATGCTAATGTTATTTTCGCATTTTCATGAAGCAGAATTACGACTGACATTTTGCAGGGCCACCGAACGTGTGGACGGTTGTGCCCACGACTGAATTCAAGTGCCCTGTCGTTGTGAACAACAAGGAGCTACATACTGCGATCTTTCAGAAAATTTAACCCAGAAAAAATCGCAAAATGGCACCATTCCATATAACTAGAGCGTTGGACAGAGGTAGAACTTATACCAATCCTCTTGTTGTCTTGAAAAATGCATGTGTGCATACATACCTACAGCCTCACGGCTGTATTGACTAGTCTTTGGCCGACAGGATTTTCAGTTCAAACCGAAAAAACCTTCGGCAATGACCTCAGTTTTGGCCGATGTAAAAACCAATACTTATTAAACAGAATGCCCCTAACCACACGTCCCACAATTTTCATATTTGGGATATCCAAAATAAACGGTCTCTGCACTGGATACAGTTATTGACCCAAACTCATATGTTCTTAAAACAATGAGCAAGGGAGAAATTAGAGTCATGCCTACCATAACACACGCGTTTTGTGAGATTACAAAACTCCAAATTGAACTTGAAGTGACCTATCATACATATCAGTTAAAAGAAGAGCGTAATTACAGAATAGTGATAAGAGGACTACACCACACCACCTCCTAGGATAATATTGAAAAGAAATTGGCCAAGCTCGGACATAATGTCAAAAATAAACAAAATCCGATTGGTCGAATCAGTTAACAGCCACTCAATATGTTTTTTGTCGACATTGAGCCCAACAACAACAATCTAGAAGCTTTCAAACTGACCCGATTGTGTCGACAAATTGTCACAATAGAGCTCCGGCGAAGTATGCTTTGTGTAACGAATGACACACGTCCAATTATCGAGGCAGCAACATATACAACGAGAAGTTCGCTAAAAGAACGCCCACCGCCCATTCGAGGCCAACTCATACCCATTCTGATTATGCTGCTCCTGTGGCATCAAGTCACAACGCCGATGTTGTGCAACAACATCACCAACCAGCCCAGCAACGCAAGCAACAAGCTACTCAACAACCGCAGATGAGACAACCATCAGAAATGCGGAAGAATCAACTGCATGCACAACAGCCAACGGAAACTCAGAAAATCCAACAACTGCCACAACCGTCTCAGCAACAACAAAATCGTTCCTGGTCCAGACACCGAGAAAATCACCACCCAATCACAGATCATACTGCAACGACTAAGTCTAGTGATGCTCGCTTCAATTAATTGATATCCAAACTTGACAAGTTAATGGAAATGCAAATGATGATATTAAACGCGATGCTCGCCATAGTACCTAAACAATGACTTGCCAACAACTGAAGCTAGCATCTGGAACGCTGACGGTCTGATGCAGTGGAGGAATGAGTTAGAGATTTTCTTGGCATCTAACAACATAGACATCATGGCTAATCTCTAAAACACACTTCTGCCAACGGACTTACATGAAACTGTATGGATATGAGATTCACACAGCCAATCACCCGGATGATAATCGCTTGCGTGGAGGAGCTGCAATCATTATAAAATCCGCCTTAAGACACTTTGCATTGGCCCCAATACGCACTTCCTCCATTCAGTCTGCTGCTTTGAAAATTTTCTCTGACCAATATATATACTCAACGAACTACTTCGGCAATTTTGGTCCAAAGTTTCTGGTCAGTGAAGACTAGAACGCAAAACATCGCTTTTGGGGATCCTACCGAGGTACCGCCAAAAGGAAAAAACTTTATAATGCTTTCATAAATAATAGAATGGAAGTTCTAGCAACTGGATCGCCAACCTTATATCCGTATGATAGTGATGACCGTCCAGACACGATTAACTTTGCAGTATATGCCAGCATTCAATCCAGTGCGCTATCAATTGTTGAAAATCCGGATCTGTAACAGGAAACACATACTCAACATCGCAACGACTTCTGCCAGCGCATGCTAATATAGAGCGATTCTAATCTTGGTTGGACACAATCATCAACCGTAACATTGGTTGAACTCACGGAGGATATTTATGACGCTGTACAACTGTTTGAGAAAAACATGTATGAAGCTGCACAGTATGCCACCCAACCAACCTCTGGCTCTTTTAAAACCAGAGGTCCTGGAGTTGGTGAGATACAAGCGAAGTTTGCGCCGGTGCTACATGAGGAGTCGAAACATCCGCGACAAAGCCGCCTGGAGGCGAGAATCAAACGAACTGAGAGATCTATTGAACAAAATCCGAGCAGAAAAATTTGATAACGTAATGCTTAATGCTGATCTGCACAAAAAAATTGGATTTAACCTATGGAGAACCACCAAATGCTTAAAGGAGCAGCCACACAGACACGACCCAATAAAAGATGCTAATAATAAGTGGTGCAGGAGTTAAGCTTGAAGTGCTGAGGCTTTTGCAGGAGAGCTAGAGAACAGATTCTCGCCCCTGAAAGTTGCTGACCCTTCAGATAATAAGGAAACGACAGAAGTCCTATCAAAGAATGACGCAGATCCATTTCCCATAAAACACATCACTCCAAGTGAAGTGAAGCTGAAGATCCGGCGGCTGAAATCCAAGAAATGTCCAGGACATGACAAAATTCATGTCAAATTAGCAAAAGCACCTCCCTGTAAAGGAGTTTTATTCCTGGTAACGTTGTTCAATGCCATATTGAGTATCTGCCATTTCCCTACCCAGTGGAAGTGCGCTTTGATTATAATGATTCCCAAACCTGGTAAATCAGAGAAGATTATGGCGTCCTATAGACCGATAAGCCCATATTCTCCAAGATATTCGAAAGAATATTTTTGAGTAGAGTGATGGAAGTATGCAATATCCAAGGAGCCATACCTAACCACCAAGTTGGCTTTAGGCACAGCACGGCAAGCCAGAAAAGCTACATCGAGTCGTTCAGCACATTCTCACTGCGTTCGAACTAAAACAATACTGCTCCGCAGTCTTCTTGGATGTTGAGCAGGCCTTTAATATGGTATGTATCGACGGTCTGCTTCACAAGATCAAATGCCTCCCTCCAGCTAAGCTGTTCATCCTACTACACAGCTATATATATATGGTCGAACCTTCTATGTGCGCAACGCGAAGTCATCAGTAAGAAAGATTAGAGCTGGCGTATCGCAAGGCAGTGTATTAGCTCCTGTTCTCTACTCATTATATACGGCAGACATTCCAACGATTGACTCAGATGACGCCACCATCGCTACATATGCGGACATATACAGCCGTCCTAGTAAACTCTTTCTCGGCACAAAAAGCTTTAGAGATACTACAGGATTTCTTGCAAAGATTCCACGCCTGGGCCAAGCGTTGGAACATCGGACTAAACGCAGAGAAATCGGCGAACTGCGTGTTTACATTGAGGCGTGGTACTCGTTGTCAACTAAGACTCCAGCATCATTCCGCAGGTGGACCAAGTTCGTTACCTCCAATTAATACTAGACAAGCGCCTCACATGGCGACTTCACATTAAAACCATTCTGCCGCATGCTGTTATGCAAAGTTACGTAGGCTTGACTGGTTGCTTCGGCCATCCAGTAAATTGTCGCTCAACAGCAAGATGACAATTTACAGACAAGTAGTAGTCCATGTTTGGCGTTACGCAATCCAAAACTGGGGTACCGCAGCTGCTAGCAGCGTTCAGAGAGCCCAGACCTGCCAAAACAAGGCGCTTCGTTACATAACTGGGGCTCCTTGGTTTGTGCGGAATACCATTTTGCACAGAGACCTAAGAGTGTGCTAAGAAATCCTGCAAAACAGCAATCGTCATCAGCAAAGACTGGAAAATCATCCAAACAATTTTCTTATTTTTGCTTATACAGGGGGGTAGGGGGATATTATAAATCTTACGTAAGATAAATTAAAAAATAAAATAAAAATATAGTCTGCACCTGTGCTAAGCGGAGCTGAGTGCCACCTTTATGCTTGTAACTCTGCAGCAGTGCTGCCAATTTTTTTTGGTCATTTTACATTTTTTTGGTGTTGCTCAATTTCTTTTGGTCATTCTCCACTGACTTCCCCTTTTTCCATTACTTGCTGTTATTAAACAACTGATAAGCGCACAAAATAATAATCAAAACTGTCAGTAAATCTTATACTTATTGTTAAAATTTCAATAAAACACGTTGCAGGAAAGAAAAAGGGAGATAAACAGTGGCGGATTAACCTCTAGGCAAATAAGGGACTTGCCTAGGGGCGCGAGGTTACAAAGGGGAGTGCGATGAATTTTGTAAACTAAAAAAAGTAAGTAAGTACCTTCTTACAAAAACTCATACTTTCTATAGAGATGTAGAGCTTTCGTTCCTTCCCGTTTACTTAATTCCTCCTACATCGCCTGTTTCCATAATAAAAATTGGTTCCGCAACATCGCGACGTTGATCTTTCGTTCAACATAAGCTACTTTGACTTATGGACATAGATATGTACGAGGTTTGTTGAAAAAGTATCTCGATTTTTGAAATTCCGCGGGTTACGCATATTCGTTTTTCGATTTTCTTGTGGCGTTATATTGGTACTCGTGTCCCTCACTAATGCTGACAAGATCAGCCATTTTGAATGAAATTTTGTGTGAAGAACAAAATTATGTGCGCGGACGCATTCCGAATGTTGACTGTGGCATATGGTGAAGCAACTTGGACGAAAGCAACGCTTATCGGTGGTACAAAATGTTCTCAAAGGGCCGAGAAGATGTGAACGACGAAGAGTGTGCCGGACGCCCGAGCACGTCAACAACAGGCGAAAACATTGATGAAGTGAAGAAAATAGTATTGGCCAATCGTCAAATCACCGTTAGAGAAGTTGCTGAGGACCTAAACATATCGATTGGCTCGTGCAATTCGATTTTAAACAATGATTTTAGCATGAGACGGGTCGCCGTGAAACTCATGCCAAAATTGCTCAATTTCGACCAAAAACAGCATCACGTTAACATTGCTCAGGAGCTGTTGGACTCGGTCCGCGACGACCCAAATTTGCTCCAGAGGGTCATAACTGGTGACGATGGGTTTACGGTTATGACATGGAAACAAAAGCTCAGATACAGATTCGTTGATCCATTTTTGGGAATAGGTAAAAATCGAAGACGAGCCAAAACACGTGCAAGTAGAACAGCTGTCAAAAATTAACTAAACATTCAAAATGGCCGACCTTGTCAGCGTAAGTGAGGGATATGAGTACCAATATAACGCCACAAGAAAATCGAAAATCGAATATACCCGCGGAAATTCAAAAATCGCGATACTTTTTGAAAAAAACCGCGTATGTATATATTATTACATCTTATAGTGGCTTTACAGTGAGCGAAGATTCGAATCTATGAAGATGCGACAATGATTCGAGTTTCATTTGACAACAACAACAGGGAAAATGACAATAATGAGGGGTTGGTGTTGTAGAGAGATTCGATTGTGAGATTCTAATCTTAAATAGATTCGCAATGATTCGGTTTTTTTGAATGGTGAGTCTTAACAGGGCTGGGCAATTCTTCCATGTAGGTTGGCAGCATTTTCATAATTTCGTCTTTTTTTGTGATTGTCATGTGTCTTCTTCTTCGTTTTTTTGCGCGCCGCACATAAAACAGCTGATCATTGCACAAAAAAAATTTGAAGAAAATTTTCAATTGTAATTTTTTCTTTAAATATTAATAAAATGAGTAGCAGCAATGAAAAAGGAAGCTGCAAGTATTATTTGCATACACTCCAAATTGTTCTCATTCATATATTTTTCACAAAATGTCCATTTTAATTATCACAATTAGCCACAACGTTCCATTTGTATGTATAATCAAAACAAACAACAGCTGTTCGTGATACTAAAATACCATTGTAAACCACAAAACCGAATCTTCGTGATTCGAGCCACTGTAAAGCCACTATTACTTCGAATTCCCAACGTAGTTTGTAATTTATTATTATTAATATTACTAGTAGACCCGGCGCGCTGCTACTCCCCTGGCGTAAGAGCAATGACAATACAAGTGATTAAAAAACTGCAATAAGTTTCATTTCTTATGATTTTATTTCTGCTTCTGAAAAAAAACGTAAGTCGCATGCATGTAGTAGATAGCAAAAATCAAAATCACACAACAGTCGCCTATGACGAATTGAAACAGTTAAACGCCTGTTGCTGCTTCGACTTGTGCTAGTGACCGAAAGCAGCAGCAAAATCAAAATCAAAAACCTTGAAACGTCGAGTGCTGCTGCTGTTTGATTTTTGTCAGTGTTCATTTTTTGATTTTGCTTCGCATGCGAGTTACGTTTTTTTCAGAAGCAGAAGCAACAGCTCATATTGAAAAGTTGAAAACAGTCGAAGGTGTGAAAAGTACAAATTTTACAAGTTTTGCTACTTCCACTGAAGTAATTTAAACACTGAATAATACAATAACAACAACACACACTCTCTCTCTTTCTCCGCTCTCATTAAACATCATAATACAGATTGCTCCGCTCTGACTGAGTATCATAATACAGAAAGAAAAAATAATTCCAAAACTCACTCACATCAAAAGTAACGGTATCGATTATATAGATAAGTATTGTGCTCTGTGAGTGAGATTTTTTTTCAATTTTGTTTTTGACGACAAAACGAACGTTTCTGAGGCCGTTTACGATAGTTTTGGCAAACGTTTGCTCAACATTCGCTGCTAGGTCCACTTGGTTAACTCACGCTTCTATTGTTTACGTTCTCGCGGTGGTTTATTTTGTGATTGTTAAATTAGTTCATAACGTTTAAGTATGCAAACAAAAAAAAAAAAAATGGGTGAATTAAAGAAAAAACCTAGTGGTGCAGCATATAAAGGAAAGGCAAAGGGAAAAGAAAAGAAACATCAAAATGTAATCGAAATTAATAAGTGTTGATTTGGAACCTTCTAACGCAATTTAAAGTGCATCCGCTACCAATCCTTATCAATACGAAATTCCTACTACTAGTACTGTACGACCAAAAGATTTGCCTCTGCCCACACTTCCCACTCCATCTGTAGTAGAAGTTCTGAAGCAGTCGCAAGAAAGGCTGGTTATACAATACTTGATTGTGACCCAGTCAATTGGAATATAAATAACATAACTCAAGAATAACTTGCATTGAATGGTTGTAATCAAAATATAAACGCAGATTTTTCATTGAGTAAGAGAATATATCTATCGCACATGTTTAACTAAATTGTTACAAATCAAAATTTTCAATTTTTCAGTAGATGCAAAAAACTGGTTTTGTTTACATTGAAAGAAAGAAAAACAATGGTATTTTTTATTATTCGCAAAGTACAGGAAAACTATATTGTGGACCTTGTTTATTATTTGGTGGAGGAAATCAATTTGGAAAACAAGATATTGGTTTTAATGATTCCAAGGACGCGTCGATGAGATTGGAAAGTCACAAAAACTCTTGTGAACATAAAACATGTGTTTTGAACTTACAAAGATCTTATATTGTGAGCCGTATCGACCATGAGCTTGCAGCTCATGGCTCTCTTCATAACGAAAATTATTTAATGACGCTAGAACTTATTGCAGAATTTGATCCGTTTTTAAGTAAACATATTGCACATTATGGATACAAGGGTTACTTAAGTTCTACAATATGTGACGAATTTATTGAATTGATGGGAAACAATTTTCACAAGTAAAGATGAAATCAATATATCAAAATACTATTCAATAATACTGGATTCAACACCAGATATGTCCCATGTTGATCAATTAATATTTGTGATCCGATACATTCAAGCCGATGGTGCGCCCGTTGAACGTTTTTTTAAGTTTATCGCAAATGTCGGTCACAAATCACAAGACATAGCAGATGCTATTATTAAAACATCTCGTCTAGAGTTGGATATTGACATAAAGGACTGCAGAGAAAAAATTAAAAATAGTCAGAATTAATCGGAGAACCCCTAAAAAATACCTGTTTTCATTTTTGTATAAGATTTTTTTTTTATAAAATATTTCATATTTCCAACATATTTTCATTTTCTTAAGTTGGCAAACCTGCATAAACTAAAGTTTACTGACTGGTAACATACACTTTACAGACTGATGTTAAAAACTCGTGCAAGCTCACAAAGATGACAAAACCTTTCATTGTTTGAGGTGTCAACGCAAAAACGAGAATAGGTCAGTTAGTGGGTGAATGTGCTGCTATATGTTGTCAAGAAGCTTGCTGGTTTTTTGTTTTTTTTTTTTTTCAAGAAATTCACACATATTTTAAAGCTTTAAATCAAAGATGGGCAACTCTACAAGCACAAATACTGCTAGGTAGTGATAAAAAAAATAAAACTACTGTCTAAATTTCATCTGAAACACGCTGGTCAAATCGAGCAGATGCCTGCAAAAGTTTAAAATAGAAATTTCCGGAAATTTTAAAGGCTTTGACAGCTATCGAGAACAATCAACAACAAAAACGTTAAAATTAGAACGATTAGAAACTGCTTTCATGACCGTGTTTTGTGGATTTGTTATGCTTCACATGAACCCAAAAAAATGTTAAAGTCCGTTGATATTGACATTTGTACAGTTATGCAATGTATGACAGTCTAATTCATATAAATTCTGCAGAAAGGAAAAATTTTAATAATTATGAACAGCAAGCTTTGGAACTCTTATTAGTTAAAGAACACGAAAAGGACACAAAGAGGATGCGAAAGAGAAAACTCTCAGATGAATCTGGCGGAGATATTACTTCTTCAGTTTCTAGTCGAGAAACATTCAGAGTAACAGTAAATCTCGTGATTATAGACAGACTTGTCACAGAACTTCAAAAGAGACGAGAGGCATACAAAAGTTTTTGAGACAAATTTTTGTTTTTAAGCAAAATAATTTAATTAATTTGAGCGCTGAGGAAGTCCGAAATAAAGCGAGTTTGTTAGTATCGATATATTCTGGTGATCTAGAACAATGTTTTGTGGAAGAATGTATTCATCTATGTTCCTATTTTACAACCATAGATCGAGACGGAGAATTGCCACGAACAACCAACGCGCTTCTAAAGGTTCTAAGAAAGCTGAGTTTTTCTTGCCTAAAGAGAGTGAAAAATTATCTTCGCTCAACCATGACAGATAAAAGATTAAATTCGTTAGCGATAGATACTTAACATTGAATTAAACTTATTGCTATCTTTAAATTATGTCGATGTTATTGACAATTTCGCAAGACAAAAATGCAGACGCAGAAATTTTTACCAAATGTAATTTTATGAATAATTGTTTTTAGTACTTACCAATTCAATTCAATTTGTTGCATGTTACTAATAATATGTACATTTTCTTATGCTTATAATATCTTAAAATAAAGAGTTCAGGCTTTCGCTACCTTCACAACTAAATTATATATAAACGGATAATATAAGTTTAGTTTTTATAATAATTAGTTAATAATATCGAACTACTGTAGGAGAAAATTTATCAAAAACCCACCTAGACTGTTATTGAAAACTAAAACTTAAAACTAAAACTTAAATCTATTAATGTCTAATAATATCATTGATATGCGGATAAGTAGAGTATCTACATCTATCATTGAAGATCTGGTTGAGCCGGACTAGCCTGTCAACTACTTTTTCAACATTGGCTTGCTTATGCAAGTCGGTGGTAGAATGGTGCCATGGTAGGCCGAAAATCATTTTTTTGTTTATGAAGGTATACAGAGTTCTAATGGAGACGTTTACTTTATTAATGATATAAGCGATGTGATCCTTAAAAATGGTTTTAGGATCTAGGACAACTCCTAGGTATCTTACATTATGTTCCCAGGGGATATCAGTGTTGTGGAGATTTATGTGGCTAGTAGGTTTGAGTATGGCTTTCCGTTTCCTAGTGAAGTAAATGGCTTGAGTTTTGTCCGGATTGATCATTATCTTCCATCTATTAAAATAGACATGAAGGGTTTCAAAAGCACCTGCAACTTAGTACAGATATCAGATGCTAACAGCCCAGAGGAGAAAATTAAATTAAATAATTAATTCTATTCATTGCACCATTGTTTTTATATATTAAATACTATGCACATAATAAATTGTTTAAAATATTCACAGTTGATTAGCTACACATCTGTTTCATGAAGGGGAAGGTACAGAGACTACGAATTTCTACATTTAATCCCTTTTGCTTTCTTCATCACATTTTTCATTCACTTCCACCTGTTAAGGGTACACATGTCATAGCCTACTATTATTTGCAAAATATATCCGCCAGAGGAGCTTGTCTAGGGAGCTCTCAACATTTAATCCGCCTCTTGAGATGAAAGTACTTTGTGCAACTGTTCGAAATACACTATTTTTCTCACAATTAACAGCAACGTTTTATTTGTTTGTATAAACAAAATCTTATGTCTTATCATGGGGTGGGGATGTCCAGGATTTTTTTATTTTTGCTCATTTAGGGGGGTCTAAAACATCGAACATTTTTACTATACTATTTATACTTGAACGAGCCATAAACTAAGAAATCACTGAACATAGCATGAATCCGCAGTAAATGAATCAACATAATAGGACCTTATTTGTAGGAGCAAGACCTGCTACAATATGATAACCACTGCTATGTTTTCATAGTGAGTCGAACTCGCACAAGATTTAACACAATGTATGCAAATTTGTACTTCTGTCTGAAGTTATGTAAAATTAATTTGCTTTTGTTTTTGTCGCAAAAGTGAAATATTCAACAGCCTAAAAGTATAGTAGAAAAAAAAGAAACCTTAAAAAGTATAGTACATACACACGTTTCTTGTATTGGGACCCCACTATTTTTTTAACTTTATTTTATTTTTACTATTTGTCGCTCTACACACAATTGAATTACACACTCTGTGAAAATTTCAACTCACTACCTATTACGGTTTGTGAGGTATAGCCGAAGTCGGACGGACAGCGTAAGCTTAGTAATAGGGTCCCGTTAACACGCTTTGGGTATGGAACCCTAAAAAACAACTAATTTTTATACATAAGATTATCTAACTAGGAATTGTTTATTAAGAATTACATAACCAGTAATTATCACATTATCAGTCTCAACAAACTTGCTCACGAAACTTTTTTTTTTTACTCTAAAAAGTTATTTTTAGCCCTGTAGAGAGCACTCTACAATTTTATAAGAGGGCACTATTTTGTGAGCGAGTTGTCCAGTCTATATGAGTAATAGTGTAAGAACCATGTGATCGATGCCGGTGATTTCCAAGGATATCGGTAGTGCCTCCATACCGGTAATTTCGAATGCGAACAAGCCTAGGATCTGATGTCACTACCCTTTTATTTTCTTAATCGTCAGAATCTTGAGCTTTGAATATGCGATTGATGCTTTGTTAGAGGGAAAAAGGGTGGGGGTGGTATATCAGGGTGAATAGATGAACCACAATTCACCAAAGGTTTTTAGGCCCATCAGTTTCTCATCGTTTTTGCTGAAAATGTATATTATCCACTGGTGATACACTGCCGTTGTTAGGCTTATCTGAAACTATGGAGCTCTTATATGGTGGGAGATGACTAAAACCAAATCGCATCTACACAGCCTCCATCAAGAGCAAAGTACAGTCCGCTTGGGTATAACTCCTTCAAGCACGACACATACAGCTGGACTCTGTAAGTTGCTTCTTCTTAAGCCTTGTATTGTTGGCTATAACATCATCCTACATGGAGAAGGGATAGGAGCTGAGGAAGAATAATATGATAAATGTGTGCCAGAATTGAAGTTGAATGATAACAATAAAATTGATTAACAACATAGGGGAGACCTCGAGAAACAAATCGGATTTATGTTGGCAGCTAAAATGCTATCAAGGTTCTGTTGTCAAATAGCACCAAAAGCAAAAAATTCAGTGACGGCTCTTACCAAGTCCGACAACACTTAACTACGATTATCTGGGTCACTGACCTATATCCTTTCAGGTATGAAAACAAAAACCAGGGTGGTAGCAAGTACACAATGGACAAATGAGCCAGCTTGTTATTGTTGTCACCCGGATACTCTGTCCCTGCTACCAACCAAAGCGGACTATCGAGCTCCTACAATTTAACAAGAATAGTATTCGGATGACGGTGAGTCTTAACAGGATACTGCGCCATTGGGCTAATGACTTAAAGGTTGCATCCGCCCCAATCAATACTTATGTCATAGCTGTGGAGACGAAGATGCATTTGAAATTATCCAACACTTCCTATGTGCCTGCTCTGATATCCTTGGGAGACGGATCTGGCTTCTCGAGATGTTTTTCTTCGAAGATTTGGGGAGTTTTACAAAAATGATGCTGGAGGACATGGCTCCTTTTATTGTTTTTGTGTGTTGGTTCCAAAGACGTAGGGCGAAGGATGCCCAGCCACCAACTAAGTTTATATAAAAAGGGAAAATACATAAATAAATAAATAAGAATTAAACCAAAACCACAAAAACAATAATGGATATTGTACATATAAACAAAATGCTTTTATTAAGGAAGAGTCAAATACATGTTTACGATGTATGCGGTTTATGTGTTATATATACTACATATTATTATTTATCAAATAAATAATTTTACTAAAATTAATAATTTAAGTTTGTGTATTTGTATTTAAGATATAATCATTATAATATTTCCTATATAAAATCATTTCGTTCTGTACAATAATCTCTCTAGATTAAATGATTCTTTTTTCTTTTTATATCTGTGTCAACAAGTCAAAGTAGCTTATGTCGAAAATCGTTGTTTTGAGATATTGTCCATTTTGTGTAAAGTAATTTCTGTTTGGTTTCATTTCATATTTATAAGTTGCTACACAAAAAAAAATTATAAAAAATAAAATGCATGATAAATAAATTTTGTAAAATATTTTTATAAAAGTAGATTTCACAACCTTTCTAACAAGCATAAATTTTATTTAGTTTATTTATTACAATAATTGTTTAAAAAAGTTTGAAAATTGGATTTGTGAAAAAATCGTAGGTGTACGATTTTCTAGTGGTCAGGGTAAACTATATATAACTATGATTCTATACCATATTTTTAAACATTTTTTTTAGCCAAAATACGTGTATTGAAGCGGTTAATAATAATAGCGTTCTAACTCAATTCACTCAATCTTCGACATAAGCTACTCTGACTTGTTGACACATATATGTTCATATCTCTCACTATACATTTTTGTACGTCTATTATTCCATAACAAAAGTATCTAAAAATTGTAAATAAAAATTACTAAGTATATTAATTATTGAATTTTCCTAATTCTAGTTCCAAACTTTATTCGACGTTGTGTCAATCAATTATGTATGCATGTATGTCAGTACTTATTCCGAGTTTGGTTCCAGCTGATTATTTTATTTCGGAAATTCTAAAATTGCCAACTCCTTGAAACCCGTTTTTGAACCAATCAAGGAAGAACAAGGAGGATTAAATTCATTTCGAAATGAACATTTAAAGATGTGTTTCGTCAAAATCCCCTGTGAAAACGTATGCTTGTTTCATTAAATGGAAATGCAACGAAATATGTATTTAGGTACAGTGTTAGTGACGTGGAATTAAATAGTTTACATTTTATTTACACTTTCTACTGTTTACAATTTACAGCAGAAGAAATCAGGTCCAAAGTAACAATTTCTGTTCAAAATTTATACCTATCACACTATGTATTGTCAATATGTACATATGTGTATTATGAATTTGCATTACATATATAATATATGTATGAATGTCGGAGACCCCAAAAAGTACTAGTATGTATATAGAAGAAATTATCAATCAATTGTGACAAATTTATTTGTTTTATTTCTGATTGCGCATGCACATGTTTAACTAAAGTGTTACAACTCAAAATTTTCAATTTTTCAGTAGAGGCAAAAAATTGTTTTTTCTCAAATTAAATGTATATGAAAAGAAAGAAAAACAATGGTATTTTTTTTGGGTAAAGCGTAGAGAAATAAATACCAGATTTTTACAGGATCATTATGTATTGTTTTTTTAAAAAAAAATCGAAATTGGAAAATTTTGAGTTTTAACACTTTAGTTAAATATTTGCGATATGTATGTACATGTGTTTGTTTGATTCTATAAAAATTTGTTTGTTGTTAGTTTTAAAATAATCGAGATGATGAAATTCTCTGATTATCGGAAGAGGTAGTCTCCATACGAAATTTAATTGGCACTGACTCGAATGTCGTAAGTTTTGTGAAGTTAAAATTTTGCTTCATTTTTGACAAGTTGCACAATATATTCATTAATGGGAACAATTGAACCAATATGTGATTTCAGTTTGCATATACCCAGTAGACTAAACAACGAATGTTGATCGAACGTTCGCCTAAATTATGGGGAACGTGCGTTCTGCGGTCAAAAACAAGAGCGTTCCTTGAACAATCGCTCAATATTCGCAAACGTGCTCGCAAACGATAATTTTGCGAGCATAAATATGACAAGAAATAATAGGCAAGTGAGAAACGATTCGTAAAAGTGCTCGCTAATGATATCTGTTGCGAGTGTCGTAATCGAAAGTTTTGCTGCCACAAAATGAGCGACATATAAATCAATTGCGTATCATTTTCGGATCCGGTCGCTATAATTTTTTCCAAAAGTCATGCAAAACTCTTGTAAACTATATCGTTTACGAAAATTTTGCTGACTGGGTAAATATATGAGTACATAGTATTTGGTTTCGAATGGATAATTTTTGAAAATTCAATTCAATTCTCAACTCTAAACAAATCGGCATAGATTGATAATTAAAATATTAATGTGAAAGGCATGCAAGCTTCGGTGATCTGAAGTTAATATTCCGTCTTGCTTTGTTCGGTTAAATTTACTTGAATATATTTTTTTTTAAATATAAATATATATATAAATAATTTAATGTTGATTACAAGTATGTAGACACATTTGTACAATTTTTTTTTTCTTAAATCGTATAGTTTTACACATATATAGGCGGGTTAGAGTTCTTTATGTCCATAAACATTATAAATAATGGTGGTTTCAAGCTATGGATAAATTTCATAAACGACTCATTCTTATTAAAAATTTTGAGTCTAAAAATTAAGAAAAATAAAAACAAAATTCAATTCTTTTTTTAGTTTTTTTTTTTCATTTATAAAAAAGAAAAAATAAATTTTCATTAAAATAGTATCACTTCAAAGCTAATAAAAAAAAAACATGTATGTATATATTATATATACAATTTTAGACATACTGAAATAAACTATTTTAATAAGTTTATTATTTCTCATGGTTTATCCAAAGTTCCAAAAGTCTGTAAATAACTGTGACTTTTCTTCCAATAAAAAAAAAAAAAAAAAATTTTCTTTTCATTATTCAAAATTTGGATTAGATTTTTCTATTAAGTAAAAAGTTGTACATTTATAGTATTAAATATTTTATAATTGTATGTTGTATTTAAGAGATAAGTAACAATTTTCACTAATGGAGGACGCTAAATTGTGTCTTTTGTTGTTGTTATATTATATGTTCGTATACTAAAATATATAATATAATAATATTTATTTATAGAAAATATATAAAGAACACGTAGAACAAATTTGGCTAATTTGGGAGGAATTTCATCGAAGTATCATCAAGGAATACATCCGACATTACAAATTCCCTCCATATACTAGTACAATATGTACGTATATATAAAAAAAAAATTTATTTAATTATGAGATAGATCAGATCCTTTATAGGAAAAACCAACTAAATTTCAAAAGAAATGGAAGACAATATAATAGTTCGATCTATATGAATTTTAAAGAACTTTTACGAGAATCTCGTATCGTGGCCATTCACAACTAATAACTAATCATTTATAAAAAAAATAAATTTAACTAATAAATTCTATTGTGTATTCTGTGTTTCGAAGGATCAAGGGCACATATACATAACCATATAACTGGTAACTGGCAATTAATGTCGATTTTAATTATTATTTGTGGATATGGAAATATTAAAATCACTTGGGTATAAATTATTAACAATTGCATGGTAATGACAACCAGCTGCAAGCACCACAAATAAATGCCATATAGCATGTGCCATTGGTATAAGACCATCCGATTTAAAAAATACAATGCCAAGTATATAGAAAGCGCCACCAAGTTTAAGTTCTTGCATGCCAGGAAAATCATGACCAGTGAGTACAACAACCAATGCGGGACCTAAGCCCATAACAATATAGAAAAATGTCTCAAGACATTTGTAACGCTCATGATACATTTGCTGATAGGCAATGCCAATGGCGGCCATTATCCATATAATCCATTCCATGCAAAATAATACAGACGAGTGATTACGATTCTCCAATGTCAACCAAGGAAAGTATGAACCCGCAATGAACACATAAATCATAGCACGATCGCAACGATGAAGTATATTTTTGAGACTACTGAATGTATGCCAATTAATAACTGACCATGTTTTATTTCTATTATTATTTTGTACTAATGGTAATGCCGATGATGATGTTGAAGATGTTATCAATGTTGTTGTCGATATTAAAGGTGGTGGTGGTCGTCGTAATCTATAATTTGGGATAATAGAATTAATAAGACATTCAATTTAAAATTTCTATATACTATATTTACGAGTGAGTAGAGGATCTTACGTTTTTTTCTCCATGCAATAACATGAGCAATGAAAGAATGTTGAGATTGTAAAAAGCATACAAAGTGCACCGCCATAGACCCATGAGACTAGATATTGGCCTGATGAATAGGATCTTTCAAAAAGTGTAATTGCGCAAACAATCGCAGGAATTATCCAAACACCATGTGTGAATACATTTGCCAATTGTTCAATCTGCCGAGATATTGAGAGTGGAACAATTAAAATTATGAATGCAAACAAATTACTATTTTATTTATAAAAAAGAAATTACCTACCTCAGTGGGTTGATAGGCATTGCCAGGCTTTGCTTTGGCATTCTTCCATTTGATATTGCGCAATTGTAATTTTATTGACAAATTCGATTTAATGAATGATTTCCAAAAAGTTGTGAATAAATTATCCAAAAGAGAGTATTTGTTTTGAATCTCTTGCATCAGATTACTCATGGTTGTTGTTGCCAAGCACTCGAACTTTTCAGTAGTGCTGCAGCAGTCTTATAATTTGTTATATCTTAACTGAAATCAAATGAAACAGAAAAATTATAGCAAAACCAACCATTTATAAATATACTCAATCAATCAATCGATTTTATTAATGACTTGGAAGGAAAGCAATATTTCATATTTTTATACCTTTCCTTCAAAATATAAATTGGTATATTTATTTAGTTTGTAGAGACATTAGAGACACCTTGATGCATAACTTTCTGTTCTGTTTATACGTATAAGGTGATAGGTCATGTACATTATGAGATCTATCGTGATCTCATACAAACATTCTTGAATTTAATAAAGTAATAAGGAAACTTTCTATTTTGTAAAAGGTATACACTCTTAGGTGGAGTTGATTTTAATGACCGAATTGAGGGATTAATGTACAAGTTGTGATATTTTGATTCTATTTGCTTCTACTTCGCAGAAAATTTTTTTATACTGTGTTAATCGTATCGGATTACAATTATTACACAATTGTTGTTCTAGTCGTCAATCTCTTGAACTATGATAAGAGGTCCTGAATCAATTTATGATATAAGTTTTTTTCACTTCTCGTTGTATAGGATTTTATGTCGTATTATTCGAGGTGCGACTGTACTAAAACTTAGCAAAAGGTAATCGAATTAAGTCAATTGCATAATATACTTATAACACTTTGAATATGTCAGTCTTCCCCCCCTTCTTTCCTCTATCTGACTGACTGATAGTCAATTGATCAATAATTGTAGATCGTTCGTTTGACTTGTAGTACTGTACCTATTAATAAAGTTTTGTTTACTACTGTTTAAAGTCCATTTTATTATATCAAGCTACCAAGCGGCAGCGTTCCTCATGTCCATAATCAACAAATTCATATACAAAACACATATTCATATATGTATATACATCATACACATACATGTACAAGTACACGTGTACGAGGTCTGTTCAAAAAATAAGGCGAATTTTCAAATTTCGCGGGCTACGTACATTCGACTTTCGATTATTATTTTTTTTTTTTTATGTTGGTACACTCGTCTCGAAGATATGTTCACGGTTTTAGCCATATATCATGTTTAGTTTGTTTGTGAGAGGCATAAAGAAGACAAGTTTTTTGCGTGTTCGGCGATTATCTGCTATCTGGTCTTGGCTCTCCTGGACTCTTCGATTGGGCTTTGGTTTCGATGTCATAACCATATAGCCATGATTCGTCACCAGTTATGACCCTTTTAAGCAAATCTGGATCATCGTTGGCGTCATTCAACAGTTCCTGAGCGATGCTTATGCGACGTTGTTTTTGGTCAAAATTCAGCAATTTTGGAACGAACTTCGCTGCCACACGCTTCATGCCCAAAATTTCCGAAAAGATTGCATGGCATGAGCCAACCGATATGCCGACATCCTCAGCAACTTCTCTAATTGTGATTCGGCGATTCTCAATAACAATTTTCTTCACTTTCTCAACATTTTCATCGGTTGTTGATGTGGGGCGTCCAGAGCGAGCGTCGTCATTCACATCTTCTCGACCTTCTGTGAAAAGCTTGTACCACTTGTAAACATTTTTTTGATTCAGAGTACTCTCACCGTATGCCACTGTCAACATTTCAAGTGTTTTTGAGCACTTAATTCCATTTTTTACACAAAATTTGATGCAACTTCTTTGATCCATTTTTTTCGATAGCAGAAAATCGCCGAACACGCAAAACACTTGTCTTCTTTATGCCTCTCACAAACAAACTAAACATGCTATATGGCTAAAACCGTGAACATATCTTCGAGACGAGTGTACCAACATAAAAAAAAAAAATAATAATCGAAAGTCGAATGTACGTAGCCCGCGAAATTTGAAAATTCGCCTTATTTTTTGAACAGACCTCGTATAAATAACTAAAGATGTTAATGATAAAAAATAAAAATATTCAAGGCAAATTTGATGTCCATCAGACCTATTTATATATACATACCCCTCCACCATTCTTGACAATAAAAACTAATTATTTCGGGTCCATTGCTGCATTAGTATCCCTCCAAATTTTGACTCTGTTGTCGCTTTCAAATATATTATACTTGGGTTTATCTGTAAACTAAACTTGCTTCCAGAAATTGGCGTATTTTGCGACTTAAACTTAACACCCTAAAGTCTGGACTTGAATATACTTAAATATGAAAATAAATATCATCTAAATTTGGGGGATTCTGAACCTAAGCTAAGGAGAAATGGCATTGCTAGTGCTCCAATGCTGAAAGAGACGCATTGATTCTTATGGCCTTATTTTAGTTTATTTTGTTCATTTTGAAATCGTACGTAGAGTTTCGTTTTTCTATAATATTGTTCAAAGTTTAAATATATTGACGAATAACAAAATTAGATTAAAGACACTTGCCAAGGAGCTGACCATACATATGACTTTGATCAGGTACCATATAGTTAATGATAATATTATTAAGTTTTTAATTCTAGTTGTTCAATGCTTTAGAAGATTCCTTATGACTAACTGTATACAGTCAGTCTTCTTTATAACGAAAGTCACTGTAGCCGTATATGTATATTGACCATTCTGTTTGAAAGACTCCTCTATAATGAATTGATTCAATGGCCGCACGACTTCGATATTGAAGAGTATCTTGAAGAAAATCGTCAGTTTTGGTCATAGAATTTTTCTTGTGAAGAAATTCTCCTAACATGTTGCATAAACTTAAAACATTTTTCGGGAATATCATAACGCAATTTCTAGAATGCCGGCAGTACATATTTGTAAAGCTAAACGCATCTCAAAAACGATGACAATTTAACAAATTTTATGTATTTTTTATTAAAAAAAAAAATGTTTACATAAATACTTTAAAAACTTTGTTATAAAGAAGTCTTTGCTATAAAGGATATCTTTTTAAAGAAATCCAACTGTATCACTTAATGAATAGCTAATGACGTTGGATGGATTAGTTTATACTATGTAAATGTGACGAGAGCCGATTAGGGATTTATCATATTCATTCACTGTGTGCCTTAGAACTCAACCTCATCTCACCGGTCGGCACCACATAATCTCATCAAACAAACTCACTACTCACAGTTGTGTTCTTGTAAATAAAAAATGTACATATTTTGTTGCCTGATTTCGCTTTTAATTTGGATTATTCACTATTTTCATATATTTTTTTTAACAAACTTAAAAATTTCTTAAATCTCTGGTTTATTTTCATTTTACATAAACCGTAACAAGTAGCGACAACAACAACAGTAACAAAACACAACAATGTCAATCATTTAGCGGCATTAAAATGAATTGGTTTTTCCAATTTTACGACATGCGCTATACATATTTCAATATACATAGTATGTATGTACATATATACTCTATATTTAAGTACATATACTCATCTGTACGGGGTGCCGCCTGAGAAAAACATTTTAAAATTCATGGAATTACATGGTGCTAACTAAATCCAATTTGTTCTTGTTATGCCGCATTTACACATTTATTTCCGGATTTTGTCTGTCTGTTGTTTATGATAAAGGACACTACCACACACACAACTTACTGTCAGTCGGCAATGTTGATTATGAATTGCACGCGGCGGAATATTTTAAATGACGCCGTAGTCTTCATTGATTTCGATAATGATAAACCGAAACGTTCAAGCGAATAATAAATGTTTATAAAATAAAGTAATAAATGCAACAAGAAAATATTGACAAGTAGAAATCAAATGTCTCTCGCTGCTTCTTATAATTTAATGGCAAGTAAAATAAGAATGTAATATAGCAGCACAACAAATGCAGCTAACACTCAATAACACTCGGTTTAATTTTCAAGAGTAAAAAGCGACCGATTTTACGATTCTCATATGTATATTACGATTTACGATGTTGCCAGATGGATGAGTCATTGGGCAACACTTCAAACAAAAATTTTCTCTTCAATGATTTTCAAAATCTATTCAAAACTGCCGGGACGGCTTGCTTTGGTACACCTCGGCAAAATTTGATAAAAATCGGCTTTCTTTGGGAATTATAGAAAGAATGATATTTATTTTATTTTGCTGTGACTAACAATTTAGAAATAGATGTTTGAATAGATTTTAAAATATGTACGTATGTTTCTAATCCTTATATGCAATATTTTATCCAAAAATTTTTACTGATGGATCTATCAGTAGCTGTATGGAGTTGAGTGTGCAAAATGCGAGAACCGCATTCTGTAAATAGTTTTGAATTCAGAAAAGCTTCAAGATTATGATTCTGGATGTTGCCAGGAGGTTTGTTGGTCCAATTTTTTTTTATACCCCATCGACCTAGATACCAAGTAAATGGGCTGAACAAATGCTTTGGAATGATTGTTTAAGTGACAATATCAAATTGTTTCTTACAATTAAAAGTATACTTATAGCTAGTCAATTGAAAAAAAAAAACAAAAAAGTTAAATATATAAACAAGAATTGTTGATACAAAAATTATTTAATACGAAAAAGCCAATTTTAACATAAAAAAAAATAAAAATAATCAATATTTTTTATTTTGACAGTCATTTTTAATACATTTGCACAAAAAAATACAATTTAGTTGTAATTTTTTGCAAGAACAATCCTTTGTTTGACACTTTGGTGTACATTTACAGGACTGAATCAATAATTCTGGCAATGCTCGCTTCGTCAGTTGCCGTGGGTACAATTTACCATATTTTTTTTCATAGCCTAATAAAGTGTAATCAATGGGCTTTAGTCATGGTGTAAGAAAACAAGGTGCCGCCAATTTCTTACAACTATGTGTCGATCTCTGCAAATGGTCCTTATTTCTTAATTTTTACGCTGCACAACACTATCATGTGTTCATTGTTTACATATGTTATATTGTGCATATTTAACTGCCTGCAAAGTGTGTGAATCATACAAAATTTTACTGTTTTATTGTTTAATTCAGTATTTTATTCAATTTATTGTATGTCCTACATTGGTTATTCGCTATTTTATTTTAATAATATTATTTTGAAAGCGCAAACAATTGATTTCATAACACTAATTTTTACATTTGCAATGCATTTTCTCGTTGTTTTCAACACTAAATGCGCGTTTTTCAGCGTTTTAATACACTTATGATACTTATTTACTAAAAAATGAGATGGAGCGAATTTTGAGAGCGTAACAAGCCAAATTGGCGTCACCTTGTTTTCTTAAACCATGGGTTTTAGCAGTGTTTGGTCAGCATTTATCCATTCATATGTTTGTGCTGAAGCTCTTAACATTTGTAAATGTAGAGCATCCGATGTGCAAATTACTTTTAATAAATTTAAGCCGAAACCGATATTTTGAGAAATTAAATTAAAAGATGCAAATGGTTTCTAATTCTGCTAACTGTTCGACACTTAGGTATGGATTTCCTAAATGCCTTAGAGCATTTTGTACAAAATCCAACGATGCAGCTTTAAAATAATTTTTTTCGATTCCAATCTGCTAGTCACATTCTCCCCCCGTTGGAAGACAAGGGCTTCCAATCAATTCCTCCATTGGAAGCACGCACAGTTTGCAAAACCAGACGTAGTACGCAATTCTGCAACAAGAGAAACTCCATCTGTCCAAGGAATAAGTTGAACCACCCTTGCTAGTGGCCATTTCAGAGACGGCTGAGTCTCGTCCTTGATTAAGATGACATTGTTGACCTTCAAAGCAGTCCTGGGTACGCGCCACTTGGCAAGCTGTTGCAGCAAGGTAAGATACTCCTTGTTGCACCGCTTCCAGAAATTTTGATGTCAACATGACACACGCTGCCACTTATCAAGCCAACAGGGGCGTACGCAGGGGTTTTTTGGGGGTTTCAACCCCCACCCCCCTCCCCACCCCCAAATGTGAATAAAAGTTGCAAAATATTCTTTAGCGGCGCTGGGCAAAAATTTTGAGACAAAATTTTGAGTGAAAAAATAAAAATCGTCACGTTTCTTCAATTCTATATCTCATGAACCGCACTAGGTAGAGACTTGATCACTAAAACCCTCCGAAAATTTCTTCTGCTTACGCCGATTGTTGTTTAAATGAGTTACATCTGGCTCTTGTATGGCAGCAAACGATGAACCAATCAAGAAATGAGCTGGTGCCAACATCCAAATCAGCTGGATCTTCTGAAAGAGGAACTAAAGGTCTTGAGTTAACAACTGCAGCAATATGGCAAACTAGAGTACGCAATTCCTCAAAGCTGAGGACCGATGAGCCGACTACTCAATAGAAATGATATTTTGCCGTTTTTACCGCTGCTTCCCACAGTCCACCAAAATGTGGAGACCGGGGAGTGATGAATTTCTAATCAATATGGTCCGAGAGACAGTATTGATGCATTGCTTGTTGATGGCCATCACTGAGGAGAAGGCGACGATGATCCATTAACTCATCTTTTGCTCCAACAATGTTTGTCGCATTATTAGACCAAATACGACTTGGCCTTCCACGTGTATATATGAATCGCTTCAGTGCAGCAAGAAAAGCAGAAGTTGAAAGATCCCTTACAAGCTTCAGGCTTTGGTTGCAAGGCACACAAAAACGCTAATGAAGCATTTGAAAGGCGGTTTGTTGCGAACTTCTGACTTGAAATAAAATGGTCCACAATAATCAATTCCAGTTACGACGAAGGGCCTTGTCAGTTCTACACGTTCTTTCAGAAGGTCCGCCATTATATGCTCAGCTAGATGCGGTCTTGCTCGAAATCATCGTCTAACTACACGAGAAACAGTTTTCCGTCCACGAATTGGCCAGTATTTCAGGCGAATTGAGGCTAAAAGTGCCTGAGGTCCTACATGCTGATTCCTTTCATTAAAATCGCGAATTATGGCAACCGTAAGAGGATGATACTTTGGCAAAATTATTGGAAGGCGAGCCCCGAAATTCAAATTCTAATTTTTAAGCCGACCGCCAACACGCATTAATCCAGCATCGTCCAAAAATGGTGCCAGTGATGAAATGAAACTGGATGCGCTGACTGGTTTTTTTGTCCAACAGATTTTTGTAATCCGTCCAGAGCTGAGCTCCCTGCACGATTCAAATCAGCAATTGAACTCCATCCTGCACATCTGATACCTCCAGAGTAGCTGATTTGAAGCAATTGATGTATTTGTACGACAATGTTAAATCCGACTGACTCACCGTCGTAGTCAGAACCTGTTTCATCATCTCAAGCAATTCTTGATCAGGCAAACAGGTTTTTGGGAAGCTATCCTTGCTGCCATGTAAAAACGATGGGCCTTCGATCCAATATGAAGACTGAAGCAATTTGCTGGAAGGTGCTCCGCGAGATAGAATGTCAGCTGCGTTCAAGTCAGTCGGTATATAGCGCCATACCATTCCAGATGTTAGCTGCTAAATTGTAGAAACACGACTAGATACAAAAATATTAAACTTGGCGGGCTCAACAATAATAACTGCATTTAAAAATATTAATTTTTTTTTATATCATTTATGAGTTTAGCGAGCAAAACTATACGCACAAAGTTCCAACTTTGGAACGGTAATACATTTCAAAGGAGCAACACACGATTAAGAACATAGAAGCTGACATCGTGTGGTGTTGCCTTGAGTTGAAAGCATATAGACGCATGCCCCGTAGGTCTCGATACTAGCGTCACAAAAACCATGCATCTCAAGCCTGGAAGCGGCCTGCAAAACAAATCAAGGAAATGAAACGTGCTATGCATTACTGAAATCGTCTTGAAAGCCACGCTAGGCAGTATTCATGAAGGAAGGTAGATTATCATCCCAATCCAATTTTTCTCGCCAAATATGTTGTAGAAAGATTTTTGCTTTCATTATTACTGGCCCTAGAAAAAAAAGCGGATCATAAAGTCGAGCAATTGCGGAGAGTACGGAGCGCTTAGATGGCGAAGCTGAAGACTGCAAAGGTGAAAATGAGAATAGAAAATTGTCAGACACAGGATTCCAAATGAGACCAAGAGTTTTTGTAACTTCCCATCATCGAACTTTAAAAATGATTCTTTCTCCTGATATACCTGATGTCACTTAAAATTGTAGGGCTGAATGAACACCATTTTCGAAGTTTAAATTGTTCCTTGTCTAGTAGATCAATAGTTTGTTTGTTTATTTCCACAACTTCTTCTATTGAACTTCCTTCGGTAATTAAATCGTCGACGTAGAAATTACGCTTCAATATTCAAGCACCTATTAGAAACGGTGAAGATTCATCCTCAGCCAGCTGATGCATTGTTCATATGGATAAGAATGAAGCTGGCTTTATACCATACGTTACAGTGTCCAGTTTAAGTACTTGGATGTTCTAGCCACCGGATCGAACAATTTTTCGCACTCTCAAACATTTTCAATGTTTAAAGGTGTTTGGATCAAACAGAATGAAATTTTTGTATGTAAACTAAAAGTTCGAACTGAAACTATGAGGCTTTTTGTCTGATAAGAGCCTTTAAGGGAATGGGGAATAAAAAAAAATTGGATCAACAAATCTCCTGGCAATATCCATAATCATAATCTGCAAGCTTTTCTGAATTCAAAACTATTTACAGAATGCGGTCCTCACATTTTGCATACTCAACTCCCTTTGGCGCCTGCACTATGATTTTTTAGGTCGATTTTGATGAAATAAACATCAGATCATGGATGAGTGCCGTCGCCAGATTGTTTGGGTAAGTTTAAAGCCTCTGTTGGTGACAGTTGAATTTTTGGAGGACTTCGTCCCACACAATTTGATGAGAACATTTCCATCCAATCGCCACAACAATGTGCTCAACAATATCCAAATACTGCATCAACATCAGCTGGAGGATCAAAACATACAAGTGTACGCCTAGTTGAAATGTTGACAGCATTGTCATCCAATCGCCTCAACAATGTGCCCAACAATAATCATGACAAAATAACCAAACATTTAATCTAATAGAAATCAAAAAAATATTTAGAAAAGACAAACAAAAAATTTTATAGGATGTTCGACAAAATGAAAGTTGCTGCAATTGCAAAATATTAAATCACATAAGTACAAGATTTTAAAAAAGAATTCACAAAATAAAAACTTACGTACAAATAAAGGAAAACAGTCTTAAAATTTAATTTAATAAAGAGTATATAGTACTTAATAATATCTACCGACCTATTCTCAGAAACATCACTTTCTTATGAAATAAACATCATTCAAAGATCTTTTAGCGATTCTTGCACACGTTGAAAGCTTCGCTGTTACAAAAAGCTGTTTTTGTATTAATCTGTAAAGTGTATGTTACCAGTCTGTAAACTTCAGTTTATGCAGGTTTGCCAACTTAGAAGAAAATTAAAATATGTTGGAAATATAAAATATTTTATAAAAAAGAATCATACAAAAATGAAAACAGGTGTTTTTTAGGGGTTCGGGGTAATTCTGACGATTTAAATTTTTTTTTTCTGAATTTGATTTTTCCCCTAAGTTGACAAGCCTGATTTTATCTTATATGTATTTGCAAATGAATCAATTCATCTAACAATTGATGGCACAATATTTTTGAAAATCGATAATTTTTCACAAAACTATTGTCCCACATTGAAAATGAATCACGCAATGATTGTAACACATTTATTTTTCGGTAATTTTCTTCATCTTCCAAAATTTCCGCAAGCAAACAACAAAACACAAGATTATCCATTTTACAGAGCGATAACAGTGTAAAATAGCTTAACAGCGAGCGTATGATGATGTTAAGCGTTAACAGCATCATTTCTTTTTTGTGATGTTTCTGAGAATAGGTACGTTAATTAAAAAAAATTATTTGGATTGACCCTATAACATATAAGTGTTCCTCAAGGCCCTTATATTCTTCAGATTATCGGAAAAATACATGATTTTATGTCCAATTCACACAGCTTAAGAAATGTGACTTTTTAAGTGAATGTTGACACAGAGTTTTCGCTTGAAAAAAACTGGTTTTTGTTCTGGTTATACATACAAATGGAACTTTGTGGCTAATTATGATAAATTAAAATAGTTTTTGTGAAAAATAAACGATTAAGAACAATTATTAGTTTGTTTGTATTTTATAAGTACACCCGAATTGATTATAAATAAATAAATAAGAACAATTCGCAATGTGACTGGCTCGTTGCCTCATTGGTTAGTGCGCCAAGCTGACATCCTAGAGTCCGGGTTCCTCTCAAGTTTGTGGTTCTGCACTTTTCTAATTTCCTTCAATCCTTCCTAACACTCTCCCTGAGCTGAAGGTCTTTGTCGCTATTGCTCATATTGATAACTAAATTATAATTTTTAATTATAATCTTAGTTCTATATACATACATTCATGTATTATTATGTTAGAAAATGCAATTTAAATATACAATGAGTTTTAGTTTTGAAAGCAAATTACTTATAATTAATAATCTAATTGAGGCAATAAAGTATTTATTTATATGGCTGCCCCGGTCATGCGTTGCTTCGGCTCAGTTCAAATACACTGAATTACAAAAGTTTTGAATGCAGCGAAAATATTTTCAATTTATGAAGACAAAAACATTTTAGTCATTTAATAATTTTATGTTAATTAAGCGCCATCTATTGGTTGCTAGGGCATAGCGACATATCTCCGACGACATATCTCTGCCTAGAACATTTTTCTGGCGGAATTATGTCGTTTTAAAACGTCATATCACCGCTCGGAATTATGTCGTTTTCAATCTTACATATAAATTTATATTGTGGGTATTGTATTATATTGGGCGCAAAATAAGGCGTTAAAAATTCAACATCCAGGAGGCACTTCGAAACAAGATCCAAGATCAAATATTACGCGCAAAAACTAACTTTAACATAAGAAAATATGTTATAGATATTAACACCTTCCATACTAATCTCAGTAAATATAAATGTAAATCACCAGCTTAAGTTAAATTGTAAACTTTAAAGGGAATAAAGTAAGATTGAATTGAATTGGTCAAAAACTGGCCGAAAGTAGATTTTTTGACCAAAACCGAACCTTGGGTCGGTCTCTAATATGTACATATTCTACGCGGAATTGTTTCGTTGAGAAACGATATTCCTCCGCCGTTCTGCAAACGACATAGCCTGATCGGTTTAATACCGAAGTGCGGGACTTTAACCGCGCTAAAAACTTCCGCTCCATGTCCTATTGTCCCCGTGGAACTGTCGTTAGATATTTCGTCGGGAGGATTAATCAAGGTGTATGCGTGAGCATTTGTATGGACATTTTTAATGATAGCGTTGGGGTAGCAACGGGGTAACGACATATCTCCGACGACATATCTCCTCCGCTCTACAAACGACATAACTCCACGCGGAGTTATGTTGTTTTCAAACGTCATATTGTATTTTTTTTGCTCTGAGTACGCACAAGAGTATTGCGCTCTTCGTTATCTTCTTTTTGTATATATTGATCACTGAGATCGACCCAAGCGAGAGACTGTGTGTTTCGTTTTTCGTGCTTTCATTGCTTTTGCAAAGCAGATATAACAATAAAAAACTATCCTATTTTTTATTCTGGGCCGATTTACATACAGTAAAAAAATTTTATCAAAATCGGAGTCCATAGGTGACTAACAATGTGACACGATTTTATATACAATATATATAGATGTATAACAGCAAAGCCTCAGCAAAGACTATTCACTTATATAGACTGGACAGTTTGAAGTAGAATGGTGTCTCTCTCATTTGTCTCTTTCGAATAGTTTGTACGTGTTTCCAACATATTGCTCATCAATATTGAAAGCGAAACAGAAATATTGAGAGCTAAGCCACAATTCTGAGAGTGAAACAGCAACTTTGAGAGCGAAAAAACAAAATTTGAGAGCGAAACACCATTTCGAAGTTCGAATTGTCCAGTCTAGGGTAAATATAGTCTTTGATCAAAGACCGAATAAAACTAAAAGTAAAAAAAAACACGCATTTAATGTTGTACATAACGTGAAAATGCATTGAAAATGTAAAAATTAGTGTTATAAAGTCAATTGTTTGCGCTTTGATCAGCTGTCTTGGTGACGATGAAATCGTGTTCACAATAATATTATTAAAATAAAATAGCGAATAACCAAAGTAGGACATACAATAAATTGAATAAAATAAAAAATTAAAAAACAAAACAATTCTCCGTGTCACGGAAATCTCTTTTGATGGTTTTGAAATCTCCCATTATTTTAGAGGTAATTTGTTTAAATTTACCTTTATCTGTAGTTATTAAAGAAAAAAAGTACCAACAATTGCAGATTATTCTTTTCCCCAGTAAACTTCTTTTAAAGAATTCACCATTTTAGTTGTTTCCAAGCATAAATTTGCGTTTTACCAAAATCTCTTTTCCATTAGAGTAAAATCGGCGAAATAAGCAAAACTAACCAACGCTGAATATGCCAACCTGGTTGCAAAGATATTTTAACATTTATGAAGATTCCTTTAATTCAATTAATTTATAAGTCAAAATTAACTGTATTTATTGGTAATGAAGCTGTGATGTTTTAATTTTGTTTAAAAAATGCATATAAAGTGATTAGTTTAATGAGAAGTTTTAATAATCCCATTGGTGAAAGTTGGCATTTTTTCAATGTGTTAAAGACATGTGCTATACACGATTTATTTGTTGAGAAAATAATTTTTTTTCGATTGGTTTTTGTAGAGTGAGGAATGTGAAGGGAGTGAGTAGTGTCAAAATATTTGCTTGGCATCTGTGGCTGAGTGTAAATACAGCAAACGTTCGAACTACCCGAAAATGAAATGTATAAATGAAAGACAAACACATCCCTCTTATTGTTTAGTTTTTGTTTTTATGTAAACAGAGGTTTCATATAATTCACAAGTATAACATTAAAAAATAAGTATTATAAGTGTAGTTTTATGAAAATACAAATGTTCAATGATTATGATGTCAGTTCTGTTCTGTCTTCTCACTGCAAACTCTAAACTAAAACTGTAACTACGTTCGCTCTGTGCTGTCTTCTCACTTCAAACTCAAACTCTGACTACTTCCGCTCTATTCAAACTCTAAACTCAAACTCTAACTACGTTCGCTCTACTGCTATCTCGCTGACTCTCTCCTATCCTCGAGTCGTGTTGCCACCTAACACTCTTCTAATGGGGTTGCCTTCTGTCACAACACCCTCACAATCCTAAAATCGGCCCTCCTGACACTTCGTTCGACCCGAACGAATTCCACTTTTTCATAAACTCAGACGCAATTGTTGTTATGTTAGCCCCCTCTTGAATCCCTACTTTCTGTACCTCATATCAAAATTTTGGTCGTAATTTCATACCTGAACTATACTGTGTTCTTTTAATGGCTACTAACTTTCCTTCTTTATATTTTGTTTCCATTTTCCTATTCCTGTTAAAACTTTTTCTATTTTCCTGCTGTATCTTCTCAATATTTTCCTGTGCAAATTTCCTCACTTTTTCTCTATTTTCATTCAAAACATCTATTTCCACATCCTCTAACAACTTTCTTATGTCATCGTCTTTTATATTCATGTTCAGTCCAGTAAGCATTTTGAATGGGGTATGTTTAGTACTTCGAGGTGCCGTGTTGTTTATGATCTGTTGCATGCGCTCGACATATTGATACCAACTATCCGGTTTACTTTGGCATAGCTTACTGAGCATCGTTATGAATATTCTGTGGATGCGTTCTACTTGACCGTTTCCTCTGGTCATTCCCGTTGTTATGTGCAGCTTCCTGGCTTCCTTATTACAATAATCTTTAAATTTATTCGACGTGTCTCTTGAGTCTCTCAATGACTTCTTCCGCTCCAGTAGATTTCGTTGGGTACAACCACACGAATTTTGAGAATCCATCGACCAGTACTAAAATATGATTATATTTCTTCCGTGTCTCCGTTAGTGGCCCTACATGGTCTAAATGATATGTACCCAGTGGCTGCTGTGCTTTGTCGATTGGCGTCAGTAAACCTTCTTTTTTCCCTCTCTTAGCCTCCGTGATCAAACATTCAACGCAGCTTTGAACCACCTTTTCTACTTTCTTTTGTACGTCATGTGTGAAATAGTATTTTTCCAGCAATTCTTTGGTCTTTTTCACTCCAAAATGTCATTCGCGATGTGTCCTGGTTATTATATCTTCTTCCATTGTCTCCGGAATTACCAACATCTCTCTGTTTGCATCTTTGTACAGAATTTCATTTTTTGTAAAATAGTCTTCGTTTACCTCCGTTTTCTTTAACACTTCTTTTATGGCTTTTGTCCACTTGTCCTTGTCTTGTTCTTCCCTTAAACGATACTTTGCTGAGTTTTCGATAAGAAAACAAGACAAACGACTCAATGCATCCACATATTTCATTTGGGATCCGGATCTATGCTCTATTACGTAGTTAAATTCTTGTAGAAACATGGCCTATCTTGCCACTCTCGGTGGTACATCATCTTTTTTAATCGTCAATGCAAATGCGTTACAATCAGTTATTATTTTAAATTTTACGCCTAACAGATATACTCGCCACTTCTTAACTGCTTTTATCACCGCCAGTACTTTCAATTCGTACGAACTATACTTTTCTTCACGAGGTTTAGTTTTACTACTCAAAAACTCAACTGGGTGAAAAAGTTGATCTTCTGCATCTTTCTGCATCAAAACAGCTCCGAAACCAAGCATGCTTGCATCTGTGTGTACTTCTGCTGACGCATTTGGATTATACAGTTTTAGGACCGGTGCCTTCACTATCAATTGCTTTAAAAAATCAAAAACTATCAGACACTGTTCGCTTAACTCAATGCTCTTGTGCTCTAATGCATTGTTTTCTTTTCGCAGTAAGTCTGTCAGAGGTTTCGCTTCTAGAACATAGTTTTTGATGAAACGTCGTAAGTATGATATTAGCCCTAAGAAATTTTGTAACGCTTTCTTGTTTCTTGGAACTAGAAAATTAATAACTGCTTCGATTTTGTCTCGTGTTGGTAAAATACTGCCGTCTTCTATATCATAACCCAGAAATTTAACTTTTCTCTGCAAAAATTGACCTTTCTCCCATTTAATGTATAAACCCGCCTTGGATGCTACTTCTAAAAATTCTTTCAAATTTTCTATTCCTTGTTTCTCGTCTTTGGTGGGAATAATTATGTCGTCCATGTAAACAATGATATTTTTTGTATGCATAAGCTCTCTTAACACAACGTTGATATAACGACAGAAAACCGCAGGAGAGTTCGATATACCGAATGGAACGTGTGTGAACACGTATTGCCCATTGTGTGCAACGAACGATGTGAACTTTCTTGAATCCTCTTCGACCGGCACGTGGAAGAATCCGTTTGCTAGGTCCAACGTCGTGAACACTTTTGATCCTTGTAGACCCTCCAACACATCATCAATAAGTGCTATGGGGAAATTGTCCTTCTTTATTTTAAGGTTAATTCTTCTGTAGTCGCAACACAGCCTCTTTGAACCATCTTTTTTTCGCCACCAATACCACTGGACAGGCATACTCCGATGAACTTGGGACTATAATCTTCTCGTCTAGCCATTGCTGCACTTGTTTCTCGATGATCAAATTATTTGCATAAGAGGTCTTCCGCAGATGTTGGAAAACCGGGTAGTTTTCTTCCACAATGATTTTCATTTTGACAGGAGATTCAATCCTTTTTTTGGTACGTATTTATCATGTTCTCCACTGTTGTTCTCTGAACATCATTAAGATGTTTTAAATTAACCTTGTCCGATGGGACCTGATTGACTACCAACTCTTCTACTCGCATGTAGTTAAAGAATTCTGTAAATTCTTCCCTTCTAGCCTTGAAAACGATGCCTTGTGAACTCAAAGTAATCTCTACTACATCCAATACGTCGTTGCCTATGATCGCCTTGCATTCCAAGTCTTCACTCTTGACTACGTTAAAAATGACTTTGAAATTTACGCCGTCAACCGTTACGTCTGCTTCAAAATGTCCAATGGTGGTTAATTCCCCTGTGCCTATGTCTTCCATTCTTTTCGAGCTTTTAATCAATTTTACACCTTTTAATTGTTTAAAAATGTCTTCGCGAATAAGACACACGTCGCATCCCTAGTCAACCATGGCTAAAACTTGTACCTTATTTATCAATAACAGCTTGTGGATTAACTTTTCGTCTCGTATGTATTTTTCAAAATTGATACCTTCTCCTTTGTAGCCACCTTCTTTTGATCACAATTTTTCGCGATATGTCCTGACTTATAGCAATTATAACAAGTGTATTCCGCACTGCTTTGCTTTGCCACATGTCCCTCCTTGTTGCAACGGAAACACCTCTTGTTGTCCAGACTTGTCTCTCTTTTTACGTTTTTTACTCCTTTTGTTTTTTCGTAGAATTTGATTTCTTCCTTTAAAACACTCAAAGACTTACATCTGTAGAGATTTGCTTTGTTTGTTCTACTATCTGGTACGCCTTCTACGAAATATGCCACTATGCTTTCCTCATCTAGGTTTATTTGTTTTCCCACTTCGATCAACGCATACAAGTACTCTATTAGACTTTCCTTTGAAGACTTTTTCCTTTGCCTCAAAAGGTTGTGAACATCGGCTACACACAGTTTACTTCCAAATTCTTCTATCAATTTTCTTTTAAGTTTGTCCCAGCCACATACTCCCTTCAATCCTCTAATAAATAGTTTAGCTGCACCTTCTAACAATTGTTTAGCATAAACGTATTTTTGAAGGTCATTCCAATGTACTGTGTTGGCGATATCTTCAAACTCTGTAAGCCATTGATTAATGTCAAATTGACCCACACCAGAGAATGTTGACACCCTATCTCTCACGTCGCGCAGGCTCATCTAAATTGAGATGTTCTAACAGTCTGTCTTGTAGCACACTTTTTCTACCTATTGTACTCTAATTTAACTCTCTAAGTTTATCCCTCAACTCGATAACTTTTAAATTTAGAATCTGTCTTGCGTCCATGGTCAACCCTTTCGTTATACTTAAATATATACAAGATACAAAATTTGTTCTAAAAATTGTGTAGAACACAAACCAAAATCACATCAACTCAATACTCAAAACAATTTAATTACCAAATACAACTAAGTTGATGTGCTAAATTAATTATTACAGTTAACTTAAAATCTAACTTAAATGATGTTTTTGGAGACGCGTGTTGATGTTGTTGTTGTATCCTGCAGATCGCCACGCCTTCTTTTTGTGGTTTTTCTGTGCCCTTCAGCTACAACTCCCTCGCCGCAGATGTATACTATGCTGTTTCTGTTGATGTTGTAGCCTACAGATTGCCACGCCTTCTTTCTGTGGTTTTTCTGCGTTCTTCAGCTACGACTCCCTCGCCGCAGATGTATACTATGCTGTTTCTGTTGATGTTGTAGCCTACAGATTGCCACGCCTTCTTTCTGTGGTTTTTCTGCGCCCTTCAGCTACAACTCCCTCGCCGCAGATGTATACTCTGTTGTTTCTACTTCTAATTTCTTCTTTAACTTTTTTTCTTCTACCGCGTTCCGACGCCACCGCACATTTATTCCCGACCGCCGCTTCGCTTGATGGCATCAGCTACAAAAAATGTTTTTGCGTTTTCGTGCAGCTTATCTCGACACACTTGTTTTAAAAAAAAAAATCAAATACCGATGCGCGATCACTTCATGAACAGAGCACATTCACTTTTTTTGTTTTTGTCATTGTTGCTTTGCTTAGCGGCACAAGAAACAACCCCCAAAAAATTGTTCTCTCTTTTTTTTCCAACGCGCACACGAAGAGAGTAAAACACAAACGGTTTATTCTTCTAACGCTGTTACTTTACTTCTTATCAGCACAAAAAATCACGAGAAAAAATTTCTGGAGTCTACTGCTCACCGACGCTGTCACACATTCCTTCCCGACCACTGCTATGCTTGATGGCTTCAGCTAGGCGAGAAAAAAATGTTTTTTTTTGTCTTTTCACAGCTCTAAAGTAACACTTCACAGAATATTTTCACTTATAACACCACAACACATCATCCCGGTTGAGCCCCCAATATTTGTAGTTTTATAAAAATACAAATGTTTAATGATTGTGATGTCAGTTCTGTTCTGTCTTCTCACTGCAAACTCTAAACTAAAACTGTAACTACGTTCGCTCTGTGCAAGCAGGTGGTGCCTAGCCAAGGCCGATGAATGAACTTCTCTGTCTCTTCTCGAAGGATAACTTTACATGTTACCCCAAGGAGGGATGGAGGAGCTAGTGCAAAGGTCATTGCTAATAGGTTCCTGGCAATAGGATTAAAATGCTAGGGGTAGGGACCCCCGATTAAAAAACTCACTTGGAGTTTAATAACAAATAAGAGCGGGCTGGGATATTAGCCCAAACGTCGGTGGGAGGATTGGATGTTACCTCTGGCGGGTACGGGGAGAATACAAGCCGTATCGCCAGTGGCCAAACCTCTACTGTAACGGGAGCAGGTTACAGTGGTTGGAATACTACAGCCAAAACAAAAACAAAAACAGAAAAAGGGATAGCCATCTGGGGTACTGCAATCGATATAGACTCGGACCTCGAAAGCGTGATTAGCGTGGCGACCGTCAACACAGCTGCTGAGGAAGAACTTCTCAATTTCCCAAAGGCCTCGACGTCAGGTACTACATTCGTTAGCATGAGTGGGCCGAGAAAGAGGCCCAGTAAGGAAAACCTGAAGGCGCTTGCTCAATACAAGGCAGCGGTCAAAATAATATTACGCATAGAAACCAAGGTTACTCTTTCACCTAAGGATTGGGAGGACCTTAAATTGACTACTGAAATGGTCGCGAAAGGATGAGAGCACTTCGCGCAGAGTAAGAAACATGGGACGACATATTCTGCCTTCGTGAATAAAATTGAAGAGAATGTCGCAAAGAACACTAAGGACCCGAAAAGACAGCGATCTAAGGACCAAAAAAGACCTGCAGCCAAACGTCTTCGCACCCAGAAACCTGTCACTCCAAATGACCAGCCAACCACTTCCAGGAAGGCGATGAAAGTCAACGAAGTAGCTAAACGGCATTTGATCGTGGCGCTTATTGACCGAAATCACCTGAATGGACAGATGATGGCGGATGAATAGAGACAGGTGGACGCAAAAATTATCGATGCCATCGTTGCCATGTTGACGGACGAACCAGACAAACCCTCGCCCTCTTTTGAAGGAGCAGGGAGTCAAGATCCTCAAATGTAACGATGAACAAATGCTGAAAAAGATCACGGAGGTAGCTCCTAAGATAGAAGGACTATGGGATGGCGCGAAGCTGGAAATAGTGGAAAGAAACGATATTCCGTATGTACCGCGTGCTAGGTACGAGTATCTAACACGGTAAAACCAGAAGTCGCTCTGCTGCTATTCCGGCGGCAGAATACCGATATTCCGACTGCGGATTGGAAGCTACTTCATGCTGGCAAACAGACACGAAGGAGGCAGAGGACATGCTATACCAGCGTTTCGGGAAGATGTCATGGGGAACGAGTAGTGTATACCTGCGCCTCAAAAAACGTCACCCAAAGTATGGTAACGAAAATACGCGGGAGAGGTAAAGAGGGATCTCGGACTTGATTCGGTGATCAACGCTACCGAAACCCTCCAGCTACACGGGGACGCAAAGATGGAGGTGACGGATGGAGTACGACTACAGCTGCTTCCGTACAAAGCAATGCTGAGCATGATGGGGAAAGTGCTGCAAGTCAACCTCCACCGCAGTAAGGTGGCTTTGGCCGATCTGCTCCTCACGCTAGAGGAAGGAAGCTATGACATGGCTCTGATCCAAGAGACCTGGCTATCCTCTGGGAACAAGGTCTCTGGATTGGGGTCGAAAAATTATAACCTTTTTTCACGCTGCAATGGTAAGGAAGATTACATCTGCCATCCTTGTAAAGAAAAATATTAACGCATGTTTATTGTCTAATGTTAGCACTGATGACCTGACAGTGATTGTCATGGAGGGGGACGACGGACACAGACTCCTTGCCTCCTGCTATATGGCACACGACGCCGAGGCACTGCCCATGGAGCTACAAAACTTTATGGAGGAAGGCGGTCAACGTGAATGGAGGGTGATGGTAGGTGCAGACGCGAATTCGCACCACCCTCAATGGGGCAGTAAGAATATCAATCAACGGAGTGAGTACCTCTTTAACTATATATTACAGTATAATGTAAGTATAGCGAATAGGGGAAGGTGCTTGAGCAACCCACCATACCATAAATCCTACCTGCCTACGAGACTTGGACGCAAATCTAAGCCCCCATGGTGGATTAAGGACATTGGTAAGCAAAGAAAGGAAGTTAGAGAGTTCTTTAAGCTAGCCAAACTTGCTGACTGTGAAGAATGCTGGAGAGAATATAAAACACTACTATCACTATACAAAAAATAGATAAGGAGAGTGAAGAGAAGCTCCTGGCAGAATTTCTGTGGTAATTTGGACAAAACTTCTGAGGCGTCGAGACTTCGGAAAATACTTGCCAAGTCTCCTATAATCCCTTCACTAATCCGCAAAGACACAGGCGAATGGACCAAAGACGGAAAGGAAACGCTGGAGGCACTTATAGATGCTCACTTTCCTGCCTGTATGGCATTAAATGAGGTATGTGAGGACCTGTTTGCATCAATTAGACTGGAATGGGTCTTAAAATCGTTTGACCCCTTTAAATCCCCGGGACCGGACGTCATTTTTCCCGCGCTTCTGCAAAAGGGGAGTGCTGTACTGACATGGCTCAAAGGTATCTTCAGGAACTGCTTGAGGTTTAACTATGTTCCGAAGAACTGAAGACTTTCAAGGGTTGTATTCCTACCAAAGGCAGATAGGAGCAGCCACTTGTATCCAAAAGACTATCGGTCGATAAGTCTCACTTCGTTCATATTAAATACGTTTGAAAGACTATTGGACTCGTATATTAGGGAAAGGGTTTCACCGGATCTAATATCGAGGGACCAACACACCTATACGAAAGGCAAGTCCACGGAGACAGCTCTTCATAAGGTCGTGATGCAAATAGAAAAGGCTATACAGTATGGGGAGTAAGCAATAGGTGTCTTCCTTGATATATCAGGAGCCTTTAACAATGTTTCGACAGAAGCACTGTTGGAGGTTCTTGAATCAATTGACGCACATCCACCCATATGACACTGGGTCGGCAATCTACTGAACAGCCACTAGAATGGGATGCGACGATTTTGGCATGGAGGGTATGCAGAGGTACGCCTCAAGGGGGCGTAATCTCTCCGCTGCTGTGGACACTTGTAATCAATAAAATTCTTCTTAAAATGAGGGATGGAGGTACAAAGTTAACTGCCTATGCAGATGACTTGGCCGTAATCATCTCAGGTAGGTGCCTTTGCTTAATGAGTCAAGTATTTGAGAGGGCGCTTAACGAAATTAACGATTGGGCAAGAAAGATGGGACTGGATGTGAATCCAGACAAGACGGACTAGTACGTTTCACAACAAAATACAAGATACCGAACTGGCTCCCTCCTAAATTAGGAGACATTGTACTCGCATTAAAGGCGTTTACAAAATATATATATATAGTTATATTGGATAATAAACTGACGTGGAAGTTAAACGTGGAAGAAAGAGTGAAGAAAGCTCTCAATGCCTTTTACGCTTGCAGGAAAATGTTCGGTAAGACATGGGGCTTATCTTCCCGTCTTACACATTGGATGTACACGGCGGTAGTTAGGCCTATATTACTCTATTATATCTTGGTATGGTGGACCAGTGTTAACAAAAAGACATACGTCAAAAGGTTAGAGAAGGTACAGAGAATTGCAGGGTTGTGTATAACTGGTGCAATGCGCACCACCCCTACAGCAGCACTTGACAGAATACTCGACCTTCAACCCATAGGCTTGGTAGCGAAGAACACTGCGAAGAAGTCCGTGCTAACACTAAAGGTAACGGGACAGTTTGTACAGTGGCCTTATGGCCACAGTAAGATACACGAAAATTTAAACTCTAGCTCGGACTATGTTATTCCCCATGCCAACTTCAATGGAATGCTTAGCGTAGTGATCGAACGTAATGGGTGGCAGAGGGGACTCCAGTTTGGTTGTCACTCCTACAACCTGTTTATAAATAGCTCTAAAATGGCAGAGGGAGTGGGAGCTGCAGTATTCTGTTCAGAGCTTGACCTTAGACGGTCATATAAGCTTCTAGACTACTGTAGCGTGTTTCAGGCCGAGATTTATGTGGCTACAAAAGCAGCAGAATTAGCAGCCGAGCGTACTCCTCTCAACTCTTAAATAAATATCTTCATCGACAGCCAAGCAGCTATAAAGGCAATAGCGGCCGTGATGCCAAACTCCAACTGTGTTCAACAATGCAGAACCAAAATTGACGAACTCTGTATCGACAGACGCATCACCATCTTTTGGGTACCGGGGCATAGATGAACTGAAGGGAACGAGGAAGCAGACGCACTCTCCAACGCCATCGCTAGCCAACCTGAGCTAAGTGCGTCATACATACGTCCCTCTCTGTCCACGCTAAAAGCAGAAATTGACACAGCAATGATTCAGGAAGCGAAGAGTATGTGGGATAGAACACTCTCTTGCAGAACCGCAAAAATCATGCTTCACTCTTTTAATTACAAGATTACCAACTACATCTTAGCACTCCCAAGAAAGGATTGCAAGTTATTAGTCGGAATACTTACGGGACATTATTTAACGTCTTCCTACGCAGCCAAATTGGGCTTGGTTCAGAGTGATGCATGTACAACATGCAATGAGGTAAATGCAAGGGGAACTTTAGAGCACCTACTTTGCTAATGTCCAGCTCTCTCAAATCACGCTTTAGCTATCTTGGATCTGCGTCTTTCCTCTCTTTGGAAAGCGTCGGGGATCAAAAGAGCAGCAACCTATTGAAACTCGCAAAAATGTGTATTAAGTACAAAATCTGAAGTTCTTCATGCTTCTTCTTGGCAACATTAAGGACCGTTATTGGTCTATGTGGGATCTTTCGATCGGCCAAACTAACCTAACCTACTTTTTATTATTTAAAGTATTGAGTTATGTTTGTTTGCTTTATCGGTTTGGTTAGATATGGTACAACCATATCGTTACGGAGGGTCAATAAATTTGTCATGCGATCAGTTGGAAATAAACTGTTATTTTTACACCAATTTATTAAATTATTGACATTTTCCACCGCTGTCGAATGTGAACTAACTGGTGTCGCCTTCGTTGTTAACTGAAGTTTCGTCATCGCTACTTAGTTCATTATCAGATTCGTCTTCAACAATATCCTTATTCCAATCTTCAATTTGTTCTACACATATCGAATTGCTTGAATCGATTTCTCCCAAAATCGTTTGTACGATCTTTAATACTTTTTGGGGAAACTCATCCCAAGCATGTTTCAAATAAATTATTGCATTCCGTATAGAATGGCTTTTTAAACAACTTTGTGAGCTCATCAATTCAGCAATTAATTGAGCGAGTAGCTTATTTGTATAAATAACTTTTGTCAATCTTATGGGGTTTTGTTCCATTGCACACAGAAATTCTAAATTTAAAGCTAGAGAGCTAAAGTTTTGTATATAGTTTTCTCTTTACCATGCATTGTACATTTGTCAGAATCAGACGAATCGGATCACTAGAGGGGATACCCCCATACAAACCCTAGATCCAAATTCATGTTCTTATAGTATGGAACTGAAATTCAAACTGTAAGTAACTGAGCCATATCCACCGATCGTGTAAATTTCACCCCCACTGGGATCTCCAGGAAGGGTACCTCCCATACAAACCTTAGATCCAAATACATGTTCTTACATATTTCATTACAATAGAGTATTCTCTAGTGCAGCTTAAAATCATAATGGTACAATTGAAATTGAAGCCTTGCCGATTTAGGCAGCTATGGAACTCAGCTAATCATTTACCTCAAACTTTGCATTTGTTAGCTTTGGATTTACGTAACTATTAAAGCTATATTGTTCTTTAATGTGTACGAGTATATAATGCGATGATATTAATCTTTACTTTACTTTTTCTAGACAACATAGATTTGAGTCACGCTGAAATGCTAGAGTTTTGGCTTGAAAACGGTCGCAATACCGTCAGCCTTGCAAATTTTGTGCTGCAGAAAAGTAAAAGGAAACTAAACCAAAATATGGAGGACTCAATACAAAAGAAAATAAAATTAAGAACTTTATTGCATTTGTTAATGTTTATTTGATGAAATGCAATCGGATGGTTTCAATATTTAAAACACAGCATCAAAGTTGGCTTGTATTACGTATGCAAATACAATTTCAAGCATGTGACTTTGTTGAAGAATCCATTAAAAATGTAGGACACCCACGATTAATCTATGATGAAGGAAGTTCTCGCTTAAAGCTCAAATTAGCTGCCGAGGTTTCAGCTGACAATAATAATAGTACAAATCTTCTTGTCAATGCAGCAGAGGTGTCTGCAAAGAAAGCTCATTTGAAAAACGTTGAAGATCAAAAAGGAAAGCTGAACCTGTACCTAAAAACCAGAATTGCGACATTTTCCCGAGCTACAAGAAATTGATTGCTGCAAAAGACAAATGTTGACCTAATGAATTATCAATAACTGAGTCAGTCGCGTCTGTTCATTTACAAAACTTGTTGAATCACACAAGCGAGCGCATAATGTTGTTACAAAACGATGTGATTAGTGAATATACAGATATTTCGGAAATGAAATTAATTGTCAGCTATGGATTTGACAGTTCGACTGGCCAAAGCTTCTACAAACAAAATTTCCAATTGGATAAAAATTTGAATTCATCAGATACACTAGATCAGTCTTTGTTTGTAACAACCCTAATCCCGCTGAAGTTAGTTGATTCGATAGGTTGAGTTATTTGGATGAGCCGTACTCCACAGTTTGTTCGATTTTGCAGACCTATTAAAATTGAGTTCATTAAAGAAACAAAGGCTCATATATTAAAAGAGAAAGCAAATTTGGACTTGCAAATTCAAAATTTACTGGCGCTTGTATATAAGATGCAAATAAAAAATGCTATACCATAAACTTTGAACTTAAGATGACGTTAATTGACGGAGAAGTCCTTAATATTTTAACAGGAATAAATTCAACTCAGTCTTGCGCAATCTGTGGAGCTAAGCCACTGCAATATGCCAGATATGCACTTTTTAAATGACTTTGTAGGCACAATACCGAATTGCAAGCATGAAAAGATCATCCAGCCAGATGATGACCCATAGCATATTGCGCGTAAAAACAAAAAGTATCTCACAGAATCACCATTTTAGTTGAAGGAGTGTCCGCCCCAAAGTTCAGATCTTCAATTTCAAGAAGGGAGACTTCTAAAATTTAATAGAACCCCACTATGAAAAACCAGTATTCACAAATTGATACAAATATGCCTGTGTACTATATATTGATACAGAAATGGGGCATAATTGAGTAAATGAATGTAGCCTTGTTTTTATTTTTTATTATATCACCTATTTTATTTTCGCCAAAATTACTTTGGGGATCTTTTGGTAATGGTCTAAGGAATACTTTGTATTTTTTCAAATAATTTTTTATTAGCCTTGTAGGAACATACCAAATTTTGTAAAAGTAACGACCTTTTACTAACTATTACTTTGATTATTTGATATCAGCTATCAACGGATACATCTAGACTTTTCACACATTGTGTAAAATGTCAAAACAAAGGTTTCCACCAATATCCAGCTTATCCGAGGTTATATCCTTATTTTACTAGGCTAGAATAATCAAAATGTTTTGATTTAATAGCAATTGCTTCTTCTTCTTGTTTTTGAACAAATATTTGTTATATGGTTGGGCAACACATAAAAGAATACAACAAAGATTTGTACAAAAATCGTGTGGATGCGCATCTTAAGAGACCTGTAGGCTTAATCCAACTCATTCATAAATAAATACATATGCATACTTAGGGCAGAATTTAGGTGTGTGGGGGACTTTGGTAATGAAAAAAGTGGAGTGAGTGATGAGCAAAAAAAAAAAGAAAAAGTAAAGCAAATGAAGGTTTGTGGAGTAGCCTTCTGCAATTGTCAATTCACATTTCTCATTACAGTATGCATCAGAGAACTACAGCGGTACACCACAACAATAAGTACACCGCAACAATAAGTACACCGGACATATACTTGTTATTTTTATACCCAAATACCCGAAATACCGCAAAAAAAGATGCGGTGCTGATTATACTCATGGTCGTTTTGTAGTGGTCACAGCATCACCGGTCGCTTTTCGGTTTAATCATTTACATACTCATGCGGATATGTGCAACAAATTTACCGATACGTTGAGTATTGTTCGCTTTCGTACTTGATTTTTTTTTTCATTATATGTTATTACCTGTGTAATTGATTGAACATAAGATTTTGATGAAGTTTTGAGGGAAACTCTTACATAGCATAGTTAGCATCACGTTGTTGTTTTGTCTTGTTTGTCATGTCTACACAAATCCATATTGAAAAGTTCTTTTCGCATTCAAGGATATAAAAGATTTTTGCTATTAATATAACATAGCATCTGTAGAAAAACAGTAGTTTTATTGTTATTTTCATAAAAAAGTTTGATTAGTTCATGGAATTCGTCCTCAAAGGTTGATATGGGATATTTTGACCATATCTATAAAAATGTTAATTATAATGTAAATATACAAAGGTATAGGGCGCCTTGCAAATAATGAGTTGGGTTTTAAAGTAAGAAAAATACATATTAGATCATTCATAATCCAATATTTTGTGGACAAAATATCGTTCTTCTTACTCAAACCGCCTATTAAGTATTATTCAGATTTGTAAATTAATTAATATTGTTAAGAAAAATCGTAGCGATTGACAAGTTATGCCAAGGTGCTCATCAATGAGCAGACTATTTTTTATCGAAAAAGAAGAATGAGAATATGTAACAACTTTTTTAAGAAAAATAAACTGACTAAGTATCATAGATAATTTTCATATTCACAATTCTTTAAACCTAGTGATGAAATCCCAATAACAATACAAATTCAAGATCTTTATCATACTGTATGAGAGTTTTCTCAACATCGAAGCGATTAAAAATTTCACTGGCATGCTCCTATGTTTTAGTCTATTGCTCTGGTTTCTTATAGTCTAGGACAGTGTTTTTCAATCTTTTTTATGTCGCGACCCCCTTAGTGTGTATTTTATTATATTACAAATATCAAATCCATTCAACATTTTTATTTAATTTCATAGTTAGGTATCGATTACATACATATTTTAAGGTGCATTTAAACCAATGGGCAACTTGACAGTAATGGCGTTCCCCAATCAACTGAGAAGATGGGTACAATGGCAGTCCAAAACACCTTCAATTTGCCTGTCACTGTTATCAATAATAGCATCACAGCCAATCACTTGACTGCCATAGTGACTGCCAACCGTTCACACCCAACGAGTAGTAGTGATTGCGCTGACTAAAAATCCATCATAAAAATTCTTCACTTTTTTTAAGTCAGCGGATTTCCATCAAGTGCACCAGCATTAAAACTTAGTAAAACAAAAATGTAGAGAGAGCAGAAATGTAACGGGACTTTCTGTGTGTGGAAAAATGTGGTTTTGTTCTGCTTATATTTCTCTACCTTAGATCACTTCTTTTGTGAATGTTGTGTTATTTGGAGTGGATCTACAATATACGAGGGCTGCTACTTAAGTTTTGAGACAGACAAATAATAACAAATATGTATCATCGAAAATGACTTTATTGTTTTTCAAAATATTCTCCATGAAGATCAATACACTTTTGCATGCGATTGAACCAATTTTTCGAAGCACTTTTCCCACTCGGAATGAGGTATCTCCAAAACATGTGTTTTGAACGCATCAACCGCTTCTTCAGATGGTGGTGGAGAATGATTCGTCTTCTGCGGTTGATTTTTCTTATTTCTTCGAACACTTCTGGCAAACAAATGGTGGTGTACCATTCAGAATTAACCGTTTCTCTAATGGCACGGTGGCGACATGTCCGGTTATTCAAAAAAAAAAAAAAACAAGCGATCATTTGCTTCGAAGTGCTTCGTGCGCGAACAACTTTTGTTGGATTTGACTCATCTTGAAAGACCCATACAGTCGACTGCTGCTTTGTTTCAGGCTCATATGCATAGATCCATGATTCATCACCTGTCACGATCTTATAGACGTCTCTTGAAGCACCGCGATTGAATTTTTTCAACATTTCTTTGCACCAATCGACACGAGCCTTTGTTTGCGCTATTGTCAAATTATGCGGTATCCAACGCCAACAAATCTTTTTGACGGCCAAATGTTCATGCAATATTGAATGTAAGCGAGTGGAACTAATGCCCAAACATGTCTATCTCACAATATGTCAGATGACGATCTTGCAATATCATACACGCACAGCATCAATGTTTTGTGGCACAACAACCGATTTTGGACGACCTTCACGAAATTCGTCCTTGAGAAAACTACGACCACGATTGAATTCAGAAAATCAGCGAAACACGTTGGCCCTGGATGGTGCTTCATCACCAAAAGTCGAAGCGAGTTGATTGGCACACTCTTGTTGAGTTAATCCACGTCGAAAATCATAAAAAATCATTGCACGAAAATGTTCACAATTTAATTCCATTTTTTAGCCGAAACGAATTTTTCAAGTCACTTTAAACAATACAAATAGCACTCGTATGAGAAAATGTTCTGAGTACATTTATCATTAAAAACGACAAGCTTTACTATAGCAATGTCAGATTTGACATATCAACATTGGTGTTGCCATATCTCAAGACTTAAGCAACCCTCGTACAAATTCTTTTTATAAAACTTTCCGACCTTTTTCAAAATAGATAAATGGTTAATAAACAAAACCAAAAATTTAAAAGATGATCAACCAAGTACGAGCAAAGCTAAACATCTTGGTGAAGAAGATTCTCTGTCTGAAGCGCCTGAAGCAGATATTCAGCGCCAAAACAACAAGCGTAAAGCTAATTGCACTCGAAAATATTGTGACGAATATTTACGGTTTGGGTTCATTGCAGTAAATATAATTTGCCTCTATGTGTTATTTGCAATGACAAACTTTCAAATGAAAGTTTGAAACCGTCAAAGTTGAAACGTCATTTAGACACACTTCATTCTGAATACTCTGATAAGCCAATTAACTTTTTTGATGGTAAGAAAAAGGAATTTATTGCTGCTCAAAAATCACTGCAAAATGCACTCATTTCTCACTAGTCAAATAAGAATCTTATTTTGACAGCTTTTGAAATTTCCAAATTAATAGACTTGGGTATCCTCATAGTCCTGAAGAAAAATTAATACATCCGGCTTTAAAAATTGTCGCAAGAACTTATGCGGAATAAAGGAAAAAAGTTATTTTCGGCGATACCATTATCAAATGACACACTTAAACGGAGAATTGACGATATTACGAAACATTAGAAAGAAGGACTAGTTGCTAATTACAAATTGATGAAAGCACAGATATCGAGGATAATGCAAATCTAATGTGTTTTATCAGATATATTTATAAAGACAGCATACAAGAATTTTTTTTTTTGTAAAAGGCTACCGACAAGAATGACCTCAGATGAGATTTTTAAGCTCACCAATGAATTTGTGACTGGTCACGGAATTGATTGGATGAAGTGTGTTGGTCTAAATAGCGACGGAGCACATGCAATGGCAGGCTGTCATAAAGCTTTGTTTAAACAAATTCGAGAATTAGCCATTAATTGTGTATGGGTGCACTATAGTATCCATAGACAAGCGTTGGCGGTAAAACACTTGCCCTTAAATTTAAACATAACTTTAGAAGAATGTGTCAAATTTGTAAACTACATAAAATCTCGGCCATTAAATAGCAGACTTTTTACCGAATTATGCAAGGAAATGGGGAGAGATCATAAACACCCACCATATAAAAAAGATGCTTTCTTTTCCATTTAAGGATAGGTTCAATGATTTCAAGTGGTTATTAAAAGTAGCTTATTTGTGCGACATATTTGGTACATTCAATTAATTGAATTTAAATTTGAAATGCTTTGGATTAAATATTATCAAAGTATTTGAAAAAGTCGCTGCAATAATTAAAAAAAAATACTCTGTGGAAACAACGACTTTCAAAAGGATATTTTAAATCTTTTGAAACCTTACATAAATTTATTGAAAGCCATGCAAACTATGATGAAAGAGATTTACATTTAAAAACACTATCAGTCTCAATTCAAGAATACCTTTCGGAGCTAATAAATAGTTTTAAAGACTACTTTTCAGATATTCCTTCAAAGGAAGAATTGTTTAATCTTAGTGAACAAGAAGTGGATACTATAATTGAAATTTCATTCGACACCGATCTGAAAAAGTGTTTGAAACTATACCACTAATTGATTTGGATGCGCTGTCAAAAGGAGTATCCAAGCGTAAGCGAAAAAGCAAAACAATTTTTAATACCTTTTGTCGCCACTTATATATGTGCAGCTGCGTTCCCAGCCTTGGTGTACTATAAAATTAATATCATTACATCCTATTTTGAAATTGTTGTGTGATGACAAACAACATCATCCATCGCATTAAAGGAAAGGCTAAGTGTTCATATAAATAAATAATTTAAGCCTTATAGATCCAAGTGGTTGGAAAACACGGCTGAAACGCGAAAAGCCGCATCAACTCCTAAAGTAACCCAAATCTCTGCACACAGAAGTCCCAACAAAATGATGAGCATCAGCTAAGCCCAATTAAAACTGCCCGTTAGTTTAAATTTCTTTTAAAACTAGTTGCAATATATGTATACAAAAAAAAAAAAAAAAAAAAAATCATCGTATTAAAAACAAAATATATGGAAACAAAGTTTGCTTCATTTAGTAAAGTTTCAAAATATTATAAATGTTAATTTTTAGGGTTCCGTACCCATAGGGAGCTAACGTTTTTTGTTTTTTAATATTAGAAAATTTAAGTTCATTACTGTTACTACTACATTTATATCATATTTAATATTAGAAATAAATAAAATAAATAAAGAAATAATGCTCATCTACTTATTTAACAAAACAAGATTTGTAGCGCAACAAAATTTAGAACGCTGCTTCTGCTCTGCCCAGAAATAGAAAACGAAACAGCAGAAATAGTTAAACGAAACAGCACAAATAGTAAACGAATCAGCAGAAATAGTAAACGAAACAGCAGTAACAGTAAACAAACAGAAAGCAAGCACAAGCACAACCAAACAGCCAAACTCTGCTGCTAGTATATATGAATATTGCTGCTGACTTGCTTCGTAAAATAAACAGTAAAAAGCAAAATGCAAAGGCGAAATGAGATAAGAAATTACTTGCTTGCTCGCTGCGGAGCCTTACTTTTGAGAAATGTAGCTGCTGCTGACTGCGTAAGTAGAAAACGAAAGGCTGGCTGCGTTCAAGCAAATAATTTCTTATCTCTTTTTGCCTTTGCTTTTCGCTTCTGTTTCGTTATTTTACGAAGTCGCAGTAAGCGGCTGTAAATTTACTTCTTTATTTTACTGGGAAAAATGCAAGTAAAGCAAATATTTCTGTGCTATCGCTATTTTGAAGCTAGTAATTCAAACCCTGATCCTACGCAAGCAAAGCATAAACAAACAAGTGTAACAGGGAATTGAGAACAACAATTAACTGTAAACTCTTATCGGTTTGATCAGTGAGAAAAAAAGTTTTTTTTTGTTTTTTGTTTTTTGCTTTTATTTTTTTTTTTTTTTATTGTGAAAGAAATAATGCAAGTTTTTTGTTTTATTTTTGTATTATGTATTATTTATTTAGAATCTGTCAAGATGTGTAGACAATAGCTAAATTTTATGAGGTATTCATATATCTTGAGGTTTTAGACACGCTGACGGCGCTTTAGTCTGCGGCGTTGCTGAGAAGTTGCACTGTGAGGAAGTTTACGTCGTTCTAGTCGATGTTCATAGCGGCGGCTTTAAGCAGTAATGGTCTCTGCAACCGTAGCAATCTTGATAGATGGGGGCACCTACTAAAGTGCGAAGAACTTTAGACTGGAATCTCTGAATTATGTTTACATTGGAGGTCGCAGTAGATCCCCATAACTGAATGCTATAGGATCGCCTTAAAGAGCAGCAACTTATCGCGTAGTAAAAGCTTCGAACTGGGCCTGAGTAACCACAGACGATTGAGCTTAGGTTTCAGGTTAGATTCCGATTCGCAGCAGCGCACGTAGAAAACTCGATTGTCCAAATACGACTTGAGTAGCAGGTAGTACGGCGCAGGCAGGTTGTTATTGATTTTATATAGAAGGCCTGTGTGCCAAATCTTTCAAATGCTTGCCTAACATCAAGAAATGCAGCAGAGCAGTACTTCTTGTACTCCAGCGTATCTAAAATATATTGTACAACCCTGTGGCATTGCCTGGTGTAGCATGTTGCGTTCTTAAGCCGAACTGATGTTCAAGGAAATTTTTTTTATTTTTCTAGCACATGCAAAAGTCTATGCAAAAAAAGTTTCTAGAACATTTTAGAGATAATCACCAGCAGGCTGATAAGACGGTCAGGTGCTCAGGTGTGCCAGGGCTAAGAATCATAATGATCGCAGCACTCTTCTTCCACTGGGAAGGGAAGTGACTAAGTCTCAGAATCCCATTAAAAAGCTTGATTATGAGTTGTAGAATGCTTGACGGTAGAGCTTTCATGGCTGCCACACTTACTCTGTCATATCCAGGAGATTTTCTAGCGAGTTAATCTCTTCTTGTACCTCCTCTACGTCGATATTCTTAATTGGAAGATGCTCCAAGCAGGGAGCATCAAGAAAGTTACTAACTCCGTGTTACTTGAAACATCGCTAATCTCAAAGGGAGTGAATGTGTCTTGCAAATGTGCTGCAAATTACTGAGGCTTTTCTGCATTTAACTGGCACCAAGAATCACTAGCGCTTTGCAGTGGGGAATTTCTCGTTATAGGCCTTTTAATTTGTCTGGTTGCAATCCACAGGTTGTTTTCGGGGTCACCTGGTTTGGCAGTTGTAAGAAAGGCTTCTAATGACTCATTGTGCAGCTTTCTTATAAAAGACTTAAGGTTTTTGATAATACAATTGAGCAGAGTCTTATCACGACGGTTACGACTTGTTTGCCATGCATGTCGATGAAATGGGTGATCCTCAGGATCCCCATATAGTGGTTAACACTAATGAAATGGATAAAGATAATGGATATTTAATAAAACCTAAAGTTATTACAATCGGGACACCTGGACCAAAATATCTAATTTTAATCCGATTTAATAATACACAAAACCTTTCCAATGTTTCACCTTTTCTAACTTTTCTAAGGTCATTCATTATACGGGCGGAGAAGAAGTAGAGTTTTGCAAGAAAACTAGGGCAGGAAACCTACTCGTAAAAACAAAGAATCACCAAGAAACAAAAAAACTGATTCAGCTAAAATCATTCTCTAATGAAATCAACGTCAGTGTTGAAATTCACAATACGCTTAATAACACTAAGAGAGTTATATACTGCAACGATCTGTGGGGTATCTCAGAGGAAGATATACAAAAAGAACTGGAAAATCAAAACGTTGTGAAATTACGAAAAATACAAAAAAAAAAACAAAAAAATTAGATAACTCACATAACTTAGAGACCCGCCTTATCATATAGTACGTTTATGTAACAGCTAGAGCATTTTACCCCAGAGCGCTTACCCTTTAAACTTCTTAAGAAACTTATAATACAACTAGACGGCCCGGCAAACTTCGTTTTGCGGCCAACACAATCGACCAAAAAAACAAAACAACAAAAGCAATATGTTTCTAATGTTTATCTTCGGTTTTGTGAATTACTTATAAACGTCTTTAAAACCCAAATATTTTTCGAACTCAGTACTATCAGTTCGAGATAGTATTTCTAACTTATCATCGTCACACTATCATTCAACACAAATATTCAGCTGAAATCCTTACGAAATCTCTGAAAAAATACCTAAATCTCTCTGTCACTAATTGTATTAAAACTAAAGAATCTATCATGTTGCTAATACAATCTATTTTCCCTTTATATTTCTCAAACTATAAAATTTTTTTTACCAAATCCAAACGAAAGATAATAAAAATGAAGAACAACAAACCGATATCAAAATTAAAACCCATAACCGATGCCCAAGAAAATAAAAAGCAGATCCTAACCCAATACTATTTCCCCGGAATGACCAGAAAAGTCAATAACATTGTAAAGATGTGTAAAATTTGTAAAGAATGCAAATACAACTGTCAACCCAATAAACCAAGTCTCAAGCCCATAGATGGAAAAAATGTCGAAAACATACGAAAACCCCTAAGGGAAATAATATTTTAATTCGGTGTACCCAAATCCATTGTTTTCGACAATGAAAAGTCTAAATGACTCCCAATCATTAAAATTTATGCTCGAAAACTAGTTAAATATTCAAATCTTTACCACACCTCCCTACAAAAGCGAAGTAAATGGTCAAATCGAAAGATTCCATTCTACATTAGCTGAAATAGTGCGATACCTCAAACAAGAACACCCTTCTAGAAACCTACATGAACTCATAGAAACAGCAGTGAATGAGTATAATCATTCAATCCACTCCACTACACAAAAGACACCGGTAGATCTCTTTTTTGGACGACCTTACCCTCCTGGATCAGTTGAATACGAAAAAACAAGACAAGAAAATTATGAAAAACTGATTCAGAAACAGGAAAAAGACATAAATTAACACAACACCAATAGGAAAGAACCCGTAACATACAACTCTAGCGAAAAAATTTTCGTCAAACAAAACAAACGATTAGGTTGATCTTAAAAGATACCAACAGGAATTAGTCAAAGACAACCAGCACACAACAGTCACTACAATGTCTGGTAGACAGGTTCACAAAAGTAATATCAGAAACTGATAGTTTCCTCTACTCATTCCCCAGATTCGCCCTCATAATAATTTATCTACAACCTGGCCTAGCTTCCGTAGAGGTTCTTGATTACTATCAATCTGAAGTTATCACATTAGAAAATGGACTTGCTAAAATCCAAACCGGAACATTCAAAATACTCCACATAATAAACCTGACGGAATATACCACAACGCTTAATGACAGAGAAAATAACTTAATAAATAGATTAAGCAACTCCCATACTTTGCGTCCTTTCCTTATCCAAGAAATCCAATCCTTACATGCTTCCATAGATAATCTAACCCCCACTAACAAATTAATAGGTTCGGCGTGGAAATGGATTGCCGGAAATCCCGATAATGATGACCTCCTTATATTGTTAAATAAATTTTACGGAAATGTAACAATTAATCATATAATTAAGACCCTAAATGGGACATTTATTATTAAATTAAGAAACGATACAATAGTTATAAGAAATAAAATGTTTAATTCATACGAAATATCAAATGTAAAACCACTTCCCGCTATGCTGCAACTATCCGAACTACCAATCCAATTTTGAAGAAATCCTATCACTCCAACTAATGAAAGAACATAACGTTCAGAACATAGAAAAGATAAACTCCCGCTACAGTTGGTCTATCAGCTACCATCCTATTTTTAATCCTGATCATATTCCTTAAGCGCATTATATCCAAACCTAAAACTGAAATTATCATACAAAATCCTATACCCCCTCAAATTCCGCTGCAACAAGTTGCAATACAAAGACGTCTAAATGATATCCCATATTTCTGAAATCAATCGAGGACGATTGATATTTCGGAGGGTGGAGTTAAGAATATCTTTTGTATTATAATTATTATAATCATTTATCCTCATAATATCATTATCATCATCATTATTAGTTGAAATCTTTCAATGCAGTTTAGCGAGGAAAACAATAAGCTACAGTTCTTGGTACTTTTTTTTCCTTCAATAACTTGAAATAAGACATACAACAGGATCCAAATTAAAGTTCTTATTAGAAAAACTTTTTTGTTTTTTGTACTATCGACTTGAAATTTTGAAACTATAAGTTTGTTTATATTATAACTGATCTATTCCTAATCTAAGTCGTTAAATTGGCTATGTTCTTCGGTAAGAGAGATCTGACGGGTGCAGTCTCTTGAACCGTCTCGTTGTTCAAGAGTTGCCAAGAAGACTTATGGCTAAGTTATTGGTATGCAAATTGAACCTTTTGTTATGCTTTATGCTATGTCTACTTATCTCTTCCGAGACTTTTGTCATCAAGAGATCTTTGTGAATGTTCTCATTACGTATGTATGTACCAGGGGGCGCAAGTTATTTTCCTTAAAGTAAAATTTTGGTATCGTTGCAGTATTTCAATGTTTGATTCGGCTGTTGTTCTGCATAGTTAGATACCATAAGTCGAAATAAGCTTGAGTATGGTATTTTAGAGTCTACATTTATTTTCTTGGGCATGGATCTTCGGCCTATCAACCAGTCCATTCGGCGCGTTTTCAAGTCTAGTTGCTTTCTTTTGGTTACAATAGGCTCTTTTCATGTCAATATTTTAGCCTGCAAAACTGCATTTGAAGACACGTACAACTGTGGTAGTGTGTGTGATGAAAACTCAAGATTAAATTGTGTGGTAATATGATTGGTAAATCGATGCGTAGTAAATTTGGTAAAAAAATGAAATTGATTGAGTTGATGGAGGTATGACAAAATAAGTAAAGCAGGATATGGTACCAATCTGACGTTAGACTTTGCACACGAGGACGTGTGATCGACAGGAAGGCCATGTCGGAGATTTGTAGGGTATGAAGAAATAGACTAAGTAGAATTAAGCATTTTGTAATAAGTTGTAAATGACTAATAAAAATAGATCACACAAAATGGATTACCGTATGATCATGATTAGTAGATTATATTTGTTGTGAGCGAGGTTTGAGAGCTTCTGCTGCAGAGAGAGATAAGGATAAAGGAATACAAATCATTAGCAGAGAATCTTGTGTGTAGAAAAAGGAATTCTGATCGTGACTACAGAGAAGCAAGCAATTGATTGCGAATTTGTGAATTTGTCTAATTCGGTCGCAAAGAAAATTCTTTGACATTCCTATTAATTTGTGGTTTTACTATATGTGCCCATGTGTGTCAAAATGAGTATGAAAATTTCATCCTCACTCTACGCAAGCTAAACGAAATGAAAAAATACACGAAAGAGAACGAAGAGAAATGTCGGCAGAGATGATCATAGTTATGCTGTTGAACAACAACTTTCCCCTCATCTATCTCGCTTCCCTTATCAACAAACAAACTTTTCAAGACAGGATGCAGTAGCAGAGTTGTGTTTTGCTGTGCTGTGTAAATCCCGTCTAAGGAATTACCTTCTCCAACATATATAATGTTGATGGTGTAATTTGAAATTAAATACTGCACTCATTTTAGGGTATGCATTTGCATTTTAAATTTATTATAATAAGGTTTTGTGATACATAAAACAATAATCAAATCTCAATCAAATCTAAAATATAATAAACAACATACCATGGATAAAAAACCTTAAGCAAAATGTCTAAGGACGAAAAACAAACAAAAATCGAAATTTTTGACAATGAGTCGGATCTCTTAAATGTTGGCTTGTGAAAGTTCCAAAATATATTGCCCAGAAATAGGAGAAGGCAAGTTAATATGGATGTTTGCAAGTTATACGTTAGCAAAAGTCTTGGGTAAATGGCACAAGTTTCCGGACTGAGCATGTGCTTGATGTCTCGCCAAGAGACAGGCATTTTTCACACAATAATGGTATATGTAATGAGGACAAGGAGAACCATTCGAATAATTCGAATAGTCCAATGGATACTGAAGAGAATCTCTTTATGGAAGGAAGCATAGTCCATAAATGGGAATGCCAACCATGCCAACCATCCATTGCTGATAAATGTTATAATGCATCTTAAATAACAGGCTTTACGTAAAGCATCGCAACCTCAACGTTGTGTACAGCGACTTGATAAGGTTGTTCAAAACTTCAAACCAATAAACGAACATGCTCATAATGTAAGTAAATCTATTGTCTTTATTAAAATCACAATGTATTAACTATGAATTAAATGTATTTCTTTCTTTCTTGAATGAATATCTTAATCGCAAAAAGGCGGAGTGCAAAAAATTGCTTGATGACGAAAACTTCGTTATGGATATGCCTTGCAATGTTTTCGAGAAGTATCAATATTATAATTTCAAGGACCTTGTGGAAATAACTAATCAATCTGTACGTTATTTAAAGGAATTATTCAAGGAAGTTTGTGATTAAAACATGATTAAAAATAAGAATCTGTGGAAATTGAAGAAAGAGTATTGTCCTTTCAATACTGTAGAGGAGAAGAAGGAACCAGAAAAGTGAAAAGATAACTAAAGAGACAATGGAGGAATGGTTTCGAAATCGCCTAATTTTTTACAGGCAATTTGGTTAAATTCTCTATTACTCAAGTTATTAAAGGAAAAAAAGTAAACCTCTAACATTTTGATATATTATAGAGATATTCTGAAGGCAGGAAGCTAGCTTTTTGGAGCCGAGCTTGGAGCCGAAGGTAAACTGAGTATGTTCCGGAAGCCTAACAGTACAAGATCTATTCCTTTTCTTCTGTTTAAATTTATAAATAATCATATTTGGAGGTCAGAATTTAGGATTACACACTTCGTCGAACGATAAATGATAAATGTTCTAAAGTTGGCGGCAGTGATATTGATGAATGAGCGGCCTGTTTGCACCCGTCTACCTGAAGGTACAATTGTGGTAGGGGGCATACCACCATTGATGGCACCATTTCCAGTATTATCCACATTTGTGATAGACGGGGAGGAGAAGCAGGTCTTGACCGCTTGGAGAAATTGATGGCAACATTCCCATTATTCTCCACAATGGTGTTCGACGTAGGAGGAGAAGCGGGTCTAGACCGTTTGGAGAAAGATATGAAAGATGAGGGTGGAATTACCTGTAATACAGGGAGCACAGGAGTTGAGGTTGGATCGGCTGGAGCGGCATTTGTGGCAGGAACAAGAAGAGTGGTAGTTGGAGAATCATGATTGCCTATAGGTGAATGTGATAATAAAAGAAGTGCAGGAGCTGAATCGAACTGATATTTAGTGAGTAAATCAGCGCCCGAATCAAAATCAAACAAAAGTTGCTTCACAGCACTATTCAATTTGATAAAATTGTCGCGTATACTACGATACATTAACGAAAAATCAACCTAACGTTTAAAAAAGGTTAGGCAAGACCACGTTAAACTGCTACAATCAGTTTTAGATCTACTGATTATCCTATCATAGTTACAGCCGTTCAGTCCCGTACATTTTAAATGGGGAAAATTATCACACAGCCAACAACGTACGGTCCATTGAGAATCAACATCGAAGGTATTTTTATTCTTACACAAAGGATAGCAACAAATCATTTTCACGACAGAAAGAAATAAAATTAAAAAAAAAAAAAGACAATAAAAATTATTTTAATTAATGAGTCGGACTTGCACACGGAGGGTTCCGTACCATCGTACAAGATTTTTTGCTTAAAATATAAAATTATGTGCATAGCTTAAAAGTATGCTACAATTAACAGCTTAAAAGTATACTACAAAAACAAGAAAAAAAAATTGTTAAACAAAAGATTAAATTAAAGAACAATGCTTCTAAAAATGTGTATTTTTAGTATTTGTCGTTCTACACACAAGTGAATTAATTACACACTCTGTCAAAATTTCAGCTCTCTACCTATTACGGTTCATGAGATAGAGCAGGAGACGGACGGACGGACGGATATCGTAAGCTTAGTAATAGGGTCCCGTTAGCTCCCTATGGGTACGGAACTCTAAAAAATAGATAATATATTATTATTACTTAATTTCTTAAATAATGAAAAATTCAGATAGCAAAATCACAATTTGGACACCATGTCTAGCGGGTGCAATGTAAAACTAAATGTACACACTGCATGTGAGAGGAGAGAGCGCACGAAAAGCAACAAACCCAACGCACTAATATCGAACAAATGGACTTGCAACAACAATGCTACAGCTTAAAGAAACACAAAACGTTACAGAAACACTGATCAAAAACAGTTTCATTTTGTAATAACAATGCTCGCAAATAATAACTTTGAAATGCTATATACAATAACAAAATGCAAGGTAGAAATGATGAAAAAAAAAACAAAGTGCACTGATCCTCAAAAAATGAATTGAATAGCACAAATATAAATGTTTAAAAATTTAAAATTATCCACCTCTAACTAACCCGAAAACACGATCAAATTAAGGTATGCACAATAACATTTAAGTATAAGTATTCAAATTTACAATTTGTAAGTAAAAAAATATTATAAAACGATTTAAATAATGATAAATTTAAATTTATTAAAAGAACAAAATGAATACGTCCGCTCTTAACAACTGCTCACTTTTTCTAAAAGCAGTGAATAGTGTTATAAGTTTTTCATGAAGTTTGAAACACACGGAAGGGGACATCGGAGACCCCATAAAGTATATATATTCTATTGTAGATCAGCGCGACGAGACGAGCCATGTCCGTCTGTTCGTCGGTATGTATGCAAACTAATCACTTCGTTTATGAGCTAGAGTACATTTGTCGGAATCAGCCGAATCGGACTACTAGGGGGTACCTCCCATACAAACCCAGATCCAAATTCATGTTCTTATTAGAAAAACTTTTTTGTTGTTTGTACTATGTAAATTTCAAGACCTTTGGAAACACTAGGAGGAACTTAGAACAATAACACTGGTCAACAAAATCAATCATTTTTGTTTTTTCCTAAAATATTTTAGTGATTATTTATTAATTCGAGGTCATTGATAGTATTGAGTAATGAGTCTGTTCAAAAGCAATTCTTGCTTTTTGCACTGCGTCACTTACACTGGGATCCCAATATAAACCTTCCATCTTACCATGGCCGTCTTAAGCTAATCCGCCTCCCGATATTATCCAGTCTCAGAACGACTCTTGGTGTCACATTCTTGGACAATCTAATTGTGGGCAGCATCTTTTCCCCTTCTTTGCTTGGTAGTATTAATTTTAATATTCCTTCTCGGGTTACAAGGAATTATTCTCCTATACTTGTTGGTACATGTAAGACTACTTACTTGCAGCATAATCCTTTTCGTGTTTTATGTCAATCTTACAATCTATACTATGACCTTGTATCTAATTGTATTTCTTTCGATCAGCTAAAATCTAATCTCTTAACTCTCCTTAACACATAGTATTCTATTAACTATTTAACTTAATTTCGCACATTTTATTTAAATTTATCTTTATAATGCTTTATGATTAGTATAAATGGCTGATGACATTAGGTCTGTAGCCGTATAGTAGTCAATTAATTTCTTTTGCATGTTACTAATCTCCAGTAGTTCAGTACCGAAGTGACTTGTGGTCGATACCCAGTCTTGTTCGGTTTTTAATGGACCCCAGCTCGCGCTTTAACTTTATATAGAGTTTGTTAACATTCTCTGCCGCTCACTTCTTTATGTATTTGCAAAACTTGGATATTGAAATAATATAAAGAAATATTAAAATATAAAAAAAGACTAACTTTGGCTATGCCGAAGTTGTAATACTCTTCACGCCCCAGCTAGTGGTCCGAGGGTCTTGAAATTTATAAGGTTGGTAGCTATGGGCTAGACATATAATGTCCAAATTTTAAGTCGATAGTATAAAAAACAAAAAAGTTTTCCAATAAGAACTTTCGTTTGGATCGCGGTTTGTATAGGGGTACCCCTCCTAGTAGTCCGAGGGTCTTGAAATTTTAATGGTTTGTGGATATGGGTCAGAGACTTATAGTGTCCAAATTTCAGTTCAATAAGTAAAAAAAAAACTTTTTCTTATAAGAACTTTAATTTAAAAGGGGTGGTTTGTATGGGAGGTACCCCCTAAAAAGATAAAAAGGTTAAGGGGCGATAAAACTAACAGAAGATTTGCAAGAACATAAACAACATAAACCTAGAAGAAGATAACTGAGGATAGATTCGGAATCAGTGACCTCGAATTAGTAAACAAGCATTACAAATTTCTTGGAAAAAAAAACAAAATTGATTTTGTTGCCCTGTGTAATGTAAACAAACTCCATTTGAACGTATGAACAAAGGAATTTGCTGTATCTCAATACTCGTAACTAGAGCTGTTACGGAAAAACTATTATTTTTCTGTTATTAGTACCTCGGATATTACCTAGAACATACATAAAATTCCAGGAAAATTTTTCAGTGTTGACCAGTGTATTCAAAAGATATAAAACGTGCGTGAAGAGTATTACAACTTCTGCATAGCCAAAGTTAATCTTCTTTTTACTTGTTTTTGCTTAGCTTACCTTTTAGAGCAACTAAAAAAGAATGAAACAATGAATGAGACAAAAGAGTAATTAGCTTATCGTTTTCGAAGGCATGTACAACTGTAGTAAGCCAACATAACGTGATCCTGCATAAATAGTTTGTAAATAATTTGGTCTGACGTCATCGAATATGCAAACAATAGGAGTAGGAATAGCAACAGCAACAATAACAAAAAGAATAAAGAAAAAAATCTATAACAATGATGTCCCTAAGAATATACTTTACTTCTTTATTTATTTAAATTTTAATACAAAAATCCAAATATGTGCATCCAAATTTCCAACTTTTTCGGTGATTATCCAAACATTTTCTTTCATATTCTTATAACTTTGCCTATAACGAACAAAAAAAAAATCTGGCAAAATATCAAATATTAAATAAACTGATTGGTCCAATTTTGAAAACGTTGTGTGAACTTTTTAGTAAATAACTTACTTTGGTTAAAGTCTGAAGCTATGTTTAAATGGGGATAATCTTTCGAACTAATCAGAATACACTGGTTTTTATTTCAATGACTGTACCAATTTAAATTTTATACCTCAAAAACTTAAAGTAGCCCAAAAAACGAACAGTTGGACAATGCTTAATAGATTCTTCTCGTTCTCGTTACGCTTATCATTTCCATATAATCATACTTAATATGAGTGGGGACACACGATTCTTTTAACAAAATAATTTGTATACAAAGTTAAATATCGCATGTTTCTGTCAAGATGAATGAGACTTTAGACTTTAGTAAGGATTTTATTTTTATATACAAAAACCAATCTTTTCCAATGAGATGGATACACATCACTTTATAGATTACAAGGAAACCATAAAAATACACTTTATTTTATTGTTGTGGTGCTTCTTTTTATTTTATTATATATAGATATGTGGTGCTAACTGCAATGATCTAAATTAGCTGCCTGCAAACGCCAAAAGAATATGAAGTAACCAAAGCCGGCACCAAAAATAACAGCCAGACATAACCAGATATTGAATGTCATAAAGATCAACATTAGAAGGAAAGCTAAAGCGACTTGCATAACATGCAATAACGTCTGAACAATATGCAACATAGAGAATATCGATTTTTTAGTAACGCTTTTCGATTTAGATTCCAGGTTAAGAGATGATCGTCTAGCCGGTGGTGTTCGATAAATGGAATGTGAGCGTCTCGAAGGTGACACATCAAGACCTAGTGCACGTATTGTAGTTGTCGTTGGTAAATTTTGTTGCGGATGCTGTTCGCCAGCAAGTGAACGACGACCAACACTATATGCCACAATGGTGGGGTTTCGTCTTGAATTTATAGGAAGTTCAACAATACGACGATCATTACGTTCATTGCGTTCGTTGGATGCTTTTTCTTGGCGTGCTCTGTATCTTGCGGCAGCGCGTTGCTTATATAACAATTCACGGTAAAATTTGATTGCTTCATAAGCGATGCCTAGCAGTATGACAATAAAACAGGAGAGCACCATATGCCAAATATATTTTGTATGCCAGAATTTGAATAGAATTGTCTCTTCGGCACCTGTATGAAAAACCATTGACATTTCATGGCGTGGTGCATTGTTGCTATCACTGCCCTCGTTATGATCCTGCTGCCCTGATCCACTGCCACCGTGGTTACCATGGTTACCGTTAGTACCGTAGCCGCCAGGACTGCCACCGCCACTGTGGTGATGCCTCACTATACTAGTCAATACTGTACCATGTCGATAGTGATGATGATATGGAGGTTGAGGTAAATTGCGTTGCAGGTGCGGCTGTTGCTGATGATCAATATTAATTTGTTCGGTGTCGCCGTCACCGCTCACACGTAACATTAAACGTGGTGGCAATTGATAATGCTGGCCATGTGGTAACGGTGACGGCGGTAGTGATGGTGACAATGTTAGTGATGGTGGCGGTTTTATGTGATTGATTTTATTTTCAGTAATGAGAACGGCAGAGGCGGCGGCATCAGTAGAAACAGAAGCAGATTCTATTTGACTGATCAAGGACGGCTTTGAAGGTGATTTGGTTTTTATTAAATTGCCTAGACTGTATCTGCTGCTGCTGCTGCTGGTGCTTGACATTCCGCCCGACTTGCCAGACTTGTTCTTCCCTTAAAGGGCTGACACACTCACACACCCCTCCACCAATGATTGCTCTATTCTGTTGCTCTTCTAGAGAAAGTAATAAAATATATTCTATATATTTTCGTGTTCGGTTTTTTTTTTGATACTTTTTGACTTTATGCTTGACAAATATGACATACATTTTTATTTTAATATAATATTTTAAGTATATTTATTTAAGTATTTCATGAAGTAGGAGCTTCTAGACGCTAATAGAAACGTTCTTTAATATTAAACATCAATGGATCTCGTGTACGTAATATAAGCTCACCAATAAGCACTAGTTCGGTTTGATCCTCAATATATTCGATTTCATAATGACGTAGTACATTTGTTATGATTGCTTTAATCTCAAGCATGGCAAATTTTTGACCAATACAATTACGTGGACCTGCTGAAAATGGTATATACGAATAAGGATTCATTTTCTCAGCACTTGTGACGACATCAAAACGTTCAGGCTTAAAGATTTCTGGTTCAGGAAAAAGTTCAGGTCTTCGACCAAGATGCAATGGTGAGATACCAATATTTGTACCTGCGGGTATAAATTTGCCATCTGAAAATTGTACCAATTTTCAAATTTAAGTAGTTCAATCAAGTAACTATGACAATTTTTTTTAACTATCTTACTTATCTCACAATCCGCTAAAGCTTTACGCCCCAGTAAAGGTACCGATGGAAATAGTCGCAAGGTCTCCTTAATACATAAGTCAACGTAATGCAATTTATTCAATAATTCGTATGTCACTGGTGTTGCTTTATTCTTTCCCATGACATTAAGTATCTCTTCAAAACATTGACGCTGGCTTGCTGGATTCGTGGCAATATTATAAAAGAAAAATATTAATGCCGACGATGAGGTGTCATGTCCTTCGAACATAAATGTATCCACTTCTTCGCGTATATCCAGATTAGTTAAGGGTTTATCATCAATTTTCGATTGCAATAAAATATCGAGAAATGCCATTTTTCGTTTTATTCCAATGCCGGCTTCATCATTCACATCGGAATTCGCACATTTCTCAGTTGTTGTTTGTGCACGTAAAAGCTCTTCACGTCTCTGTATGATAATCTTTTCTGTGAAACTGTGCAAAACATTTAAAGCAGCATCCTCCTCAAGTGCCAATTTCGTAAACATATATGTAAGATCGAAACGATAAAATATATCGAACATACGTTTATGCAATACTGTTGATATTCTAAGTGCATTAAGTAAAAGTTGGCAATATGACTTCAAATTTGCTTCAGTTACAAATGTCACACTTACGTTTTTACGGCGCGTACATATTCAGAATCAACATTAGTTTGGGCATGGACTGAAGTTCCCATCGCAGTTTCTAAATTATGAACAAGAAAAATATGACAAAACAAATCATTATCTTTGGATGTGTGAAGCTAATACTATATACCCTTTAACTCTCTTGAAAATTATTTATTTTTTGTGATTTTTGTGTGGATGTTACCACTTTCAGTAATCGGTAAGCTGTAACTTTAAATGCGTATAACAAAAAGTCGCATAAGTATAGAATTTGGGCACGACATCTCAATAACTGAAAGGACATTGCTAAATAGAATTTCTCCATTACGTTTCTCATTTTCATACTATATACAGGGTTATGGGATCTCCGATGCACGGTTCTGTGTGTTACAAACATCAATGTGATCATACCTTTTCACACTATGGTGAAAGATATAAAAAGGGAAACAAAACAAGAAAGTAAGTTTTAATCCGGTGGACTTGACTATAAAATACCCAGTACCCCCAAATATTTCGAAACTTTAAGCAATACAAATACTAACAACATTTATAGTAGAAATGATTTTTGAGAGTTTCGTTAAAACTATGGAAACTATAAAATAAATATGTTGTGGGACTTGGGTTCCATAAATATTATAATATCGTGGTGATATTTTCAAGGTTGAAAAATTCCCTCAAAGGAGTTTTTAAAAATATGGGCGTAAATAAAATGCAATTAACTACGATCGTTGAGAAAAATTTAAATAAACTTGATCTTTCTTAAAACCAACAGAGTAAACTTCTGTCAAAGCAAATTTATTTAGTCAAAAATCAGTTTTTATGTGCCAATATCTCCGAAACTGAAAAAGTGATAGATATTTTTCAATTGCTACGCTCAGGGGGCGAAGGGAAGGATCCAACCGAACATAATGTATATAGGACCTTTGTACTAACGTAAGAATATATTACATACATATTCAATTTAAACTTGCTGTATACTTTTTGGTTTCCCCAAACTGAATGGAAATAATCTAAAATCTACATTCTGAATTTCAGCTATTTAGTTAGACATTAGCTTAGTTCATGCTTTACTTTTTGAACAGAATATCGACAATAAACTTAATGAATATAATAATAATAATATATATATATAGCCTTGTGATAACCGTAATTGGCGGAAAATTGAACTTCACAGTGTCTCTCCAACACCAAGTAAGTATCAACTCAATGATGGTGGAACACCCGCTAAAAGACATTATGTGGAGAGATAAATAATCGCCTATTTTGGAGAACGTGAAAACTCACGTGAAGGGATACAAAATTTTAAAAAATGTTGGCCTGAATGTATTGAGTTAAAAGTAGAGTAAGTTAAGAAGGAAATACCTTTCTACCGAAAAAAAGGAAGACCCCAGCTGGTGGCTAAAGTGGATCAGATGAGGAAATTTCTCTAGAAGAATAACCCAAGACTACTTTTTATACTTTGTTCTATTATTTCTGTCTAAACTTATAGATCATCGTCAAGACTTTAATGAAATCGTATATAAAAAAAAATTCATTATGAACTTTATCAGACTCAAAATATGTAATTTAAAATGTAAAATCCATATAAGCTTTCAAACATCTCTATGTAGATGTGTCATTATACAATATGTAAATGTAAGTACATAAAATATTGAACTCTGAATTCGATTCTATTCAATTATATTTAGTACACATTTATACATTGTATGTATGGATTATGTATGATTTTTTAATCTTTGACGAGACGAAAATTTTAATTTTTGTTTTTAATTATTTTATGTTTAAGTATGTATTACGAAAGAGGGAGAAGAGAGAGAGAGAGCCTCTTATCAGTGTCTTAAAATCGCGTCTCATGAAAGTACCTTCCTTTTCGATTGATTTATTCTCAATTAGAAAAATTAATAAACAAAAAATGTCACAATTTATTTGCGCTTCATTATCGCATCAATAAGAAAAGTTTATTGTCAACAAAATACGAGTAAATAAACATAACAAAACCGAACCGAGTCAGACTGAATCATATAATGATTCTCTACTGGTTAGTTTACCCCCTTAGACTCTGAAATGTGTACTCACCGCAAATCGTATCCATTGTACATAGATTAATCCAATCATACAGATTAAATCCACTTGTGCTATTCAGTTCCTGGGTTAAATTTTTCAATAGTGTGCGTGATTCACGTTCAAATACATCAACAAATTGATCTAAAATCTTAAAATGGAATGCTGGCGTTATGACTTTTCGTCTTTTGTACCATTTATGTCCACGACTAACAAGCAATCCTTCCTTTAGCCAGGGCTCTAGAGTTTTGTACTCGCCCGCCTTGTCATTAAAACGTGTAGTGCCCAGCACAGCTTCCACATCCTTAACATCACTCATAATGATATTCAGCTCTGGACCTAGCCAAATTTTTAGTGTCGGACCATACTCTGTTAAAAACTTGGCCAAATTCATGATCATTTCATGTGGTGGCTTGCCAATAAAATGATGAGCATGTCCAACTAATGGCAGGCATGGTGGACTTGGTATATCGCGTGTAGCATCAATCAAAGGTTTATATTTGTAAAGGTAGATGAAGAAACCCAGAAAACAGGCACTCGACAATAATAAGCCAAGCGTCAAAAGCATGGCAATCAAGTAGTTAGTAGATTACTTACTCACAGAGGCACACAACTCTACACAAGGGAAATTTAAATTAAACTGAGCTAAATTTTATTGAACTGAAAACGAAAGAATGAAATATTTATTTCAGACGACGGATGAGGGATCGAATTGATCGATTCGTGTCTTTGACCGATCACATTAAAAATTGTTAATGATCACAATTTCTTAAGCTAGAACGCTAGAGATGCTCACCTACAATTCTAAAACTCAAATCATCATCTATAATAGGAAAGGTGTCACACAGTCATATTTAGTTATGATATTTATTTTGAAATTTAATTGGAAGGCGACTTTGGCAGTGGCTTATCCTGTACGAAATGAAAACGAATCTTATCTACACCTTTTGTTGCATTTGTTGTACGAGTATAAAAATATTTAATGATAAGTTCGTTTTTTTTATTATTATTTTGGGTGTTGAACTTTGTTCGTGTGCACGTATCAATGGAAATGTCAACTTTGCTTGATGCACTTTAATAAGTGATTAAAATGTCTTATAAATCGATTTCATTTCATAGTGATTATTTTCAATAAAAATAAGTGAGCAAGCGAATGACCAAGAGAAAATAAGAAAGAAAGCAATAACTTCTAATTTTACATTTATGTGGCCTTATACGTGTATGTATTGTAAACACATTTTGTTTAGGATATTTTACAATATTATGGTAAGTACTAAACAGCTGCGCAAGCACTATATAAATGTTTTGTAAGTAATCGCTTGTGTTTTCAAACACTGTCTCTTATGTTCTCTTTCACAACAAAACAAATACTGCAGTGACAAAAGCTTTTGGTGCGAAAGAGAATACTATATGAACAAGCAAAAGAACTTGCAAGCATTATGAGCTATAGAACAAAACTGAAGTAGAATCAAAGTAAACAGAATAAAACTGAAGTGAAACCATACTTCAATGCTTATTGTTATGGAATATGACGAAAATTGGTATACTCTTGTTTTTTGGTGTTTTTTAATAAATCAGTAATTTATTATACAAAATAATTTTGAAAAAATCAGCCAAGTTTGAATCGGACTCGCACAAATTATGTGCATATTTAACAGCCTAAAAGTATACAACAATTAACAGCTTAAAAGTATACTAAAAAAAATGTGTTAAACAAAAGATTAAATTAAAGAACAATGCTTTTCAAAAAGTGTGTTTTTAACATTTTTAGCATAGTACATTTTTAGTTATTACACACTCTGTGAAAATTTCAACTCTCTACCTATTACGGTTCATAAGATAGAGCAGGAGACGGACGGACGGACGATAAGCTTAGTAATAGGGTCCTGTTAGCTCCCTATGGGTACGGAACCCTAAAAAAAAAGAAATATTAAATAAAATGGATAAAATAAGAAATATTAGAAAAAAAAACTAATAATACTATTCACTGCGTGAAAAGTATAACTAGTTAAATAATTTAACTAATAAAAATATATACCTAACAAAAAAAAACTAAAAATAAACCAAATCATAATAAACAATAAAATCTACATAAATACGAGTAAAAGTCAAAACAAAAATTTTTAATACAATAAAACTCGAAAACAAAAAAATAAACAGCAAATTCGCCAAATCGACAACAAAATGTTCAAGTGCACTCGCTATGCTTGGTGCAATTTTCTCGTTACTTTACTTCAGTGCTTGTTCTGTTTTTATTTTTTGCTTCATACCAGAACTCAAGCACTGTCAAGCACTATAACGAAAGCTTTTCAAATAGTGCAGTATTTGTTTTGATGTAAAATTTTTAAATAGAACATTCTAATTTGGTGTCAATATAGTTTTTGAAAATACAGTACAGTAGTAAAGTGTGGCAAATAGAACCACTTGTGCAGCCCTTTAGTAAGTACATATAATAATGAGTTTTACAATGGAAAATATTCTATGACTTAGATTAATATTTGGAAGACCAATGAAGCTTCCCGATCACTGCAATACATTCCCGGCAGTAATTTTTGCTGTTAGAAAAGCCTGGGGCGAATATCTTCAAATTAAATATCTATGCATATAGATAGTTAAACTGCAATCAAGGTAACTCGTATAATATTTGTAGGGTAATAATAATTAGACAGACTGAGTATCAGGCCACAAAGGTATTGAAATTAATGACATACCCAAATCTAACAAATAGAACAAGGTGGATGAACTTTGTCCTCGGTTTGTACTGTCGCTTGGGTACACAAGAATTTGGAACCCTTTTGGGAAGTAAAGAAAGTAGATATGATCTTATTGTTATTTTTTATGGTTAATTGATACAAATAACATATACATACATATGTTATTCATTAGATAAGTTTACTGCTGGTTTGGATTGTTTAAGATTAAAATAATGCTTTCTTTCAGGATTTTTGTTGAGCAAAATCGTTTATTATTATTTGAGGACAAAGTCTATTTTTTGAAGGATATGACTTTCTATGAACATATGTATTTGACAAATTAGTGAGCCGTTCTTGTAACATTGTTGTTCGCAATTCATTTTTTATCCTATTTAGCTGTGAAAAGGTGAGTTCACTACCACAATTGGAAACCATTAAGCAAAGAAATATTCTTGTAGCAACTTCAACATTTGGAAAAGTTTCTTCTAATTTTTTAGGTTATGTAAGGTTCAGATACTTAAATCCGTTGATTCCTTTGCTATATTTTTAAATACTGTCTGCCTTTAGCTCATATGCATTAATGTCTTCGTGATAGAATTCTGCAAATTCTTTGCATTTTTTGGTTAACTCATCAAAATCGATTGTTGTTAACTGACAAAGAAAACTTAAACGATCAATTTTTCATGGTATGCTGCCGAACGATTTTTTTTTATAGGAATAAACGTATCCATACGAAACTTTTTTTTGCCATTCAACTGTACAGACTCTGATGAAAGGTATGCGTGTGCTGCGATTTTTTTTTTTTTTTAGATATATTTTTTTAATCAGCATTTGGATCTTAGGAGGCCGATTCGTACTGATCGACATTTTTGCGTGCGTTATTGACATCATCGTTCAGAGATGCGTAAAGTTTTGTTGCAACGTCCATGGTCATAGTGCTATTATCTAAGCTTGTTTTATTCATAGTTCCCAAAAGATCGTTCCATATCTCCGTTAGAAGAATAGTTTGGGCTTCGTTTGTTGTTTCTCCTGGTTGATTGTTGTCATTTGCAATTGATTGCTTCGGAAATGTTTAAATAACCATTTTGCATTCATTCATCATTAATAGCATTAGCACTTGCAGACCATCTAGTTTCTGAGGTAGACTTCAGGACTCTGCACCCAAATGCTCTGTATAAATTATATCTGCACTAGTATGTTTTTACAATCTCTGTTCTTCAACTAACTTCTCATGTCATTTCCCAATATTTACAAGCTTAGTGAATTCATCGAACAGCGATCATCTCACTAATGTCTGAAACCGTAACATGCCGTTAACCTATGGGAGGTATAAATGCCCTACAGAATTTTAGAATGTTATATTAACTTATAAACAAACCGAACACGTGTAAGCGAATAAATCGGCATTTCGGGGCACCCGTAAGGATGGGGGCCCAGAGGACTTGCCCATATAAAAGATTAGATTGCAAAGAAATAACAAATACATGAAATCCGGACTTCCAGAAGCAAATCTTCGAACATCTCATGATTTTGTCCAGTACTTTCGCAAGCATCAAGTTAGTCTTAAAATGATCTTCAAAATCGCTAGAAACATTTTAGATGTCTGAATATACACATCTAACTCAACTTGACATCGCTGAACACCGTGTCAATTACTTAGAACACTAATATGAACTTAGCTATTACGAGTATTACTAAAAAAGGAATACGTTATAATGAAATATGACGGAAGTAGTGATGGATATATAAAAAAAAAATATAAATAAAAAATCAGCCAAGTGTGAGTCAGACTCGCACACGGAGGGTTCCGTGCCATCGTACAAGATTTTTTGCTTAAAATATTAAAATTAGGCACATATTTAACAGCCTAAAAGTATATTACAATTAACAGCTTAAAAGTATTCTATAAAAAACAAAAATTTTTTAAACAAAAAATTAAATTAAAGAACAATGCTTCTAAAAATGTGTATTTTTAGTATTTTCGCCCTACACACAAGTGAATTACAAACTCTGTGAAAATTTCAACTCTCTACCTATTACGGTTCATGAGATAGAGCAGGAGATGGACGGACGAACGGACGGCAAGCTTTGTAATAGGGTCCCGTTAGCTGCATATGTGTAAGGAACCCTAAAAAAAACTAGCTTTGCCTATGCCGAAGTTGTAATACTCTTAACGCCCCTTCTAACAGTAGGTTGCTGGATATGGGTGAGATACTTATAGTGTTTAAATTTCAAGTCGATAGTACGAAAAACAAAAAAGTTTTTATAATAAGAACTTTCATTTGGATTCTGGTTTGTATGGGGTACCCCTCATAGTGATCCGATTCGGCTGATTCCGACAAATGTACTGCGTATATTAAAAGGAACTCCATGCAAAAACTGAGGGACTAGTTTGCATACATGCAGACGGACAAACAGACAGTCATGGCTAGATTAACTCGTCTCGTCGCTCTGATCAAGAATATAAATATACTTTATTGGGTCTCCGATGTCTCCTTCTGTGTGTTACAAATTTCATGGCAAACTTATAACACTATTCACTGCGTGAAGAGTACATTAACTAATTAACTGATATTAATAATATTAATGCAACAACTACGATCTATTCACTACAACAATAATACTTACATTTTCCAAAAAATTCATGTTGGTTCTTGTTTTTCTCTTCTTTAAATTTTTACAAAATATTTTCTACCTGCGTCCGCTCACACTTACACTTGTATATTCTTGTATAATCTAGTACTCACTTCATTTTATGCAATTATACGCACCCATTGTTTCATTCCGTAGGTTCCAAAAAAAAAAAAGGAAAGAAGCGCACAATACATATAGCATTCATTTCGAGTGAGTCCATAAAAAAATTGTTCCTTTTTTTCGCAAACATTGTAAAATTTACGATTATGGGTGCATACTGTGATGAGAAATGTGAATTGACAATTCTAGAAGCTTAGTACGTACATCACATTTGAACTAAATTGTAGCACTTGTCATCTATTACAGTAGTCTACGAGGAAAAGGATCCGAAATAATTTTAACTAATTTCTGCTTCTCTACCCATGATGAATACGAGTTGATAAGTAAAATTCGTTTATTAGTTTGAGTTTTTACGATATCTGATAAATATATTCCGAATTTAACAATAGTAACCTTATTCAATTTTATAAAGTTGATATTTACTTAGTTAATTGTTATTAAATGTTAAAAGTATTGTGTTTTAGTCAGTGATTGAAATTGCTTGAACATTTTCATTGCATATCTTGACTTGGTGCAGTTTTCTGGTCCGTTAGAAAGTGTGAGGGGCGCCTGATAAAATATAACAACCTCGAAGTAAAGACCATTAAATACATAGATAAGACAAGTCGCTCACGAAACTGTGTAATCTCAAGTTTTCAGTCAAAATCTCAAGAATCCAAAAGAGAAAAAGCCGATGAAATCACGATTAGTTCAGAATCAATGTCAGAAAACGAAGTATGCAGTATCATCACAATAGAACTGAATAACGCAAACTGACTTAAATTATCTTGCAAAGGACTTAGAACTGTCAAGGAACAAAACAGAACTTTTAGGTTTGAGATTCTTTTAAAGAATAATGTGGTACAGGGGCGTAAGCAGTAATATTTTGAGTGAAAAAATAAAAATCGTCACGTTTTTTGATTCTGTATCTCATAAACCGTAGGTAGAGACTTGAAATTTTGACAGAATGTTTTTCTGAATACGCCCCTGATGTGGTAATAACATCATTCAGAAAAAAACAGTTGATGGAATATTTTGAAATGGCTGGCTGCAAGTGTAGTTTTACAGTATTTTTTAATATTACATATAAACGGGACGCATGAAGTCTTCTTACAGATGTCTCGCCCAAATCAAAAACTTCTTTGTTACTTTTAAACATACCACCTCCATCAACCCCCACTATTTCTATACCTACCCCCACTATTTCTATTCCTACCCCCACTTTTCTACACCTACCCCCACAATTTCTATACCAACACCTACTTTTACTACACCAATGGGGCAGATGGAACTACCGGTGAACTTTCAAAAGAATTCTTTTGCATCTGTTGTGCAGCATGTTGCGGCAGAAATAGCACCTACTAGTTCAAACACTCGAGCTTTAATTGGTCCTAAGCAGCTTGTCGCTGTTCCTCCTTCTAAATCTATTTTTGTGTCTAGGTTAACTGAAGATACTTCGGAAGCCGATATTAATCACTACATTCTATCTAAACTGCCAACAATTACAAATGTGAATACCACTAATGGCGTGGGATAGGAAGTAGTTTGGAATAAAAAAAAAAAAAAAAAAAGATTAAATGAAGTGTAAAAGCTGCTTTATTACACAAACAAAAGATTTTACGCTCGATTCGTTGTAAAACACGACAATACGACCGTATAGTTGATCCACAAAAAGGATTACTTCCAACACTGCACATATGTAAAACTAGGGCAATGAATAAAAATGGATGCGCTTTTCAATATTTACGTCAGAAATTTCCAAGATTAAGTGAAGCTAAGATCAAAGAAGATATATTCGTTGCTCTCAAAATAAGAAATTTATTTAAAGATGATCACTTTGACCCTGTTTTGGAAGGTAAAGTAAAAGATATCTGCGATAATTTTCGCCTCGTGGCAACAAACTTCTTGGAAAATAAGAGGAGTGACTATTACTCTGAACTTATTGAATATATTTATGTTATCATCTTAGCGAAAACATGTCCCTTGTTGTAGAGAGATTCGATTGTGAGATTCTAATCTCAAATAGATTCACAAAGATTCGGTTTTTTTGAATGGTCAGTCTTAACAGGGCTGGGCAATTCTTCCATGTAGGTTGGCAGCATTTTCATAATTTCGTCGTTTTTTGTGGTTGTCATGTGTCTTCTTCTTCGTTTTTTTGCGCGCCGCACATAAAACAGCTGATCATTGCACAATACAATTTGAAGAAAATTTTAAATTGTAATTTTTTCTTCAAATATTAATAAAATGAGTAGCAGTAATGAAAAAGGAAGCTGCAAGTATTATTTGCATACACTCCAAATTGTTCTCAATCATATATTTTTCACAAAATGTCCATTTTAATTATCACAATTAGCCACAACGTTCCATTTGCATGTATAATCAAAACAAACAACAGCTGTTCGTGATTCTAAAATACCACTGTAAACCACAAAACCGAATCTTCGTGATTCGAGCCACTGTAAAGCCACTATAAGACAAGCTACTTCGTCTAAAGAAAACTCTTTCAAAGTCAAAATTTGTAAACTAGTGTTATCTTTGAACAACTCTACAATTACTCAAACTTAAGGTGGAGATACACAAACGACTTCAACGATAAGCTGCATTGTCGACAAACGCAGCATGCAGCGTCAAACTACACAAACGACGTCGAGGTACACAAACGACTTCAACCATATTGACTTCAGTAAACAAAAAACAGCTGTGAATTTGAAAATTTAAGAAAGTAATTATTGAAGAAAACTGTATTAAAAGTTGAATTATTAAAAAAGGAAGTATGCATTTTTATTATCATGTAATAAATTGAATTGAAATAACTTTTTAAATAGATGGGAAAGTCTGCCATCAAATTTAACATAAATACTGCAAAGAAATTGCCATTTATCAAAAAAGTTTTTTGTCATTCACCACGCGATCAAGCAGTTCTTTTGGTTCACAAACAGCTGTTTTCTGGTTCACAAACCGGTTCTTTTTCCATTCACCAATACTGTTTTCTGTTGAAGTTGAAGTTGTTCGCCTTTTTGCGTTGCTGCGTTCGCGAGCAAGCTATGTAACTCGGTCCATACGATTTCATGCATTTCAACTTTTTTTTTGACGCACGAGTGACCAAAAGCTGGTTTGCAAGAAAACGCCGTTTGTGTACCTCGACCTTTATGCTGTAACATATTGAAGTTTTTATTTAGACAAAGATGTTACCTGGTGGGAACAAATTGAATCAAAGAAAACACACACATGATGCCAATAACTGCAGATCTGATCTCAGTCTTGAGTAAAATGAAGATCTAATGTAAAACTTTATTATGAAGCTTTATAATTTGGAATTATGGTTGCCAACTGTCGGATAGCATAAACTTAAGTTTCTTAAATTTATATGAAAAATCAAACCAATATTATTAGAATAACAACAGGCATTCCGTGGTACATCAAAAAGAATGAAATGTGTGTTGAAAACAGCACATCAGAATTTACTCACCATAATAACACAGGGCTGCGAAATTTATCTGTTATGGTGTTCACGAGATGTCGAAAACGTCGAAAATTGTCTACGGTAGCAAATTTACTAGCTCAATCTCGTCAATGACCAATTGTGCTTACACTTAGCAAATCAGCTGTTCTCGCAAACACAACTGCCAGTGGAATGTAAACAAACAAATGAAAATGCCGAAAAAAGTTAAAAAAAGTGAATTTATTGAAATAAGTACATAAATTGAAATAAATTATTTATTATTCGTAAGAAATTGGGACAAACGTCTGGCAGTTGGTCCTAGAGGTCTCCTTCAGCTTCTGGAATCAACCTGAAGATTCCTCGGATAGAGCTAGTGGCACCTTTGCCAAACTGCCCAATTCATCAAAGAATGGTTTCTCGAGAATACGGGTACGTCTATTAAGAAGAGCAGGGCAGTCACATAGGAGATGTTGAATAATCTCTGATTCTTCTTCAGCTTCACAACTACGACAGAAGTCTTGGTATGGAACACGCATCCTTTGGGCCATCAGCCCAATTGCGCAGTGCCCTGTTAAGACTCCAATTATCATCCGAATCCTTCTCTTATGAAAGTGTAGGAGCTCGGAAGTCCGTTTAGGTTGGTAGCTAGGCCAGAGCAACAGTTTATTCAGGCTCATTCGCCCACATACTGCCTGCTAACTCCATGATACTAGCTTTCAGTTTCGAAAGAATGTCTTGTATCGGTCTATGAATGTCAGCTGCCGCTTTGCGTTGCCGATTCCCTCCTGGCACACTCAGCCACCATCTCGTTACCTTCAAGGCTGACCATGCACCCAGATTAACGTAATTAAGTGCTGCCGAGCCTGGTTAAGAGCCGCCACCGTTCCACGAATCTGCTCTTAATACTATGTGTCGCCAGAGCTTTAATAGCAGCCTGGCTATCAACGTAGATCGATATGTTTCTCGGGGCTTCCCCAATAGTGTTTATCAACCTTGCTGCCTGCCAGACTACGTATACCTCTGCCTGGAATACGCTGCACCAATTTGATAGACGGTACATAACTGGGCATTCAACTCTTCCGAGAAGATGTCGCCCCCGTACCTTCCTCCGTTTTGGAGCCATCTGTATAGATAGAAAGCTCGTCTTGTCTGATAATGTTACCCTGCTTCCAATCATCTCTACCTGGGAATAGCGATTTAAAGTTGTCATTCCATTTTAAATCCGGTGCACAGTAGTCACATTCTCCATCATCAGCATGTAAACCTACTTCTTATAAGATGGTACTGTGGCCCACTACACAAGGTTTGAGAAGATGTAGTTTCCGGTGTCAACTGCGCTTCTTGCAGCTGTGTACTTGAGATAGGTGCCTACCGGTATTATATTTAGAATGACATCTAGCGCTGCTTGAGGGGTAGATCTTAAGGATCCGGTGATGCACAATCAGGCAGCTCAGGTTTCCATTGATTGGGGAAGTGGCCAATGCGAAGAATTGCTTTGTAAATTAGGACCAGGTAGAGTACGGTTTTCTATGGGAGAGCTTTTAAGACTCTTCCATCAATCCTGTCGATTGCAGACATTTCTTCATTTTTATGGATTTGATTTGGTCAACGGCTTCTTTTTGTGTAATAGCTCGTACAGGAAGATCCAGCTGTGGGGGTGAATTCAGGAAGGACATTGTCTCCACGTCACAAACGTCAGATGGTTAGCAAATGCCTCTGCCTTATCAGCGTCAGTTCTGCACCAGATACCTTGGTCACTTTTAATTGCGTGATTGGTTTCGGACTGCCGTTTTAAATTTCGTGTGAGCTTCCATAATTTAAAGGAGACGTCTTTGTCAAGATCGGCTCGTTGGATGAGCTCATCAAACTTTTTTGAGCGCTCACTTTTCAGAAGATTAGTGAGAGCTTTTGCGGCTCTTACATACTCTGCTTTGTCGACAGGTTGATGAGTACGTAAGAATTTGCGATGAAGACGTCACTTAATAGTCTCAAGCTGGGCCACTTCTGGGGAGGTTTGCGGAAGAACAAGACGTGATATAGATGGGCTAGCGCTGCCGCTGTGTGTATGTTTTTGGTAAGAAATTAAACAACATCATCGATATCGTTACACGAAGTGATCTCAGTATTTAAATGCAGATTTTGATCAATAAGGCGCGGAAACATACTAAGCAGCACCATTGAAAAGTAGGTGAGACTTCGCCTTGTATTCTGAAGTAGCAACTCCAGCTTAAATTATGAGAGGCAGATGATCAGAGTTGAGATTGAAGTATTCTTTTATTGACAAATGAAATTGAGGAATTCCTACTGTTCCGGCAAAGTCCAAGGAATCAGGAGTACAAGTGAGATCATAGGGATAGTAGGTAGGTGACTTAGTGGCCAAGATATCCTAGTTGCTGTTTAGCACGCAGTTAAGCAGTTATTTTCCTCTGAAATGCGCATTAGGGTTACCACAGAATCTGTGTTTGGCGTTCCAATCTCCAGCAACAACCTGGATCCTAGCTGTCTAAATAAAGTTGAAAACGTATTGCTAGTCCAGGAAAATCCTTGGGGGCAATAAATTGCAGAAATCACCTGGAATCGATGTTGTGTGTATATATTGTATGCAGATGTGAGTTTCAGAAAGTAGCATAATATCTAGCATTCCAAAATCCTATACGGGTGTTTATGGACATTATGGACCTACCATGACAGTTAGAAGATGTAGTACTTGCTTTTGCATTGCTATCAATTCCTTTTGCAAATCGAAGAATTGATCAAATCTGTAACCTGTCTAATTTATTCTGTAAATTCGAATTGCTATTTACTGAAAAATCGTTGTCAGAGTGACTCAATCTCTGATTCTGCTGTCGGGATTTGTATGATGGTGTTTTGTTGCCCCTTTCTGCATCTGCATACGAGAAGGAGCTATTGTTTACCCTGGATTTTAGAGCAGAATTAGCAGGTGAGGGTTTAACAGACACCATGGGCGTGGAACGGGCAGCTGTGCTCTCCTTCTTCTTCAATTGTTGATAGATTCGACATCCTTTGTAATTGGCAGTGTGTTCGTCTAGGCAATTCACGCACTTGGTAGGTTGATCGGCTGTTTTCTTACAGTCCGTCGTGGCATGGTTATCACCACATTTCATACATCGAAATGTGTGGCAATATCTTTTTGTGTCTCCGAAGTCCTGACAGCGATGACACTGCACAAGGTAGTCAAATTTACGCTGAGCTTCGATCGTGACTTTTTGTCTACATAAAGCTTTTATCTCCAAGCGTTCATTCCAGTTTTATTCATGTTTTTTTTTTTGTTTTAAAGGTTAGCGTCTTGCATTAGTTCCTAATCTTAGGTCCAACAAAAATGCTTTCTTTGATTTTGATCTTTGCATTCGATAAATGCATACATTTTTTATATAGGTACTGGAAAGAGGGAGCGTCTTTAGCTATGCCTTTACAAATTGCATTTTAATACTTAATTTAATGTGAAGTGGAGTGGAGGTAGCAGAATGTTTGAGCGTTCAACTAGTGCCTCTTTTACAACACTTTTGGTTCCAGGGGTTAATGATGCTCTTTGTGGCTAATTATTTTTAAGGAGAACATCATCGCAGGCCTGTATAATTATTTGGCTACAAAAGAACTCTTGTTCTTTTTTAAAAACACATCTTGTCTACGGTAAAATTATTGCCCAGCTTTTCACAAAATTACAGGTATAAGGTTCTATTACAAATTAAAAAAAAAAAAAAAATCTAAAAATTACTTTTTGTTTATACTTATATTAAAAATAGCAAAATCAAATTGAAAGTCTTTGTGAAAACAATGAAAAGTAATAAACTAAAATCGAGATGGACTATTAAAGCAAATATGTACATAATTGTATACCTAACTTTGGAATATTTTTTTAACATCGCTTGAATATCATAGCTAGCATCATACTTGGCAAATAAAATTCCCCCACTGGGTTAGAGATGGATATATTTTATAATTTAATTTATTAGTTAAAGTTTTATTGAGATATTCCTTATTGTATTATTGAAAACTTGTATTTTTTGATGACAGTAAGTTGTCATATTTTTTTGAATAAATAAATAAATCATGTGAAGTACAAAAAATTCGCATGCAGAAGAAATACTCAAAACGTTTATATGGCACTTACATATATGAAATATTGATCCGATCGATGCAACTTTTGAATATGTTGTGGCCTATACAATTCTTATATAAATTTCACATAAGATGAAACTTAGTATGTATACTATCTTTTCCAGTAAATGGAGAACTCTGGTTTTAATACATACATATATCGTAGAAACTGTGTGAAACAAAAAACAACCTGTTTGCACTTAATTTCAGCTCTAAACTTGAGAACCTAATGTCCATAGAAGCTGACACTCTCTTCACTTCCATATATACAGCTGTATGAACACTTGGTGGCGTGTCAATTCCATAATTCTAAGGCAAAGTGAAAATACCTATTCACACTATTTTGCAATAAATAAAAAGCAAATTTATTTTCTTTAGATATTGTTTATATTTAATATGACGAGTATTCGTATAGTACCATTGATAGAATTTCGAATAGCAAGGACGTCATAATTGTTTCGTAGGCAATCGTAAACTATTTGTATAATTTGAACGATTCTATTTAGGGAAATACGCAAATAAATTTTTTTGGAGGTCATGACATGAGTCAATCACACAGTTTATATTTATTTTATATATTTAAAAAAAATGTAAGAAGGCGTGATTTAATCGAAATATCAGATAAGAACATTATATTGTAGTTGTGGTGTAGATTGCTGGAGCTTGTTTATATTTAGGGTATTGGGTATACAACCATACAATAATATAATTTGTTCAGCAGCAAAAGTTTTTCAATTTTTTTAATAAGTAACACAGTATTGATTACACAGATCTACAAAATTCACTTTTTTTTTTTTTTTGATATGAGAATGGTTTCCGATGTATTTTTGAGCGCTGAACACGAATCTGGGGTCCAAAAGTGCCCATCACGTCATGATTTTGAGAAAAGTGGGGGTAAAAACCCAAAAAAGCGTGTTTTTGGGTGTTTTGACTTCCACTTTTCTCAGAAACCTGACGTGTTCGAGACTTCAACTTATGCTCAAATTAAAGCTTGAATCTTACCCTAAAATGACGATATATGTCACTCAAAAAAAAAAAAAAGTTTCAATAAAATGGCGGCTCAAAGATGGCGCATGCAAAACCAAAAAGTAGATATAACGCCATAAAATTAAACTTTTGGGGGTTTTCGGGGTCGCTGATTACGAAAATGGTGTTAATTTCTCCAAATTCAAAATGGCGGATCCAATATGCCGGACGAAAACAATCAAACACTTGATCTAAGGTCATCAACTGGACAACTCGAGGGCCTATGATATCACTGATTACCAACCCGATAAAAATATTGTTGAACGGAGAGAAGTGGTCATTGGAAACGACTCTTGCGGTAACACAACAGTATGAACGATTTTCGACGAAAACACTAACATGCACCATAAAATTCAAGCCTTAATTTAAGTATAGATTATAATCTATATATAATAATTATTATTATTCATGACTCGGACGTAATTGGCACTGATAGCGACTCAAAAAGCTCTTAAATGGTCGATTCCATAACCTTAGATCAAGTGTTTGATTGTTCAATATTATAATTGAATATAATAATTATTATTGTTATTTATTTTTTTTTTATTAGTCTTAATACATCTGCAATCAGTTTTAACGACATTTATCAAATTTATTACGGTAACCTAACATAAATTTATATACTTAACCACGGAAAATAATTATTATCCTATATACCATACTTAGCATGACAATAATATTTATAATTTACATTCTTTATGTTTTATTTATTTATACATTGACAAAAGAAACTGTCAGTTTAAAACAAAAGAAATATAACAATACAATTAAAAGTAGTAGTAAAATGTAAATTGAAATGTACTTATAATGCCTACGGTGATTGAGGAAATAATTTTTTTCAGCAGCCGATACAATGATCGTTTGCTAAAGCACCCCAATCCTCCGGCAAGATGTCTTACACACAACACAACCAGCCGTCGTTTGAAAAGACTTCACCCCAACGATCTCCATAATAGAAGATCGTAATATTTTTAGATGTCATGTTTTTCTTAGTCCATGTAAATTTCCTTAATATGATACTAATGTATAAATACCGACTCGATTGCTTGGACATTAAATAAAAAAAAAAAAAAATTTACTTACCAAAATGTATCCTCTAGTCAAATAAAATCTGTGTCGCCAACTGAGGTTTATCACCAAATTAATGCGCTTAAACTGAAGAATACTCCAGGATACGATGGCATCGACGGCAGCGTGGCAAGAGTCCTCCTGCATAAGGGAGTATTGTTCCTGGTATTACTCTTAAATGCGATGTTGCGATTAGGCCACTTTCCCTCACAATGGAAATGCGCCGCAATTGTAATGATCCTGAAGCCTGGCAAGCCGGAGAACCTGTCCGTCTTATAGACCGATAAGCTTGCTGCCTGTGTTCTCCAAAATATTTGAAAGAATATTTCTGGGTAGATTACAGGTTGTATTGGGCCTCCAGAATGCCATTCCAAATCATCAATTTGGCCTTAGGGAACACCATGGTACCCCGGAGCAAGTTCACCGGGTAAGCAATAATGCGTTGGCGCTTTTCTGGAAATCGAACAAGCGTTCGATCGTGTCTGGCTTATAGGACTGCTACACAAATAAAGGGACACCCTACCATCTGTTCTTTTTAAAGTTGTAGAATCTTTTTTGTCTAACAGAACCTTTTATGTCAAATACAGAGATGCAAAGTCTTCAATCCGACCAGTTCATGCCGGTGTTCCTCAAGGTAGCGTATTAGCTCCTGTGTTATTTACTATTTTTGCGGCAGATATACCTCAATTCCATGATCTTAGCCATATACGCAGATGACACTGCGGTTCTCTGTTGTGACAAATCGCCAACAGTAGCTGCCTCAAACCTACATTCATATATGAATGGACTGGAAGCTTGGTTTACAAGGTGGAATATCAAGGTGAACTCAGGTAAATCACAACTGTGTTCGTTTACCCTCAGGAGAGGTGATAAACCTCCTGTTACGATTGGTGGCCTGGCGATTCCACAGTCCTCAGTTGTGTGAAATATTATATTAACACCATTGCTTGATTCTGTTCCCATAAAATGAAAATAGTGAACTGGCTTCTGTGCAAAAGAAGCAAACTTAGCTTGGAAAACAAGCTTTTAATTTACAAGCAAATTTGTTGCAAGTTACTTCTTCGTGGAAATATGGTATTCAGCTATGGGGTACATCACGCCCTTCAAATCCTAGAAAAAAAAAGGGCCTCCTAAATAAGGCCCACAGGACAATTACCAATGCCCCATGGTTCGTCAGAAACACGACGCTTCACAACGACCTCAGCATGCCTACAATTTTTCCAGGAAATAAACTTTCACAGCAGCCGATACAATGACAGACTTCTCTCCCACCCAAATCCTCTCGCAGAGTCACTAACCAGGACGGTGATTCAAAGGCGACTAAAAAAGCTTCACCCAAACCACAACACTCAATTAATACAAATTTATCCTTTTCTAAGCAGATTTTAAGTCAATCTCTGTAATTTCCTATAGTCCTTATAACAATATTTTATAGCTTTAAGTGGTTTATTGTTCCTAATAAATAATATAAAAAGAAATGTACTTAGAATAAAATAAATTAATTACAAAAAGAGAAACAAACAAAAATA